>JAWPHD010001496.1:0-317768 GCA_037043455.1 Cyrtodaria siliqua | reverse complement strand
AAACAAAGAGCAAAGTAACAATACAATGAAAAGTACAATACACAACAGAACGAGTGGGGAAGAAGGGTTACCGACTTGGAACTGTCAGTGGACAATATGGCCCATCTGTTAGCTTAAATCGATTTTAAGTGTACACAACCTCGCTATTATCAAATTTCAAATTGATAAGCCAGTGTAAATAAAAGTACATTCTATCGAAAGGAAATCTCCAACAATAAAATACACATCCAGCATAATTAGGAAACGATACACGTATATGTTATTGTAAAGATATATATAAAAAAACTAATTAGAAATACCTCAGAATGTATCCAGAACAACCACAGCAGTTACAGCCCAAGAGAAAACCAATCTAGGGTACGACCAGAAAACACACGGGACAAAGGTTCAAGCACCAACCTCCCCTGTCAAGGTTTCAGAAGGTAACATGCGCCTTAATTTAATAAATACTTAGTATTCACACTAAAGCACAGTCTGAGGGTTTTCACTGGTATTTGGATCGACACCAATCGCTCTTCCAGATCGCCTCCAGTCCCTTTATCCCTATTTTCCTTATAACTAAGATGAACTACTGGCGCCAGTAACTAAAATGTGTTCATCATAACGAAACATGCTTCTGCAGAACAAATGATGTCATTTTATTAATATGAAATATGAACTGTACACTACTATATAAATGTACGTTAATGTAACTAATGTAAAGTAAACAGTCATAGTAGGAATTTAATGTAATGGGGTTTTACAGCGCACCAATACATAATTTAACTGTTATATGACACCTGGAATTAAAATGCCATGCCAATCCACCATGTACATCAAATTAAGGTATGCGACATGGCACTAAAACCTACTCATTTATGGAACGCCAAATTAACAGACACTCACATAATTGCACCTCTCTTTAAATATTTGAACAGCGGTTCATCTCATTTGTACCACGCTTTAATTCAAATGTACCGCGGTTCAAATATACCGACTTTAACCGCTGTCTAAATCATTTAAACCGCGGTACAAATCAGCCCTGCCTTATAAAAAACGTTGCATCAAGTGCATTATCATTGGAATGGTCTCTATCAAATTTGTGTTTTCCTTTTCATTCAATATGGTTGCCACAGTGGCGCTTAAAGATGTACATGCAGGAAAGGTTAAAATCTTCTGAAACAGCTTTGAAGTTTTTTTTCAAACTTTATCACTGTTCCTTGGGAGGGGTCAACTCGGAATTATTTTTTTTCATTGAAGTCAATTATTCAAGATAGCCGTCATGACCAAAGGTTGGTCAAAATAAATTTCAAAAGCCATCTTAAAACCAACCTACACGAATGGAGCACCAAGTATTTTATTTTTATTATTTCGTCACATATATTGATTGTAGCCGCGGTTCAAATGACTTGTATCGTGGTTAAAATCATTTGTACCGCGGTTTAAATCATTTGAACAGCGGTACGACTGATTTGAAGAGAGCTGGTACGCTTGAGTTTCTGTTAATTTGACGTTCCATAAATGAGAAGGTTTAAGACCCATGTCGCATACTTTAATTCGATGTTAATGTTGGATGGGCGAGGAGTTTTAATTCCTGACGCCACGTACAACTTTCTCATTCGCATGACTGGGATTCGCAGACGTGGTACCCGCGGAAACTACATCAGTTACATATAACGACACCACTTTATACAATAAAGATGACACCCACTTTGTAGAATCTACCCCTCTATTAGAAAAGACAGTGGTTCTATGCGGAAATGCACGTGCCAATAAGAGCATCACAGTTGACTTGAAAACAAATCCGTGTACACCATGTGGAAATAAAAACACTGACCGAAGTGTTCACATCTTTATTTTCATAATATCTGAGAACTCGATGACTAACCACAGACCTAAGAACAACTGTTTTATTATGTATTAGGTCGGTGGTACTTACAGAGAATGAGTCATACCATGTATTAGGTCGGTGGTACTTACAGAGAATCAGTCATACAATGTATTAGGTCGGTGGTACTTACAGAGAATCAGTCATACCATGTATTGCGTCGGTGGTACTTACAGAGAATGATTAATACCATGTATTAGGTCGGTGGTACTTACAGAGAATCAGTCATACCATGTATTAGGTCGGTGGTACTTACAGAGAATGAGTCTGTATTAGGTCGGTGGTACTTACAGAGAATGAGTCATACCATGTATTAGGTCGGTGGTACTTACAGAGAATGAGTCATACCATGTATTAGGTCGGTGGTACTTACAGAGAATGAGTCATACCATGTATTAGGTCGGTGGTACTTACAGAGAAGGAGTCATACCATGTATTAGGTCGGTGGTACTTACAGAGAAGGAGTCATACCATGTATTAGGTCGGTGGTACTTACAGAGTCATACCATGTATTAGGTTGGTGGTACTTACAGAGAAGGAGTCATACCATGTATTAGGTCGGTGGTACTTACAGAGTCATACCATGTATTAGGTCGGTGTACTTACAGAGAATGATTCATACCATGTATTAGGTCGGTGGTACTTACAGAGTCATACCATGTATTAGGTCGGTGGTACTTACAGAGAATCAGTCATACCATGTATTAGGTCGGTGGTACTTACAGAGAAGGAGTCATACCATGTATTAGGTCGGTGGTACTTACAGAGAATCAGTCATACCATGTATTAGGTCGGTGGTACTTACAGAGAATCAGTCATACCATGTATAAGGTCGGTGGTACTTACAGAGAATCAGTCATACCATGTATTAGGTCGGTGGTACTTACAGAGAATGAGTCATACCATGTATTAGGTCGGTGGTACTTACAGAGAATGAGTCATACCATGTATTAGGTCGGTGGTACTTACAGAGAATGAGTCATACCATGTATTAGGTCGGTGGTACTTACAGAGAATGAGTCATACCATGTAATAGGTCGGTGGTACTTACAGAGAATGAGTCATACCATGTATTAGGTCGGTGGTACTTACAGAGAATCAGTCATACCATGTATTAGGTCGGTGGTACTTACAGAGAATGAGTCATACCATGTATTAGGTCAGTGGTACTTACAGAGAATGAGTCATACCATGTAATAGGTCGGTGGTACTTACAGAGAAGGAGTCATACCATGTATTAGGTCGGTGGTACTTACAGAGTCATACCATGTATTAGGTCGGTGGTACTTACAGAGAATCAGTCATACCATGTATTAGGTCGGTGGTACTTACAGAGAAGGAGTCATACCATGTATTAGGTCGGTGGTACTTACAGAGAATCAGTCATACCATGTATTAGGTCGGTGGTACTTACAGAGAATCAGTCATACCATGTATTAGGTCGGTGGTACTTACAGAGAATCAGTCATACCATGTATTAGGTCGGTGGTACTTACAGAGAATGAGTCATACCATGTAATAGGTCGGTGGTACTTACAGAGAATGAGTCGTACCATGTATTAGGTCGGTGGTACTTACAGAGAATCAGTCATACCATGTATTAGGTCGGTGGTACTTACAGAGAATGAGTCATACCATGTATTAGGTCGGTGGTACTTACAGAGAATGAGTCATACCATGTAATAGGTCGGTGGTACTTACAGAGAATGAGTCATACCATGTATTAGGTCGGTGGTACTTACAGAGAATGAGTCATACCATGTAATATCAGAGAATGGTGTGTTGTAATTTATTTACTGAATGATACAAAAAAACACGTTAAATTGGCATGAAATTGCCATTTTGCATTAGCTGTGCAATTTAAAGATAATCAGATAATTAACAAAATAAAAATATTCATTTATGTTAAAATAATATCAAAAGGGCGTTCGTCATATGTGTGATGTTTACATTACAATTTTACATTTAACATGGGAGAAATTTAAAAAAAAGAAAAAAAAACACTAAATGATGCAAACCCCAGGCAACAGTTACCCCCATTGGACGATGCATGTATCAAAGACTAATCAATAGAAACTAAAAAGTATGTAGCTGTTTTCCACAAGCTACATGTCAGGGTTGTGTGGGTGTCTAGGGGTTCGACTTAATATAATATTATATTCTAGATGGCCTAAACATAACCAGTGAGCTAAAAGATACCCTGATTTACAAGGAAAGTAATTTGCGCAGTAAGATATACTATCTTAGGTTACGCACCAGAGATAATTTAAAGATTGATTGATTGAATTGGATTTTATAGTCGCACCAACAGCTAAGGTCATATTGCGACTTTCCAGCTTCCATTGGTGGAGGAAGACCCCAGGTGCCCCTACGGGCAATTTTCGTGCACGGACGGGCACCTGGGTAGAACCACCGACGTTCCGTAAGCCAGCTGGATAGCTTCCTCACATAAAGATTCCTAGGCCCCTGACGGATCGAACCTACAGCGGTGAGGGGCAAGTGATTTCAAGTCAGACACGTTAACCACTCGGCCACGGAAGCCCCACTATAATTTGAAGAAACTAACTCGCCAAATAATGGCAATATATATATGTAATTTGGGGATTGTGGACCAAAATCACCAAAATCACTAAAATCACCAAAATTGTGGACCAAAATCACCAAAATCACTAAAATCACCAAAATTGTGGACCAAAATCACTAAAATCACCAAAATTCTGGACCAAAAACCATAACCTACCTGTCCATGGTCAATATTTGTCAAAAAAACATAACCTACCTGTCCATGGTCAATATCTGTCAAATACCATAACCTACCTGTCCATGGACCAAAATACATAGCCCACCTGTCCATGGCTCAAAAAAAAAAAATATATATATTCTGGACCAAAATATATATTACTTCCTCCACATGGTATACTTCCCACACACTAAGACTAATAAGCGAAACTAACGATGCTCAACGTATCGTCTTTAAATCATGCGTTACGTCATACCAGCATGTCGGTGTTATGCAGTTAAGTCTTACACACATATAAAAAACGCCTACCGCAAGGTGCTGAAATAAGCGGGGCTTCCGGACCAAAATACATAGCCCACCTGTCCACCGGTCATCTCACTATAAAAAGCCCACCTGTCCACCGGTCCCACTGGACCAGCAGGAGCACAGGGAATTCAAGGTGTAGCTGGTCCACCGGTCATCTCACTATAACTACAGTATGTATTTTGGAGGTTCTGAACCATTATTTCTTTTTTATATAAATTTTTGTAATAAAATATGATTAAACATGAATACGTCTAAATTTTAAGCACACAGCATTATAATCTTTAAATTTCCAATAACTTGTCATTATTCTGACTGAAACTCCACCACAATCAGCACAAATTTTATTTTTTGCTCTTGTACCTTTTTTTACATATTGAGCACGGCAATACATGACTTGTTTTTAATAGATGCTTATGCAAACTGCAATAATTAGAATCTTTTGTCTTCTTATTTTTACATGGATTGTGTAATCCAATTTTAAGAAATTTGCAAACATTGATTTCTTTTTGATAATTGATTTCCATTAAAAAAAAATATTATATATATTTTCTTTAAGAGGGTTTAATACATTGATTTCCATTATTTCTTTTTTATATAAATTTTTGAAACTCTCTTAAAGATGAAATTTGTCCTAAATCAACAAATCCGTTGTTGACATGTTTTTAATTATTAAATATCATTATAAATACGATGTTAACTATGCTATTGATGTATGTTTAGTGAAAATATGTTTTAAAGATAAAAACCGAAAAGACGAACAGGCTTCGCTAAAAAATTGAAAAAAAATCAAAGGGGGAAAACTCTTCCTCGTAAAACCGGAAGTGACGTCATTGGGAACAAAACGAAACCATTTGTACATAGGGAAAGCACGCAAAAACAGTATAGTGTGTGTGAAAATGTCGGAATTAAGCGACTATGATGCCGAGTCAGATGAAATGCCAATGATAAGACGGTTGCACAATGTGCAACCTTACGATTTTGAGCCAGAATTCGTGTCTGAGGATGAAAATACCTCGGATTCATCAACCGATGAGGAAGTTGAACGCGGTGCAGGTGCAAATGAAGAGCTTGGTCGTGTTGGCATTGTTTTCATCGAAATTCTTGACTGTAAGTCACCAGCAACGCTGCAATATCTCGGTACATTTACACTAAGCGCGAAATGCAGTATATTCCGAATGAATGAACATGGTCTAATACTTGTACATTAATACGAGCGTCAGATTAAGGACTTTATTTTTGCCGAAAAGTAGACATTGAAAAAATATATTTAGAGTCTAGTAAGTATAATTGATAAATAAATGAAACAGCATCTTATTTCTATAGTATTCTATATACCATAAGTCCCCGCCGCCTCCAAACACTCTATAGTGGTGTATGATATTCGGATTTGCAGTATGACACGCTCTCCACGTGCCCCCAGCTAACAATATACCACACACCGACTAATCAACTATTGCGGTGCCCTATTGAAGTACAGCCTAATCAGGCTACATACGTCGGTATATGACAAAATCAAGCACCATTTAGGGAAACGTAGTTTTATGATATGCCTACATTTCCTGTATATTGCAATGCCGTGAGCACAAGACGGATATATGATGCGTGAGAAACTAGTTCATCGCGCACGAAGAGCGAATAATACTATGATCTAAATAAAATAGTCAAATGTATTATGAGCACGACATTATGTATTATGTACATGTAGAGATCGGAAAAACAGACCCTAACAGATCAAATTTTTGATTTAGAATATAAAGTGTATATATATATGCTTGTAAAGCACTTAGTTTACTTACTGCACGAGGTAAAATCCGTTATTGTTGTTGTTTTGCCATGCAACATTACTGAACTAATATAATAGCTAGTAATATTTTCAATTTTCTGCCTTTTAATAGACATCCATGAAACATTTTGTCATTATTTTCAAATCCAGAGACCGATATATAACTCTATATAAATCTATAACACTATTGGAAGAAGAAGGTGTATAACTAAAATAAAAAAAAAATACTACAAAATATATATTGAAACAACGACACAGTGTTTATTTCACCGAATTCATTTACATTTATATGCTAAACCTTTTTAGCAATCCTTTGAAAAAGAAGGCTACATTATATTAGCGCCGTTCACGTAAGACGCATGCATCTAATTCAACAGCTAAACAATCACGATGTACAGATCTTAGACTATATACCTTTCTACAATTTATCATACACATACCCGAGGAATTGCTAAGATAACTGAACAAAAACTTCTATCCTACCTCATTTAATAATTTCTTCTCAACGCCGGTCGAATCGGCGAATAAAACTTGCTCGGAGACGGCGGGGTTAGGCACTTCTCATTTTTGTAAGAAAATATTGTTGGTATCGCTGTTGTTTTTAATCTGCATGGCCGTTTGTCCTCCAAATTCAATGAAAACAAAACTAAAGGATGAACTTCCCGCGAAACCAACTCAAAGTGTTTACTACAAACTCGCGCGTCTTTCGAAGGTTCCCATTTTTTTGACGCGACGGGCGATTTTCGTCGACAGCGGTCCACCCACACTTCAAATCTTAATCTATCATAAACCTGATTAGGAAAACGAAAGAAACTGACGTTATTAGATTGTCCTTTTTTATGCACACTTTGACACCCAGCTACAGCACACGGCATTTTTAACACGTACCATACAACTTAATCCTACATAGACAATACTATACAACTCAATGCGACACCGCTAATCGTTTGGTACCAATGACGTCACAGGATCACGTGACACTTACCTGTCTTCAAAAAGGGCGAAACTCGAAGCGTGTGCGCTATGAGATAAAATTGGCTACTGTGAGAAAACGGGACAACCAATAAGTGTAATATTTGAACAGATTGTATATTATATACATATATTTCAGAATATATGCTCAAAAGACACGCTATATTTCACCTTTAAGGAAAAATATATATAATAAAAAGAAATAATGAATACTGTTTTAGGAAAATTAATACGCCTATTTGAAGCAGGTGAAATAGGTAAGCAAACACTAGAAGATGCAATAAAGCGGTGGTCTAAGACAGAGGAGGATGAAGATACATCTTTTTTAGATGTAGGAAGTGATGATGAAAAACCAATGAAGCATAAAAAGAAATCAAAGAAAATGTCGACATCTTTTTTGGATGGACTAGACCTAGGAAGTGAGGAGGAAAAACCAATGAAGCATAAAAAGAAATCAAAGAAAATGTCGACATCTTTTTTGGATGGACTAGACCTAGGAAGTGAGGAGGAAAAACCAATGAAGCATAAAAAGAAACTTGAAGAGCAAAATCAGTACTTGAAGAGGAGGATGAAGATACATCTTTTTTGGACAGACTTTTTCATGAATATGACTTAGTCTTTCCAAAGTAAATGTAGAAGTAGAGGGGTAAATCTCGCGGTGTAAATTTAAAAAAGCCTTTTTTATATTTACGAATACATACTTAGACCAAAGTTAAACTTTTTTTTTTGTGCTGAAATAAGATTTTGATATGTATCTTGAAGTCTCCTCTCCTTGTTAGGTAGTATAAATCTCGCGGTGTAAAAAAAGCCTTTTTAAATTTACGAATAATATTCGGAGACCAAATTAACAATTTTCCGACCTTGAATACAAAGGTGGTGGATCATACTCATACACATTACTAAAACAATTTATCACACACTTTTTAGACTTTTTTGTAAGGTTGCCATTGCTTCCTTTCTTCCCTGCTCCACTAGTTCTTTTTTTTGAACTTCACTAATTTCAAGTTTCTTTTGTTGTTTCAAATTATAGTATCTCTCCAGTTCATCCAAAACCATCTTGAACTCTTGCTCAGATATCTGTGCATCACTCAATGCTTTTGATATTAACTGCTTTATACTATTCAACTTAGACTCTGCTAAAGATTTTATTTCATGATGTTTTTGAGCTTTTGCATTAAGCTTGCGTCTGATGAAATTAATACAAACACCTGTAGCTCCACATATTATTGCTGCTATTTCTAAAGGTAACAAAACTGGAACAACAAATCCAATCCCAGCCATAATAACACCTGCAGATATTAAGGTAGTGTCAATTCCATCCGTGATATTAATACCACGTTTATATTTTTTATAAAGAGACTTGCGTGTGTCTCGCTCTGTAATTAACTTTTGTTCAATCTCTGATTTTTTTTGTAATCTATAATTCTGTCCGTCTTCCACTGGCAACTCAGGATATAAATGCTGTCGGTTGCTTCATTTTTTTATTTATTAATAAAATTTTTAATTAATTCAATTAATAATGATGCCACCGTATTTACAGCGGTAACGTTAGCAACCTTGCATACAAAGTTAACAACAGAACCAGCACCAATCTCTAAAGGACTATCAAAGTTATCGTGTTTGCGTGGGATGGTGTGAAGCGTTATGCCATAATTTGGTTGTTCAACACCATTGACAGAAACTATTACAGATACGTCACCAACTAATCGTTCACTTGCTAAACCTATTCCCATAATCCGACCACGGCGTGTCATTACATGTCCCACATTTGTTTCTGCTCCACTGTTACCAAATGAGAGTACTCTATTCATTGCAATTGGACCCTTAGCCTCCGCACATATTGTTATAATTCCATATTTAAGATTATCAACTCTATTTCTCAAATGATTAAACTGTTTAACAATAGGCACAATTCGCCTATATAAATCTTGAACATTATTTATCAAAGCCTCTAAGTCTTCTGTTTTTTTAGGTCCAAATATACTCATTGTTTTTTAATAAAAATATAATTTTTAAAAAAAATATAATTTTTTAAATAATTTCTAAAACACAACTCATGGGCAAACCGTGATTATTTATCTTGTTGCCATACTCATCTCTGACTTCTATTGTCAATTCAGAAAGTGTACCATTTGTAAGACAGTGATATTCAGGATAAAAATGTGTATATACAATATCTCCAAACTGCTTATTTACTACAGGTACAACACCTATTATAGTGCTTGGTTTACCATTGAAATAATTACTACTTGTATTAATTTGTTCCAGATGAACATAGAGCTGTTTATAAGGAGCTAAATCAATTGGGTGAATTCCTCCCCGAATACCTTTTGACCATTTTCTATCATCAAATCCCAGCATTTTTGAAAGACTGCTTGACATTCGTGTCTCTATTGGTGCATCTAAAATAGCTGTAGCACTTTGCGCATAAATGGTTAGGGTAATATTTTCATTTAGCAATTTAAAATGTTCTGCCAACTGTTGAAAGTTATAAAGTCTGCCTGGTATATGTTGCGTTTTATCTGGGTTTCTTGTCTTTATGACTTCTTGATCAACATTAAACCAACCAATAGTATATGTAAAACTTTTTAATCCAACGCGCTTATCTCCATTTCTATTATCGATATACTGTTGTAAGTTAATAGAGTTGTCTATGTTTGAGATTGTATGAAACATTTTTTTAATATATATAAATAAAAATGATTTCTAAAGAATTTAAATATAACCCGGATGCTCAATACAATTTAAGTACTTTCAGCAAGAAAGTGATAGATATAATAAATCAAAACATAGTCATTACATCCAACGGTAAAGGCTTTAAAGCATCATTTCCCAATGTCTTTGTAAAATAAATACAAACTCCCATACGTTAAATCAGATGCTATAGTCCAACGCTGGGGAACAGACTGGATGTTATTTTGGCAGAATCAGTTGAATTTTGCTATTTGGTGTGCGACATCTGGATGTGGCATTGATTTTAACAACCATCTAAAAGCTGATGCCCTGGTTGGTTCGTTATTTAGATTTCATGTCTATTACCAAGTCAGAAGAATATTATTTGAGATGAGTGTAGCAATGCCACAAGACTCAAATTTGAATGCGTTTAATAACACATATAACCGAAACGCATACGAAAGAATATGCAAGGAGTTTAACGTTGACTTATATTCAGACTGGCGACAGAAACAAAGCTATAATGATGGTCTAGGAACAATTTATAATTACTGGACAAATGTTGGTTATCATCCTTTGATAAATACTATATACGACAACAAAACGATGAGTTTCACAGTCTATGAGAGTGATAAAACATACCACATTGATTACATTGCACAAGGATCTGAGGCTGACAACAGCTGGTCTACTTTTATACTAGATTGTTCATCTGGATTTACAAGAGCTGGAGTAGAAAGAATCAATGACAGCATAAGAACATACTGCTGGGCAATCCTTGGCTCACACTCACAAACAAAAACAGATATACTTGGAACTGGAACGGCATTTGATGCACACATTTTTTTTTAGCAAATGTAGAGGACGCAATAAACAGCCCCATCAACTTGCCCAGTCAAATTTTAAGATATGAAAACACCCTAAAATATGCAAGAAGTAAAGTAAATTTTGTCTATGGAAGTGGATTGTACATGTCTCCGAGTGACATGGAATTAAGAATTGGAACAATACAAGACTACAATAATGAAATTGTAATAGCAACCGATGCACAAGCATTAGGATTAAATAATGATGTTAATGTAAAACCAGTACCGCCAAAAAGTGTTCAACCTTTTCAAGGCACCACAACAAAGAAATTGTTACCTGACTTTGATAAATCAATACATACACCAGAAATACAAAAAATAGCGATTGAACATGAAGATAACAAAACAACCATAATTGTTGGTACTATAGTAATAGGTCTTGCTGCATTACTTATCTACGAGATTTACTAAACCACTCTTTAGCTGCCACATACAACAACCCAGAAACAAACACAAGCAAAGCCCATAGATTGTTAACAAGCCAATTAATAACATTACCTGTTGCAGATAAAAGCCATGATACTATTACACCAATAACTCCTGGAAGTGCTGCAGCAGCTTTACCAGCTAGGTTGGCAAGAAGTTTACCAAGATGACTTAGTTTTTTTTTTATCCAATCCTTGGCACTTGATGGATCAGGTTTTGGAGTTGGAGTTGCACTTGATGTGGGAATAATGGTCTCAACTAAACCCCAATAATCATACCAAAGGCAGTCAAAATACTAACAATAGTAATACCTTGCTCCCTAAACAAGGTTTTGATTCTCTCACCCAATGTTGTGTCTTCTTTTAACACCTTATTTATAGTTTCTTTTATCCTGTTTATTTGACTGCGTAATGCTTCTTTGTTTTCACTCGCCGCTTCAAGTCGTGCACTTTTTTCATCTTCTAAGTTTTTTATTCTGTCACGTATGCGCTCTTGTTGAAACTCATCCTCCTGCCCGGGGGTGCTAACCTGTTCTAATTTTTGTTTTTCTTTTGTTATGTCTTTATCAAGCTCAGTGAGCTTTGAGAGATTATTAGTAAGTTCTCCACGGAAGCTTTGCAATCTCTTATCTAAACCTCGTATCTCTCGCAGTGTTAGATCTTCTGGTTGAACAGCAGTTTTAGAATAAGTTTCACCTATATTACTCTCAATTATAATTACAGCATCTACTGTATTTTATACATCTTCAGTTGTTGAAAAAGTTTGCAATGGTATATTCTCTGCAGCGATGGTATCTCTTGTTTTTACCAAGGCTGCTATTTCTGCCCTACCCAGAGCAAGTCTTTCACGTGGAACTAAATAATCATACATTTTTAAATTATTTTTCACGAAGTCAATACCATGTTTTCTGACTAAAGTGTCCAGCACATAAAACTTGCTTGGTTCGTTTGGATTATTTCCCTTATAATAGGTAAGTGGGACGTCATTCTTCCCCAACCGAACTGCATATAACATCGTTCTACCGATTTTGTCCTCCGCCACTCTAAAATCATCTTTATAATCAATTCCGCTGATCTCAGCATTAACTTCAGTAAAAAATTGATCTACTAACCACTTTTTTTGTGCGAGCTGTTCTTTTATTTTATCTTCCCCTTGAAGCTGATTAATATGATTATTTTCATTTACAATTTGTCTCTGGAATTCTGAGTCAGGTTGTATAAATTCTTCATCAAGTAATTCATCTACATAAGCATCCACATCATCTGGATCGAACGTAGGATTGTCAAACTCATATCCTCCTTCAGCCATTGTTTATTTTACTTAATTTTTAAAAAATATATATATATTTAAAAATGTCAGCTTACGGAAACAAACTCAGCCCTCACAGAAAACTCAGAGAACCTCATGGTGCCAAGGGCATCCGCACAAGTGTAGTAATAACTAATAATCCATCAACAATAGACCAAAACCAGCAACTGCTTGTAAGATTTCCAAATCTAAGTACTAATGATGTGATAGTTCCACGTACTGCTCGTCTTGCCTTTGAAATAGAACTTAAAAGCAGAACAGACGCCAACGCTACTCTATACCAGAATCTGGGTAGAGCAATTGTGAAAAAAATGACAATCAGAATAAGTGGCAATGAAGTCATGTCAATAGATGACAGTGATATATATCACAGTTATGTAGATTTATGGAAAAGCCCTACCGAACGAATAAACATAGCTTACCAAGGTGTGGGTAAAGCAAACATGCTAAAACATAGAGTTGGCGAGGGAGAAAAATCCTCAGACACCAAAGATGAAGCCATAGCAGCAGCTTTTGGAAATAGATTTTGTATTCCACTGGACTTTGAAATGTTAGAAAGTCATACGCCATTTTATCAAGCGGGGCTTGGTGATAGGTTAGAATATGAATTAACGTTTAACGATTATAACAAAGTTATCAAAAGCAGTGATGCTGGTGCATCTTATGTAATAAAAAATATCTGCTTGGAATTTGATATGGTTAGTGATGTTGAATTAGCCAGACAAATAAGACAGCAAACCAATGGTAAGAAAGTATTTATGTGTGATCGTATCTTGCGACATAGAAAAATAATAGCAAACAAATCTGATACCCTTTGGAATATCAACATTAATGTACCAGCACGGAGCATGAAAGGTATTTTAATGCTGTTTGAAGACCCAGAAAGAACAGACACGGAATCCTTTTACAACCCAAAGATTGAAAAGGTTGAAATAACAATATAGGGCGTACCAAATCAGTTGTATAGTCAGGGCATAAGGGCATATCAACATTGGGATGAAATCAACAAATATTTTGCTTTAACATCAAAAAGAAACAAAGAGACAGACATAGTAGCGAGGGACTTATACTTTACCCATGTTTCTCTTGAGACCTATCTAACAAAAGCATATGCTTTGTGGCTTGACCTTAGAACATGTGATGACAATTTATTACACGGCAGTGGAAGAAGAATAGAAAACGGCAGTGAAGGCATAACGATACTAATAAATAAAAAAGCAGATGCAGATCAACTTTTAAATATTTATCTATATATAATACAAGATGCGCAAATCAATTTCGAAGATGGAAGATTCAAAGAAGTACGATACTAAATATCCTAAATATCCACACAGTGCCATTATCTGTGGTCAGACAGGCTGCGGCAAAACAGAGTTTGTTCTTGACATACTTGAAAAAGAGTATGTTGGAGATTTTGAACATATAATTATATTGTGTCCAACCATAGAGTGGAACGAGGCTTATAAAAATAGATCCTGGATAGGAGATGTAAGACACCCAAAAGATAAAAAAATAATAATTGTCAATCCCGTTAGCAATGGCAAAGAAATGCTACAACAACTGTTGCGTTTATTCTTCAAACAATATGCTGGCAAGCCCACATTATACATCATTGATGATTGCTCCGCCACAAAAGAATTAACAAAGAAAAAAGATATGTTGTCAGAGTTTGCATTCTCCGGTCGTCACGCCAAACAATCAGTATGGGTCATTTCACAGAGATATAATTCTGTATTGAAAGATTTAAGGGGGCAAGCAAAATGGTTGTGTATGTTTTACACCAAGGACAGAGATAGTTATGAAAATTGTTTGAGAGAAAATGATGTTATTCCGACGCTGGAAGAGAGAACCAGAATAAGAAAAGCTTTAGCAAAGTCTAAATATTCCAAGTTAATTTTGAGGACTGACCAACCAACTGGTTATTGGGTTGAATAATTTTTTAACAGCATTGCTTTGTTGCTAATAGTAATACTAACAGCAACAAAGCAATGTTAATAGCATAATGGAAATATCGGGAAATATAGTGTGAAACACGGCTCATAGCAAATTAGTGTGAAACACGGCTCATAGCAAATTAATAATGCTAATAGTAATACTAACAGCAAAGTAGCATTTGTAACCGGGAGGCCCTCGGTTCAATCCTCCGTGGTGTGGACGTAAACCGGGCGGTCCCGTGTATCGGTTTATCCTCCGAGTACGTTAATACACGCACGCGCGCGCGCGCGAGGGCGCGCAGGCAGGCAGGCAGGCATGCAGGCAGGCACGCACGCACACACACGCTGCATGGCATAGTATAGCCATGTATCGGGAAATATAGTAATGCTTATAGCATTGCTCATAGCAAATTAGTAATGCTTATAGCATTGCTCATAGCAAATTAGTAATGCTTATAGCAATGCTAACAGCAAATTAGTAATTCTAATAGAAAAAATAGTATTGTTAATAACAATGCTATTAACAATACTAACCATTACTAGTTGCGTGGTGAATATCGCAACTGTGTTTTATGTTTATTCCAAAATAAAAAATAAAATTATTAATATAAAAATGAATGCGAAAAAACTATTAAAAGATATATCGGAAGGTTTTACGGAACCAGATGAATCAAATCAACAAGAAACAAAAAAAGAAAGATTATCAGCCATAGTGGCTGGCGGCGGTAGTCGTCAATATTTGGGTAAAGACATACAACTCACGAATATAGATAGCATGCCCCCAGATGAAATTAATAAACTTTACTGCAGATATGAAGCAATGCTTGGGGCAAGCATGACTAAGACTTTAGGCAATTCTTTTATTGACTTGTATGTGATGGGAGTATCAAAATCTTTCAATGTAACCAATCCACCAAAACTGATAGAAGATTTGGAGGAAGACCCATTTATTAATCATGCTTTAACAAGTGCTTGTTGTAAGTTGTATTACAGGTATGGAATGTGCTTAGCACCATTTACAGCAATACTGACAACTGTTAGACATATTGATTTTAATAAAAATAAAAATATAGATAATATAAATGATGGAGAGTGAACAACAAAAAGTAAAAAATCCAAAACGAGTAGAGGCTGGGAAAAAAGGAGCAGCAGCAAGAAAGACAAAGCGTCAGGATGCAAATCAAAATGAAATAACAAAAATAACAATAGATAAAGAGGAACCAGAAATCAAAATAAACGTATACAAAAATTATATTCCACCGATTTTATTAGTAGGCTTTGCTGGGTTGGGTTTGTATATTTATAACAAGTAGCTGTGCAACCTGTTCATGTTGCACCAAAAGACCCGTTTGATCTTTTTTAATATTTTTTTTTTTTCGTATTAAAAAAATGGCAGCAAGTATTGACGGAAAACAAATTGTAAATATGATGTATCACGCTGGAGTGGAAACACTTTTAACTATTGGATATTCTGAGATTAGCAGAAAACTACTAAAAAGACCAGCACCTAAAGTGGATTTTAATATGACAGATGTTGGGATGCTGTCTGTGGATATAATGTTAGCAATGGCTACAAAGGATATGATGATTAAGCAAGGTATTATTCCTGCGGATATTATGAAATAATTTTAAAAAAATATATTAAAAAAATGGCAAGCGCAGTAGCAATGATGATAGGTGGCGCATTAACAAACGCATTGGCATTTAGCGGTTCAAATTATTTCTTTTCAAAAATGGGAAGTCATTCAGATGAGGAAAGACAAAGGCATGACAAAGCCGTAAAACAATTGGAAGCAGCACAAGCGGCGTGGAATAAAAAAAGAACAGAGAGATTAGATTTTATTAATAAGCAACTGCAAAAGGAGCATCATGCAGAGCATACCTTGATGATGTGGACCAAGCTATGAAACAGTATTATTACATAACTGGCAAACATTTGCTTTTAGAACCGGAGCCCAAGTTGAGTGATTTTTATACACCATCTCCGGATCAACAGAATAGAGAAATTACGTTTATTGTGGTGGGCATGGCTGCAACTGGATTTGTAGCGTACAAATTGAGTTCATAAAAAATAGTTTAAAACCATAAAAAATAGTTTTAAACTATAATTACTTTGGTCTAAGTATGTTTACTTTGGAAAGACTAAGTCATATGCATGATACTTATTTTTTTTTGTTGTTCTTACATGGTTTCAATCCAAGTGGTCGCACATAATATGGTGGTTCTGCACTTGCCTCCTCTATTTTATCTTTGAGATGACCAGGCGCCCATACTTCACCGTTATCTGATAATGTTAATACCATGGATGAACCATATTGAGTATCCACTATTTTTGTATTTGTAATAGTGTATATTTTATTCTTTTCCAAGTCTGTCCATTTCTTTGTGCTATCTTGATTTAGCTCTTGAAGCAGTTCATCAAATCGTGCAGTTGTGATTTCCATTTTATATATAGTTATATATTTCCTTAATACATTTAAAAATGGAAAAGATTTATTACAGCCCAAAAGGATTTTGGAGAGGTTACACAGCAGTTAAAAAATTAGCAAAAGAGGCTGGTGTCAGTGAAAAAAAGGCCTTAGAATTTTTAAAGAAACAAGCTGTGTGGCAGATTTATTTACCTGCGCCGAAGAAAATAATTAGACCCAGGTTTGATGTTTCTGCTAAGAATGGAGTGCATCAAGCTGATTTGTTATTTTTACCGCATGATACTATTGGCCGCAAGACGTATAAATATGCATTGACGGTGGTTGATATTGCAAGTAGATACAAAGAAGCAAAGCCGCTGACTTCCAAGGATAGCAAAGAAGTTGATAAAGCATTTGAAAATATATACAGTCGGCATCTAAAATATCCAAAGTTATTACAAGTGGATCCAGGCAGAGAAGTCATGGGTGCAGTATCACAATTAATGGTCAAACACAAAGTAAATATCAGACGAGGCAGAACAGAAATACACAGAGACCAAGCTATAGTGGAAAGATTTAACAGAACATTAGCTGAACGATTGTTTGGTTATCAGTATGCTAAGGAAATGGATTCGCAAAAACGCAACAGAGAGTGGGTAAAGAGATTACCAGAAGTTGTTAAAGCCATAAATGTGGAGACAAAAAAGCCCCCTCCTGTTGAAACAAAAATATTAAAAGGTGATCCTATCTGTATGAATGCAAGTGTAAGATATTTATATCAACCCGGGGAACAAGAAGGTGGAAGACGCAGAGCAACTGATCCAATGTCGAGTGTAGATATTCACAAGATTAATAGTTATATGGTGACGCAAGGCATAAGAGATTATTATTTAAAAGCACCAGCGCCTCAAAGAGGATTTGTCAAAGAAGAATTACTTGTTGTTCCTGCTGATACCCAAATTCATAAGTTTTTATGAAAACCATATGCATCAGTTGTAATTCCATCTTCTCGTATATATCTTTTTGAGTAAAATGGTGATAGTGTTACTTTGTTTACTGTTATGCCATATATTTGATGCTTTTTTGATCGTATCATATTCATTTCATGGATGTATTTTTTCTTGTTAAACAATGCATCCTTGTAGTTCTCAAAGTTGATATGTTTTTGGATTACATATTTTTTTACTCCCTTTGCTTTCTTAATAATCTGCTCATCCGCTCTCAAAATAGAATATAGCTTGGGTCTTAATATACTCAACTATAGGAACACCAGAACATTCATCTTTCATTTTACCTAATACTTTTTTGTTTGTATCATCGTGCATTGGGTGATTTTGAGGATAATCTCTTAGATCATACTCATCTTTCATTTCAGTCATGTCTTTGTATGCATCATCTGTTTTGATGTCTACCAGTAGGCTGTCAGTGTCTGTGTATAATAAAGTACAGTCATCTCCGAACCTTTTCTTCAGGGTATTATAGTACCAGTCATACATCATGTACTTTGATAAATCCAATACTGCCATCCCAACATAAATTGGTTTGTTTAATGTTAATTTTGTTTTGTTTACATGTATTGCTGACAATTCATCTGAAAATGTTATCCACCTGTTAAAGTTGGGTTTGGCTATTATTTTTCTTATCTTTTCATTTTCAGAGCCGTCAGTTTTGACTAGTTTTATATCAGTTCGCTTGCGTATATTTTCCATTGTTTTACCAAACACAGAGTTGTTCATAAGTTTGTAAAAATCTTTTTCAAAGGTTGAATTAGCTTTTTTCCTAAGTTCTGTGTTTAGGTTTATGTATGATGCCATCCATGGTTTTTCATTAAATTCTAATACTCTGTGGATTTTTGTTAATTTCATGCCTAATGATAAATACAATGCTAATCTTTCCGGTGCAAGTGGATAATCATTGTGAGCTTCATGAACTTCTTTTGGATATTCCAAATACACTTCTAGAAAATATCCTTTTCCTTCTTTTGGCTTTGGCAACGTTTCTGTTTCCACCCACTTAAAGCCAGAATATGGAAGTGGCTGACTCATTGTCCGCCCATAAAGATTATTTGCATCATAATACATTAAAAAGTTGTTTTCCTCGTTGTGGGTTATAATCAGCTACGTGTGGATTGTTTGCTTTTGCATATCGTTTTGATACCATACTAATTCCACCACGCATACCTTTTTCTACAAACAAGTGCATGTCAATGTCTGTCAAAAGTTCTAAATCTATTTTAGAATGTTTAAGTAAAGCATCCCAAGATAATCCAGGTGCTGTGTAGTAATGCAAGGGATCGAGTTTATATGCATTCATGCATGTTTTTCTGAAAGTTTGAAATACATCTGCTAACAAAGTTACATCCGTTTTTAGATATGGTTGTTGAGGGGGGCATATATGTTTTACAAACATCTCTTGTTTTTATGGTCCTTTAAAGGTTTCAATACACAAACTTTTTCTGGAGTAGTTCTCCTGAATCCCTCGCCGGATTTCAACGAAACTTTGCAGGGATGATCAGCACCAAGCCTAGTTGTGCACATCATCGTTGTGTTCCGGTTTACGTATTTTTGGCGGATTTATGGCCCTTTAAATTTCCGGTGTAGATCTCTTGAACCCCTGGCCGGATTTCAAGAAACTTGACAAGCATGATCAGTTTCAAGCCTAGTTGTGCACATTCCGGTTGAATGAATTTTGGCAGAGTTATGGCCCTTTAAATGTTTTAATACACAAACCTTGTCCAGATTAGTCTCTTATGCGCTCCTTGCCGGATTTCAACGAATCTTGGCGGGGATGATCAAAATCAAGCCTAGTTGCACCTGTCATTGTCATGTTCTGGTTTAATGATTTTTGGCCCTTTTAAGGTATTAATGCACATACTTTGTCCCAACTTATTCTCCTGATCCCCTGGCCGGATTTCAACGAATCTTGGCAGGGATGATTAGTACCAAGCCTAGTTGCGCATGTCATTGTCGTGTTCCAGTTGAATGTATTTTGAAAGAGTTTAGGCCCCTTATACATAAACTTTATCTTCAGCAAGTAGAGCGCTTTAGGCCTCTTGTTATTCTATCTATTGAACACTTGGTCAATCTACCACGGAGACACGCACTCTACATTCGAAGGTTGGTGGTGGTTAAAGCCTTGAGTGCGCTGGATGATAGAAACTATTATAAAAGAGGGTACCAACCACACCCCCCCCCCCCCCCCCCAGCGCAGGGCCCGAGCTCTCTAGGTGGGGGGGGGGGTCCGGGGGGCATGGCCCCCGAATTTTTTTGAAACCTAGGTGCTCTGAAATGGCATTTCCAGCAATCTGAGACATAAATTAGCATTTTTTTAATTTTTTGGATGGAAAAAAATATTTTTTGAGAAAAATACGGCGTACGCGTATGAAAAACTGCGATGTCGGCGTACGGCGTACCACAAGCCGGCGTACGGAATACTGCACAGGGGGTCGGCACGGTGTTGGGATGGTGTTTAAATGGTTTGGTATAGAGTCCTAAAACCTCAAATATCAAAAACCCATATTACTAAGTATACTTAATGTATACTTAGTAATATGGGTTTTCGATATTTGGGGTTTTAGGACTCTATATTAATGTATACTTAGTAATATGGGTTTTCGATATTTGGGGTTTTAGGACTCTATACCAAACCATTTAAACACCATCCCAACACCGGTTGGGATGGTGTTTAAATGGTTTGGTATAGAGTCCTAAAACCTCAAATATCAAAAACCCATATTACTAAGTATACTTAATGTATACTTAGTAATATGGGTTTTCGATATTTGGGGTTTTAGGACTCTATATTAATGTATACTTAGTAATATGGGTTTTCGATATTTGGGGTTTTAGGACTCTATACCAAACCATTTAAACACCATCCCAACACCGTGCCGACCCCCTGTGGAATACTGGCTAATATGGGTCGGAATCCGGCGTACGAAAAGGGGGTCGGTACCCTCATAAACGGGGTTTTATCGTGCGGTGGGACTAGTATATAAACCTTAGGAATACACACACATATGATCAATAATCTACATTATTTTGAATCAGGGTCGATATATAATCCTAAATGTATAGTGACCCTGTTTGAATGCACCTCAAATGTTTTACGGACACCACGGAATTAAAACTGTGCCGGCACAAAATTAAATGTAATGCCGTATAATATCCACTGGTTGACGAAAACAATATTTGATTCATACGTAGACCTACACTTACATCCATGATTAATATTTAAAATCACAAAAGTATAATATGTCTGTGTTACATGCAAAGAACGACAACTCTGGGTATATTTTGTTTTAAAATTAGACCGAACCAAAGTTATATTTATTTCCGCTTTCGGTTTCAGTTTTGGAAGTATAATTTACATGAAATCCCAGATTCATACTTTTCTTTTTAATTGTCATTGTGACAGGTACGTATGATTTTGTCAACTATATTCAATTGTGGCTATAAAGTATTGTAATAAACTAAATAGTTTAAAATGCTCATAAAATATAAAAAAAACAAATATTATAACGTTCTGTTTAAAAGACCTTTGAAAGACTTTCAACGAGTTTTACAAGTTTTAAAATTCCTGTAGTGCACGGGAGATTTTTTTTAAATACTATGAAACAGATTTAAAAAAAATCATAAAACATCTACCAACCCTTCTTTTTTTTTTTTTAAATACAACTCACTTTTTAACAAAAAAAAATAAGATATTGTTCATTTTCTTTTTTAATTTGTTCAGCCTAATTTACTTCTTGGTTAAAATCAAATCAAATCAAATAAAATCTTTTATTGGTCTAAAATCCAACAGTAGGAATATCACCAAAACAAACAGACATACACAGTGAAATACAAAGCTTAATATAATTTCTCATTATTTTCGTACTAAAAACTCGCTGAATCCATAATTGTTTTAAATTCATAATCATTATTAACGTTCTTTATATTACGACAACAAAAGCATTCCTTATTAAATTCAAACATGTATATTTCACTAGTGGATCCGGGGGGCCCGCACCCCACTAAATATTTTGATCATAAATGTATTGTTAAATCCTTTTATTTGAAAACAGACTTTTTTACCCTATCAGTGCACTACTGCAACCGTTTTATGAGGCTAGAAACGGACCTGAAAATTGACCAAAATCTTACGCCCCCCACTAAGCTGAAATCCTGGATCCGCCCCTGTATTTATGAAATTAAGCATCAAGGCGTGCCCTATCCGAGATCCAGGGCTGCCGAAACTTTTGAACACTAAACCCTGAGATTTGTAAAATTGTGCAAAGAATTTTTTTAAAATGGGACTTGATTTTTGCACTTTTGTTTTTAAACGCAAATTATGCACTGAGGCGTTAATTGTATATCAGTCAGTGCATTACAGTGATAACCCCCATTGATAAGATATTTATTTACACTTATAAATACTGTCCTTTATATAACTGACTAGGGACTAATGCAAGAAATGGCTGATAAACTGTGAACATGTAGCTGTTAAATCCTGAATATTTTTTTAAAGTTAGATTTGATGGAAAATCTGGAGATTTTACACTTACATTTGGAGATTTGGAGAGCAAATGAAAAACCCGGATTACCTGGATTTTATCCGGAGATTTGGCAGGCCTGAAGATTAACATCAGTAGATGACTGCTCAAACATGCAAAACAGTCATGACAAGCAGTTTATTTTAATGAAGCGCGAGTTGTGATCCATTTGAAAATAATTTCTTATCCAGAGTTTTTTAAACTGTCAAATACCAGTGTAATAACAACAAATAACAAAACCTTTAGTTGAAACTAGACCATGACAGTAGGTATTGCTCTTTCAATCCCTCTACTCTAGGGTCTGTAAAAAAAAAGAGGATATTTTTGTGTCATATGAAACATCTGTTTCACAGACTTGTAACCTTTTTCAAAGAATAAACAAAATTCATCATAGGTGAAATGTCAGTAAACAAACTATCTATATGTCATGTTTTATGTCATGTTTGACACTGACAGACTATATTTTTGCATAAATATGTACATTGAACCAGGGTTCTTATATATATAATAATGATTGTACACTCATTGTCCACAGACACATTCATCTTTCAGACCTGTTATACAGGTAAGATCTGACCATGTCTGTCGAGTCTTTATTTTATTGTTTTGTTTATGTTCTAATAAGAACTGTGTTGTGGCATCTGATCATATTTGTTCAAACATGTCTCTTGCTACATCTTTTAAAAAAAAATATATGTATAATTATTTGTATAATTATATATTATATAATTATTTGTATAATCACATGGACCTATAGCATACTGATTTTGAAATAAAATGCTTCTATATATATATTATCTTGAAAATAAACTGTTTATAGCCGATGACACTGCTACTACTACCAACGTGATGTTCCCAGACTTCATATCTACCATTTAAGGTAGTGCCGAGGACCTGTACCACCATCAACCATGGGTGGTCATCAGTCAAAGAACAGACCAAAGAGTGAATCTACTGATGTTTCAGGTCAGTTTTTGCAAACATGTCACACAAATGCTTGATTCAAGAGCAAGGGGGTTGCACAGCTGGCATATGCTTTCCTAAATCTAAAACATTACGGAAATGATCTTAAAATGAGAAAAAAACTTGTGCAGTCATTAAACTTGTTAAAATGTGTTGAGTACTACTTTAGTATATGTTTATGTATTTCTTTGTTTCATACCTGAACAGTTATTTTTTCAGAAGTGTTTTAAGATTTGAGACTAGACAATCGGATATATAGATGCAAATATATGTTAGGCACAAATTCTGAGATGTCCTATATGTTTTAATATTGCAAAGCTGATACTCGAGTTATGAACAAGATAGAAAGGAGATACAAACATAAAAATACGAGATAAAGTCGTTGATTTGGTGGTCACTGAATTTGTTTTAGATTAGGCCTACTAGGACTAATTAAAGTAGCTATCCCGCCAACGACAGCCAAAGTTTACAAATTATGTATAACGTTTCTAAACCTACTGATGACGATGTATATATGTATAACTTGCATATTCTGAGAATCCAAACTCTAGAGACACAGTATAAACGACTTTAACCAGCCAAGCCAAAACTGGAGCGTCAAATTAAGAGTTACCATTTAAGCATATTCAATCACGGTATTTTAAAACCCCGTTAATAAACCTATACTTTTAATGTACACATATAAATTACTATATGACCTGGATAGAGTTTTGATAATCGGTTTTGTAGTGTAATTTTGTCGTAATTTGGCGGGTTAGTTCCTTTAATTAAATGATACACTGTAAATATTGCCAAATTTGACTTATATACCAGTTTTTCTTATCATTAACACTAAACACGCTAAGCACGACTATAATAGCCTTTTCGTCCATTGCAAACCCAAATCAGCCTGCGAGTAACTCTTTGTCACATAAGTGGAATAGTCTTAATTCAAAGAAAGAACAATCCATTATATATATATGTAGCGGGTTAAGGGTTAAGCTACATTACTTGCAGATGTGAAGCAGTGTTACTCTGTGGGATACCAGGACGCCGAGTCAGATGGGGAGGGGACATCTGTAGACAGGACACCAGCAGACGGGGATTATGGGAAGAAGGCGCCATCTTCAGTGTTGTCTGGTTTGCCAGGGGAGGTAACTTTGTTAAAGATGTGATAATGAATACCAGTAGGCGTTAGTGTTGCACATCCTGTTTAATCAACCCCTGTAGAATCATTGGTCACATGTATATTCAATACTCAGATACTTACATTACATTATTAAGTTAAAAGATGAATGGCCACCCTTTTTGTAGTATTATCAATTAACAAATTTAACTCTTAAACATCATATGAACATTTCTTGATAGTCCCTGAGAGAAACATATATTAAAAACCGCTACTAAGTTGTATGTAAAAATAAGTATTATTTGCATGACGTAGATGCTACCTTTACCACTGCGTGACTGCACGGGGAAATGAGGTCAATCTGTATTGTATAGCTGCACAACTATTGCCAGATAATTGATAAATACATTTACCTGTGGATTAATTCACCAGTTCAAATTTTCTACGTCATCAAATAAAATATTATTCTCACTTTTCACAGATATTGCAATGTGTGAATTGTAAATATCTATTGTTGTGTGTTGATTTTGATTTAAATAAACATAAACATGTTCATGAAACAAAACATGGCTGGGGAACTTTAACTTGGTAATTATGCATGTGATATCTCACTCTGTGAGACCAAAACTCACAGAATTTCATCTTTCTAGATGTTGAAAATCTGTGAGATTTGGAAATCTCACAGAAAAATTATGAAGAGGAAACAACTTTAAAAGCTCTGAAATGACATTTTCCTATTTTATTTTATCATCAAATGCTTTAAAGATAAAAACTCACTCATACAAAAATGATCACATGTGTAGAGTTTTGTCCTATGCGTCCTTCGGTGTTGACACCTCTGTCACTCAGATTAGCATAATTAATATATCAAAGGTACACATGGCAGTCTTGAAGCTTGTACCAAGCATTAAAATTAGCATCTCAATTTATTAATCTAGTATCATTTTGACTTCAAACCTGCTTGCATATTATGAGATAAATTTTCATTTTTTCCCATTATACTTCCATAGGTTTAGATATTTTATTGGTGCAATATAATTAAAAGTAATTAATGTGTAAAAATAATTTTCTTTAAACTATTTTTCTAATTATTATTGTGATGATAAAAATGCTGTTTTTATAGAAAAACTAAAAATCAACAGAAGCAAAAAAACATTTTTAAAAAATTTAAACATCAATTATCCATAATATTAATAATCATTGTGACCAAATGTTTACAGTATAATTACCAGGGCCTTTATTTTAAATAACCTGTTTGTGAAAGATTTTATAATAGATAGTCGTTTATAAAGTGTCACTTAAAATAGTTTGGCACTGAAATTTCGTAAATTTGTTCACACACATATAAATATACAGATAGGAAACTTCTTATCTTACCCAATGAAGTAACCAAAATATCACGTGGCACCTTTACTTTTCCTTCTATCTTCTCCCTCATTTATTCACTGATTTTGATGAGCATACATTCAAAAGATTCATAGTGAATAGCAAAATGAGATTGTAATAATTTGTGTTGATTTTCAGAAATTGTATAAAAAGATGTTTAAAGTTAAATATGTCATCATTTTTCGCCTTTCTCTTAAAAATCAAGGTTTTGACATAGTCAAGTTTCCGTCAAACTCCTTTATTGCTCTAAATGTAAGAGAAAGCGCTGTGCCACGTGAAATTATTATCATCCTCTTTTATATAGCACAGTGGCATTGCTTGTGCAGTGTGGTGGCAGTAAAACGTCTCCCCGCGCTTGCAATCAGGACTGTTATTCATTCGATCTTTGGAGATCGCTGAGCCCTTTACTTATATTTAGTTATCGGTGGTACATTTTCAATTGCTTTTGTTTTCTTACTTAATTTTCGATTCGGTGGTTCCACTACTCGGGCCGATAAAAGGCTCTGGGTATTGTTTAACCACTCATGGGATATATTGTCTGCTTTTTAATTTAGTCTTTTGGCTGTTACTTGTGATACGCAGGCTTCATAACCGCTGCTCCCAACTAAATTCCATTTTGTTTATTTCGCTCTTCGGGGCATAGTATTTTGTTAGATACTGGGACCAACGCTGCTGGACATGGGGGAGGAAAATCTCTATGTCCACCGCCATATGCATGCCATCTTCGGGATGGTTAAAATTATGTACTATTGATTTTATGAATATTGAGTTCTGCTCAACCCGGGGCTAGAGGACGTGAGCGGTAGCTAGCATATTTTATTCTCAATCACACCGAGACTGCAATATTTTGTATGTGTCGTGTTCGGCCGTTTCCAAAGGTCCATTATCATACTCTTTTAGGTAATTTTCTATTTTCCAATCTTTTATTAGGTCTGTGATTTGTTAGACTAAATGCGAAACTATTCAAATTGATTTTAAAACTGGCTTTCAAGTGATTCTTCATAAAATTCAGATTTTTTTGTAATTTTGCATTAAAACAAGATGCTTTTTTTTTTTAATTTTAATAAAACGTTAATCCCTTAAAATTGGAATAGTTTTATCTTTAATTATTTTTTTTGTGTACAATTTTTTATATTTTTTTAGTGAAGATTATATAAAGTATATAAAGTATATATTTTCTGAAAATATAGAAAATAATATCCTTTAATGCAAGGAAACAGCTTTGGTTAAACAAGTCACCCAGCATTGTTTCATTCAACCCTCGAGAAAACATGTGCAAATATTTAACAATAAAAAATTTCAAATAAAGAAAATTGTGAAACTAAATGTTGTGTCAGTTGAAATTTACTTTTCAGTCTGCATTATACAATTTGTTATTTTCTTTCTAAATCTCAAATGTACAACTAGTTTATTTTGACCTTATTAACAGGCAGAAGACATAGAAGAGAAGGAAGTCCTGTCATGTGCTTTTGTTGTTCCTAATGTGAATAATACAAGCCTGACAGATACACATGGTGATGGTACAAACACAGAAATAGATCAAAACCATGCCGTTGAAATGAACCAAGAACAAATTCAAGCCCAATATATTGTGACAAATCAGACTAAAACAGAAACACATGGTAACACATCTATGCAAAATGAAACTTCGGTGCACACAAATCACATCGAAACTCCTTTTTACATAACCACAAGTAATGCTGGCGATAATGATGATATTAACAGTGAAACAGCAACGCCAGTGTATGGTGTCGTTTATGATAAAAGTTTATTCCCAAAATACACGGAAACAGAAACCCTAGATTATGGAAAAGAAACAGACAAATCAAAGACAGAAGTTAGTAATTCACAAGAAACATTAAAACCATCATGTCAGAGTAAGCCAGATCAAAATAAACCAGAAAAACAGGTAAAACAAACTGATCCTTATGAACAAAGCAAACAAACACCTGTGACTGAAATATTCCAAAACCATGAAAGCCACATTTCAAATGAAAGCAATTATACATGTTACTTAGAAAAAGGCAAATGTGAAAAAGAAAGAGAGTCTTTAACCAGTAGCATAGAAACAGACCATATAGAGGCAAGCCAGGCTTTAGTAGATCAGGCAGAAACTATAAGACAAGAAGATGACAGTTATGTAACCACATCACATCTCTCCATCACTGGAAAAAAGTCGGCTCTAGATCCACTTGGTCAGTTCCGAAAGAGACGCACTTGGGCAACAAACGACAATCGTATAAAGACAGCTACAGAGGACGTGGTTGATGATGCAGGAGAACAGCAGTCTATATATACAAATATAATCTTTCTACCTGACAAGTGTAAAGGAGCCTTTCCTAAAAGACATGGTCCAAAACGTCTTGGTTCAAGAAATCCAGAAATTGTTACTAGTCTTGAAGGAGGCAATGATGATCGTGATGATACTCAAGATGATTGTAAAGACAGTGAAATAGCAATGACAATGATTGATGTTAAGAACGATAAAAAGTTGTGCAGGGAAAACCATTCAGCAGATGAGAAAAATGTTACTGACGAGTCATTTGAGGTGCCACAAGGTGCAGAAGCAGAATATTTCACAACTAAAGAGCCAATCATATTTGTGGAAGACCATTTTGGTTTGTATACTGGATGCATTGCATCAGGAATTTCGAAAGAATTTAATGCAGCTGATAGTTCAGACATATATCATTTCAATCAAAATTTCAATCCGTTGGATGCTCCAAGTTTTAACAGTATTGACAAATATGCTAAAGGAGGTATAAACAATAAATCTAACACACAGATCAGCAGTGGTGATGCTTACATGCAAAATAAAGACACAAATGACAAATCTGAAGCTTCGTGCACTTTATCTGACAAAGCTAATGATGGCAAAGGTTCATGCTGCAATGGAAAAAGTGGTACAGGTATTTCTGATTGTGAAATAGATGGGAAGAGAGAACAAGTTTTTCATTGCCAAGGATCAACTTCAAAATCTGAACCAAACTTGACAACAAAGGCTGATTCAAATAACAGTGAAACAGGTGACACAAATTGTTTTAGTGTTGATGAAGAATTTGTGGCTGGCTCAGCAGTTCTGAGATTTAGTAAATCTATTGGAATAGAAATAGATTGGTCACGATTACAAAGTAGGCAGGGAAAATATGCAATTGGTTTGAGAAGTCACAAAACCAGTATTGCTGATGATAACAGAATGATCTTAGAGTTTGGTTTACACCATTGTCAGGGAAGTTTAGAATCGGAAGAGGACACATGTGAAGTGGTAAAAGCCGGTTTTGGAAGTTATGGCAGAAGTGTGTCAACAAGTAGTGAGTCAAATGGAAGTTTCATTGTCAATAATTTTGACGATTTTACTGAAGAAAATAATGACTTCGACAATTCATATAAGGAAAAAGATATTGACCATTCAAATGAAAGGAAAAAAATCAGATGTCAACCTAGTACTTCTTATAAAGAAGATGGGAAACCAAAAATGAACATAAACATTGGCATTGAAAGTAATACAAGCAATGGTAAAAACTCCTCAAAGATGTCCAAGGACCCTCAACATGCAGAAGATTCTGACAAAGCTGAAAACGGGCAAGTAACTAATCATACTGATCATGAAGAGTTATTGACAAATGTGAGTAGATCAACGGAGAATGAGTTGGATAAACAAAATAAAAGATATAAAGACAGTATAAACACTGAATTAAGGGACTACTACAGAGGTAAAGGAGGACATTTTCAAAGAAAAAAAACAAAGACTGATGTTGACAATAGTCTAACACTACTGTGTAGTGAAGATGACATTGAAAGTTTTAGAGAGAGAGATCTCCTCTGTAACCTCCAAATCATCAAACACAATAACGAGGGAGTGTTTGATAGAGAAATGGTAGACATGATGGATGATAGTGACATTGAAACCAGTGACTACAATTCTTTACAGACTACTGAAAGTGAAGCTACAGATTCAGATACAAGCAACATCATAGACTTGGAAGAAGACATCGTAAATCATGAGCAAGAAACTCCTGATTATAGTGGTGTAAGAGACAATAGTGAAAGGAAAACAAAGCAGGATGTTGTTGAAGGTGATGAAATTACTGAGATAAAGCAAAATATTCTAGAAAATTCAGAGACAATAGAAATTGTTATTAAAGAAACAGTAACAGATGTAAAAGAAGAAAGTAATGAAGAATGTAAGGTTAAAGACAACATGGTCAGAGAAACACAATGTGGGTCAAAACACATGGAAGTAAATGGCGATCTTATAGAAGGTACTGATTATGACACTGAGCATAGCTGTGCTGAAGATGGTGATAATAACAACAAGGAAGAGGAGGAGGATGACGACAAGAAAGCAGAGAATCAACTTGGCTCAAAAAGAAAATATAAAGAACTGAGAACAGTTCTCAGAAGTAAAAAGACAAAGATTGAAGTTGACAATAGAATCACACTGTATGAAAGTGAATCAGATAATGAAGTGTCGAATAATGAAAACAAAGATAAAGAAGACAATAAAGATACAGAAAACCATAATGGTGAAAGTCAAGTGAAAGGCATTAATTTTGCATGCATGCCTGAGTTTTCAAGTGGAAATTTTAAGAAGCAAAGTGGCAATGAGGAAGCCAAAGAAACAGATTCAGATCATAGCTCAGAACCAAGTTCACCTGTGTCTCCAACTTTTTCTTCACTCTTTGATCCACTTGGGCTTGGTTTAGGTCAAGGGTATGGTTTGTCATCATCTGACCCTTTTCTTAGGCATCTTTTTGAAAGTAGTCAACGAATGTTCAGAGATCGTGAAAGGTCTCAGCAAGAAAGAGAAAAACGAAGAAGGCCTCAACAACCAAGAAGGCCACAAAATGCAATATCAGCTTTTGCTAATAGCTTTTATGAAAGTCGTGATAAAAGAGAGGTAGTTGAAAAAACAAAGTCGAGCAAAACAGTTAAAAATCAGGAACCTAAAAGGAAACAAAATCAAATGGATTTATCAACAGCCCATTCTAAGGAGGAAAAGACATCTGCTGCAAGTGGAGAAAACCAGAACCAGTCGGACCTATTAAACCAGTCTCAATCACAGACTCTCGTTGCTTCGGATGATGGACAGATTAGAGGAAATGGCTGTGATGGGGCTACTCCTAACACGGTCAGGTGTGTATACTATAAAGAACACAGGGTCTTATTTCTTTGCTTTGTATACCAACTTTTAAAGTTTTTCATCATTGTCTAAAAATATCAACCCCTGTCGCTAATTTTTTTTAACTTCAACATTACCGGTAGTTTATTTTCAGATGCTATTTTATAACTTTAGTGTCTTTGATGCCATTACAGGCTATATCGTCACGAAACAAGAGCAAAACATTTCATGTGTTCATCCTGTACAATAGCTTTGTTTTTACCATATATAGGGGTGCAGCGCGGCTCTTGCCTAGCATTCAGAATACTCCATATATAAATCACTATTTACGGCATACTACATGAACTCGTTATTTGCCTTGCATTAATCGTACACAAATGCTAAGAATTTGACCACCAGAATACCATACACTGAGACTGGCATACGTAATAGTCTAAATAATTTTCAAAATATGACGCCTAATATATCTTATGTTTCAGTATTGAATATCCTGTTCTCACACGGTTTGGTTACGTGTGGATTCTATTTCTCAACTACAACACAATACATAAAATAGTTGTTCACGATCTTACTACTGGTTTATCTCAGCCAGGTAAAACCTTAAAACGGGATTTTGATTGGAAAATCTGTAGATCTGAACTGGTTGGTAACCCCTGAAAAGGTCTTTATAATCTAAACAGATGGCCTTTCCCAATATAATGATGAAAATGTGTAGAATGGAATCGGAGATTATATTTCATCCTCTTGTTTTCATAGGTTAATTTAGAAGTTGTTTTATCTTTTTCTGATGTTCCAAATTTACTTATTTAGTATGGGCAGTCTTGCTCCTTTCTGATCAGGAGTTTCTTTTTTTAACACAAAATGAAGTAAATTTAGAGGGGTGAATGCAAAACTGTTGTAACTGTATATAAATAAAGGGCAAGATACAACAGTTTAACACTAAACCCACTAGATTAAGTCTGCTTAATGTTGTAACTATATATAAATAATGGGCAAGATACAACAGTTTAACATTGAACCCACTAGTTGTAACTATATATAAATAATGGGCAATATACCACAGTTTAACACTGAACCCACTAGTTGTAACTGTATATAAATAATGAGCAAGATACAACAGTTTAACACTGAACCCACAAGATTAAGACTGCATAATGTTTAACTGTTTCATTCTGTTTATAGTACAATACATCCGGGTACAGAGGACGCTACCAGTTATGACGGAGCATCAGACGACAATGGGAGTATCCCAGATGATGACAGCTTCTTGGATTCTGATACAGAGGAGCCTACTGCAGAAGAACCTAATGAAGATGATGCAATATTTTTAGAAGGAAATGTTTGGAGTGATATCATTGACTCTGAGGTCAAAAAGTGTAAGTTGAAAAACGTTGTTATTTGTTTAATAATCATCTTCCATTTTGGAATTAGGAGGTGGACTGGAAATTGTGTTCCCCCTGCCTGTTTAAGCACGCCTTTCTTAGTAAATCTAGCTTCCCATACATGCTTCCAAAGCTTACCTCATATAAATATACAGTATTTGTGATAAACTGTAAACAGCTAAATTTCACTCACAAAATTGCAACATGTTTCTTCGGAAACGGAGACAATTATTTTGCAATTTAGATAAACTGGACATTTTGTAGATTATATGCAGTACTTGTTGTGTACCAGTTATCGTCATACACCAGATTTCGTAATTATCAATAAAACGCTCGATGTTGTGATTATTTTTCGACCCCACTTTACAAATCACAACACACTATCATCAGACGATTGGAGAGGAAAAATTAGTTTAGAAATGTTAACACACACTCTCAATCCAACCCGTTTACCTATATAAATACCGTTATAAACAAAACACAATCGGGGGAATCACGCGCTAATGCACATGCGCAGGAAAATTTCCTTTTAAAATAGCATCGAACCATTGAATCAATTTCACACGTTTTCAGCCAAGGGAGACAACTAGTTCACGTCAATCAATTTAAATTTGCGGACAGTTATTTCCCTTTAAATTATGAACGTCGAAGTGAAGTAAATTACATCTGATACCTGCAGTTGAAAAAAAAAATTAAATTGTAAATATAATTTTTTTCTAGATATTTTTTCGTGTATTCATATGCAATGGTATATTTATTTTTCAAGAAATAACTACACACGTTGTCATCATCCAAAACATGGATTTCGATAACTACTACATTCAGCTCAAAAGACCGGCCCAATTCAGTCTATATTTAGTAACGGTCACTTGACACTTGCTACTGAGAATAGGAACAATGTAAACACAGAATATTTACAGCAAAGGGGTAAGCTCTACAGGCAAAAATATTTGTGAGATGACTAGTTTTGATTTAGATATATTAGGTATTAAAGAACCAACATAAAAATGACGATATCTGGTATACAGCCAGTATACCGGTAGTGATTATTTTTGTAATGCGAATGTAGTTGTTTTGCAAAAATGAAAGTGATTGTTTTGTAGGAGGCTATAAGCATGAACGTGATTGTTTTATGGGAGGCTATAAGATGAAAGTGATTGTATTGTAGGAGGCTATAAGATGAAAGTGATTGTATTGTAGGAGGCTATAAGATGAAAGTGATTGTATTGTAGGAGGCTATAAACATGAACATGATTGTATTGTAGGAGGCTACAAGCATGAACGTGATTGTTTTATAGGTTATTATAGGTAAGTGTGAACATGTTTGAGCATTATGTGTGGTATAATGATTCTTTTGTAGGTTATAAGGAAAGTCCTCTGCAGGGTACCACCAGATGTACTGTATTGTGTTTGGACATCTCAGCAAGCATGGAAGGGGAACCATGGCAACAGATGATGCTTGCTGTCACAGACTTCATCCAAGGTTTTTATGAAACTACATAAACTAGAGTTGAAATATGTGTATAATGGGGGATTCAAACCAGATTTCTAAAACTTCACTCACAATCTATATGAAAGATATGTCATATTTTGAGATTAAAAAGCAGTTAAAGAGAAGATATGATTATCAAATTATTGAATCATGCAACACTCATGTCACACCTGGACACACCATAATTTTTTACATGTAGGCTGGATTTCCATAATTTGTATTTTCTTTTTTTAAGGTTTAAAGGATGTCAAAAAGGAAAAAGGCATTGAAGAGTATGTTGCCTTGGTAACATTTGGACACGAGACAAAAATTGCAGTGCCGTTAACATTTGACTATGATCGTATCCTTGAAACCTGTGGTAAAAGTTGCTTCTATTTATTTTGGAATTTCAGCTTTTTCGTAGTTTGTTATGCTCCTGAAAAAATGTCGGTGGAGCTATTGTTGCTGCTTTGTCCATCTTTTCAAATATCTTGTCCGGAACATAACTTGAAAGCTACGTAAGGCTTCAACTTTTAGAAAAATACAATTCTCTTATAGTTGATAACATAATGTTATTATTTTCTGCTGGCTTCAAAGCCATGTAGGAATACGTGGTAATGATAGAGCTGATAGTGCTGCTAAAGCAGCATTAGGTTTACATATATCTAATGCTAAATTACCTTATACTGATTTTAAAAGTTGTACTAGCACATATTTGTAACTCAAGCCACTTGGGATTTGTCAGTTAACAATAAACTCAATTCAATTAAACCGTTACTCGGATAATGGCATTCTTCTAGTAGAACCATTGGTCGAAAAGAAGTATACTCATTTATATTTATTATAAGGTGAGCAATTACCAGAATGTATACCCTGCTTTGCACCATTAACGGTCAAACACATCTTGTTGGAAAGTGTAGACTTTGATCCTATGCGTCAAAGGTACTACAATGTTAATACTATGAAAGTGTTATTTGAAACTATAGATTTTAGTCTTGTTTTAGATTTCCTGAATGAAATCAGACTATATAAGTCAGTATAATATGTTCTTATATGTATTTACTTATTTATATACCTGTTGACGGGCATTTGTTGATTTACATACATAGTTTATATTAACTACCATATCATCCCTTATTTGTAAATAGTTTAATCTTTATATATTTACATTAATTTTTAATTACTACTTCATTTCTTCATCTTTTATCAGTTTTTGCGCGCAATATGACCTATTAATGTGTCCAAGTGCCGTAAAACACCATTCATTCATTCATTACATAAGGGACTGGTTCAAAGACTAAACCCATAGTTCCTTCTTCATTCAACTTAGAGTCATTGCCTTTTTTAATGTTTTACCGTATTATTTATAATTAGCGCCCCCGGGGGCGTGTCATTTTCTGAAATGGGGTGCGCTTATTAGAATGCTTTTCATAAGCCAGTACACATTTTAATTTCCTTATATAATATTAAAAATAAGCGAGACACAGTCCCTGTGCCGTAACTCATTACGAGTAATTTACTAAGTCGAAAACGTCACTATTGGAAATCATACGGTAGTTTGTTAAACCCGACTTTGTTTTGACTGCTAGGTAGTGTCAGTTACTTGATTGACAGGTAGAATCATTAGTTTCGTCGTTTCTAAGGTTGTTTCTAAGGCGTCCTATGACGTATGACGTAATACATTACACATTTTCTAACTCGCTTAATTCCAGATCATTGTATGATTTACCTTAAACATGGATACGTCTGGTCGGGGAAAAAGCCAGCGGGCATTCTCCATGTCATTTAAACTGAAAGTAGTTGAACTTGCTGAGCAGAAAGGGAAACATCATAGAGCATGATTTAAACAGTTACCGTAAATTCTTGTTCTTGTTGTGTAACTGAAATATGGAATTAAATTCATAAGTGTGTGTATACTGTTTCTTGGATTGTAACCAATTTTCTTGGATATTAACCACTTTTACACCTCAAGATAAGATTTTTTTTTAGTGGTGGGCACTAATTAGTTAGAGGGGGGCACTAATTAGAAACGATACGGTATATATAATTCTGGTCTGGAAGATATCGTGAAAACTACTCGTGGTCTTAAACTTCACACGATGAGTTATTAGAAAATCTTTAAAAAAAAATCTTTGAAACTACAAGTCTGGAGTTCTAATATGTTTCATGTAGAATTAGCTTTGTTTATTCAAATGGTGACCCTGGGGTTTAAATTTAAACCAACCCTACAGGTGTCATGTTTACATAAAAATTTATTTAGGGAAAAACTTGAAAAGTCTCCTTTTTTTAGCCATAATAACTAGGGCTCTCATAAATTGCATGTACCATTAAGCTTATCATCCTTTACCAAGTTTTGTTTATTCAAATGGTGACCCTGGGGTTATATGTGTCACTGTTTTCCAGGGTTCACAGTTTTACATATATAGAGGAAAACTTGGAAACCACAAGGCATGAAGCTTTGTACAGATGGTGAGCTTATACCAGTAGAGCATTCATAGGCCACATAATGCCCTCTTGAGCCTGTTGTTTGTAAAGCTTTTGTGTTAAGCTCTATTTCTTTAAACCCCAAACACAAGTGATATTTTGAGCAATATTATATGAGTGACAAAATTCATATCCTCCTATTGGTTAAATTGCCATCACATGACCACCAATAGAACGTGATTTGGACGAGGTCTGTTGAAAAGAGTTTTTTTATGTTGTTGCTATTTTAAGCATGAAATTTACACAAAGGTGATACGGTTTGTTACTTTTTTTTGTATGTATCATACTTGATATCAGTTTATTCTAACAAGTGAGCTGGAGTATACAGTTTTTCATGAAAGTTACATATAGAGGATCTTACATGAGCACTCATTCATTATTGAATTTATTAAACGAGTTGGCAAAATGATATAATGTGAGGCTTTTGCCGAGCATTATATCATTTTTGCTAACGAGTTTAATAAATTCAGTAATGAATGAGAACGAATGTTAGATTCTACTTATCACATAACTCACATATCGACTTTTATTGCATTTTGCCTGTCACTTTAACACACGAAACTGACATAAACCGTGGGAATTGGATCATAGTCATTATCATAGCATACTAGGCTAATTTGCATACTTATATAACTAGTGGTATATCAAAAATATAAAATGGTGTTATTCCACTCCCACACCGTTAGTTATGTGATAAAATATCATATAATAATTAGGGACTTTATCATATAATAATTGGGGACTTTTGAGACCTTGGAAAATGAAATATTGATCGAGGACTTGTCATCAGGTTCTCCAACATTTTTCTGGAGCCTCGACTTTGTAATGTTTCGAGTCTTATAAAATGTGCCTTAAAATCATCCCAGTTTGTCATATGTTTTTCATAAACTCCTCTCAGATTGCCAATGTGTTCACGGTTAAATATTTAACCAAAACAATAGTAAGTCGACGGTTATAGCTTGTACGTGACTTGCAACCAGAAGTTGGGGTGGGGGAATGGAGGATGTAATTTACTTAAGCCAATATTCAGGTGTAATGATCTAACATCATAATGGCACATACAATATTTAGAGGAAGCTATTGGAAATATAACATGTGAGCTGCTCTAAAATCATAATAACCTCACGTTTGGGTTATAGAAGCTCAGTGTCAGGATCATAAGGATGTTAAGCTAACCAGTAGACCTTATTGCATACTTTGCTTTCCAAGTTGGTAACCCTGTCTTTACCATATGTATATGGTGTGCATTGTTCTGGTCCATTGACTAGTTAATTGGCTCTCATTTGAATAAGTTTGTGATTCAGTGTGCACCTGCAGTGCCATTGCATTTGGGTGCTCAGTCAATAGGATCATTTTAATTAAGAAATCGAACATCATTTACGGCGAATTATCGTGTAATATATCACGGTTTGGAGTTCAATTGTAAACAATAATTTCACAAGCCCGAAGAGCGAGTGAATTTATTGTTTACAATTGAACGACACTCCGTGATATATTACAAGATAATTCACGGTAAAGGATGTTCTATTTCTATTCTAATACCCCTAAAATGTGAAAATAACGCACACATCTGAAATATTTTGCATTGCTTTGCTTACTCTCCTAACGTTGTAAACGTTACAGATATCAAAGTTACAGTGATATCTTTCAGATGGCCTTGCTTATTCTCCTAACATTGCAAACGTTACAGTGATATATCGTTGAATATAACAAGATGTTTTAAACTAGGCTATATAGTGCGGGTGTATTAGAATAATTGTTATATTTTCTGTTTTCAGTACAATTGGTACCAAACGGAGTTTCCCCTATGTACGCTGGTATACATCTGGCCTTGTTTCCTGTCTTCAAAATAGGTAAATAAACGTGTTTAACATAATGTCATTATCTTGTACATGAACTGATTTGTAGCTTTATTTCAGATTTGAACTTTTTTGAAATAATTAGACATAATTGGTCAAATAAAATCAAAAACAGATATTTTAGGTGAGAAATTGAATCTCTCGGCTAGCTATCTCACACAGACTGTATTGAATTATGCTCCCTGTTTTTTTCGGGGAGCATATAGTCACCACTTTTTGTCCATTCTTCCATCCGTCTAGTTTCTTTGTGTGGAGCATAACTTGAAATCTACTAAGAATCACAACTCTATCTTCCTTTAAATTAGAGTTTTTTATATTTGTAATGTTATACTAAGGGATGTACCGATTAATCTATTGTAACCGATCAACAGTTTCTTAGGCATTTGATTATGATGATCGATTATGAAAGTCTATAATCGATCATCGGTTAAATGTAAAAATGCATTTTAATTGATGTTGAAAATAGAAATAAACAGGATTTTCCAGGAAAAAATAGTTAGGAAATACACTTGTGAAAATAAACATATACACACATATCAATTATAATTAGTTTGCTGTTAACAATGAAATAACAAACGACGGCAAGAAACAACTTCATTTACGCAAAGCATCCTCTATGGGGAGCATCCATCGGTTCTGCCGACATTCTTTTGTTGCACGTAAGACTAAACCTATAACTTTCATTCATATTTATTGAATTTCAGCTCATAGCAGATTTGCTGTCTCTGTTTTTGGTGTCAACATGATTGGTCGTGTTCTCATGTTTTCTGACGGACATGCGACACACTCCACGATGATCGGCGATATTGATTGTGTACCAGAAAGAAACAAAGACAAGGTGGTAGATGAAATCATGCAGCTGGTGAACCTATTAAAGAGTGGATTCACAATGAACATCTTCTGCATGCCAGTTGGTGAGGATGTAAACACAGTAAGTGATCAAAGATCAGCAGAGCTTATGCTGTGGTGCGGTGACCCTTGTCCGTCTGTCCGTCCGTAAACTTTTTTTGTAGTAACTACTACTCTGAAACTACTTAATTGATTTTCATGAAACTTGACAGAAATGTTGCCCATGATCTCTAGTTGATCCTAGCAAAAATTCACATTGATATGAAATTCAAGATGGCCACCAAAGCTAAAAATAGATTTAAAAAAAAGCAAGTTTGTAGCGACTAGTTCTTGAAAACTATAAGTGGTATTGATATGGGACTTTTTCTAAAATGATCAGCATGACGTGACATTGGTTCTTGTTGAAAATCATTTTGATTCGACGTTAAACATGGCTGCCAGCGGCCATCTTTGTTTACACAGAGTTATATAGTAAAAACTTCTAGCGACTACTCCTCTGAATCTATTCGGCGGATTTTTCATGAAACTTCACAGGAATGTTGCTCTGATGTCTAGTTGATCCTAGCAAAATTTCAGGCCGGCCAGAAATTCAAGATGGCCACCTCGTCTAAAAATAGATTTTTAAAAAAACAAGTTTGTAACTACTTCTTGAAAACTGTAAGTGATATTGATATGGGACTTTTATAAAAGGAGCAGCATGATCGAAAATCATTTTGATTCAAAATTAAACATGGCTGCCAGCGGCCATCTTTGTTTACATAGAGTTATATAGTAAAAACTTGTAGCGACTACTCCTCTGAAACTGCATTACAGATTTTCATGAAACGTCACTGGAATGTTGCTCTTGATGTTTAGTTGATCCTAGCAAAATTTCAGGTCGGTCGGAAATTCCAGATTGTCGCCACGGCTAAAAATATATTTTTAAAAAACAAGTTTTTAGCGACTACTTCTTGAAAACAGTAAGTGACATTGATATGGGACTTTTTATAAAATGATCATCATGACATGATGTTGGTTCTTGTTGAAAATTATTTTGATTAGACATTAAACATGGCTGCCAGCGGCTATCTTTGTTTAAATAGAGTACGTTAAATAGTAAAAACTTGTTGTGACTACTCCTCTGAAACTACTTGACAGCTTCACAGGAATGCTTATCTAGCTATCAAAACCTATCAGTAGAACTTCAAAGTCATTGACCTCTTGTTTTTAGCTCGACTATTCGAAGAATAAGAAGGCTTATGTAATCAACCCGGCATTGGCGTCCCACATATTTCTGTGTTGTTTGGGTAAATTCTTACATATATGACTATTTTTCCCCCCCACTCAAGTTTTTTTTTACTTATTTCTGATTTTTAGCTTGACTGATTAGAGATCAGCAGAGCTTATGCCGTGGTGCGGCGTCTGTCGTCCTTCCGTCCGTCCGTCTATCTGTCCGTAAACTTTTATTTGTAGCCACTACTCCTCTGAAACTACTAATAAGTTTGTAGCGACTACTTCTTGAAAACTATAAGTGATATTGATATGGGACTTTCTCTAAAATGATCAGCATGACATGATGTTGATCCCAGTCAAACATTATTTTGATTTGACGTTAAACATGGCTGCCGGTGGCCATTTTTAGCTCTACTGGCCAAGGGCCAGCAGAGCTTATGGGATGCTGTGTTGTCCGTCGTCCGTCGTCTGTCTGTCTGTCTGTCGTCTGTCGTCTGTCGTCTGTCTGTCGTCTGTTAACTTTTCTTCAAACGACTTCTTCTCAGAAACCGCTTGGCTAATTTTGACCAAACTTCACGTGGATGATCCTTAGATGAATGCTTTTTAGATTTGTTAAAATTAGGTCAACGCTACATCCAAGATGGCTGCCATTACCATATATGGTCGAAACCTTAAAAAATCTTCTTCTTCAGAACCGCTGGACAGATTTCAACAGTTTTTCTTTTAAAATGATCGCCAACGCCTAGACTGTCAAGTTTGTTCAAATAAAGTCCCCGGGGTCAAAAATGGCCGTGCCCCGGGGGTCCAAAATTTGTATATTGAGGTTTTGCATGTTTTTCATATAGACATATAGGAAAAAACTTTAAAAAATCTTCTTCTCTGAAACCACAAGGCACAGAGCTCTCATGTATTACATGTAGCATCAGCTTATGGTCCTCTACTAAGTTTGTTCAAATGGTGACCCTGGGGTCAAATTTGTCCCCGCCCTGGGGGTCACAGTTTTACATAGACTTATATAGGATTTTTTTTTTAAAAATCTTCTTCTCGGAAACTACAAGAGCCAGAGGTTTGATATTTTGTATTTACTATAAGCTTATGGTCCTTTACCAAGTTTGTTCAAATGGTGACCCTCGGGTCACTTTTGGCCCCGCCCCAAGGGTCACATGTTTTACATAGACATGTATAGGGAAAAACTTAAAAAATCTTCTTCTCTGAAACTGCAAGAGCCAGAGGTTTAATATTTTGCATTTGCTATAAGCTTGTGGTCCTCTATCAAGTTTGTTCAAATGGTGACCCAGGGGTCACATTTGGCCCCACCCCGGGGGTCACAGTTTTACATAGGCTTGTATAGGGAAAAACTGAAAAAATTCTTCTTCTCTGGAACCACATGGCACAGAGCTCTCATGTAATACATGTAGCATCAGCTTATGGTCCTCTACTAAGTTTGTTCAAATGGTGACCCGGGGGTCAAATTTGTCCCCGCCCCGAGGGTCACAGTTTTACATAGACTTATATAGGATTTTTTTTTTAAAAATCTTCTAACCAACTACAAGAGTCAGAGGTTTGATATGTTACATTTATTATAAGCTTATGGTCCTTTACCAAGTTTGTTCAAATAGTGACCCTGGGGTCACATTTGGTCCCGCCCCAAGGGTCACATGTTTTACATAGACATGTATAGGGAAAAACTTAAAAAATCTTCTTCTCTGAAACTGCAAGAGCCAGAGGTTTAATATTTCGCTGTTGCTATAAGCTTATGGTCCTTTACCTATTTTGTTCAAATGGGGACCCTGGGGTCACATCTGGCCCCGCCCCAGGGATTCACAGTTTTTAGCTCTACTGGCCAAGGGCCAGCAGAGCTTATGGGATGGTGTGTTGTCCGTCTTCCGTCGTCCGTCGTCCGTCGTCCGTCCGTCGTCCGTCGTCCGTCCGTCCGTTAACTTTTCTTCAAACGACTTCTCCTCAGAAACCGCTTGGCTAATTTTGACCAATCTTCACATGGATGATCCTTAGATGAATGCTTTTTAGATTTGTTAAAATTAGGTCAGCGCTACATCCAAGATGGCTGCCATTACCATATATGGTCGAAACCTTAAAAAATCTTCTTCTCCAGAACCGCTGGACAGATTTCAACAGTTTTTCTTTTAAAATGATCGCCAACGCCTAGACTATCAAGATTGTTCAAATAAAGTCCCCGGGCTGAAAAATGCCCGTGCCCCGGGGGTCCAAAGTTTGTATATTGAGGTTTTGCATGTTTTTCATATAGACATATAGGAAAAAACTTTAAAAAATCTTCTTCTCTGAAACCACAAGGCACAGAGCTCTCATGTATTACATGTAGCATCAGCCTATGGTCCTCTACTAAGTTTGTTCAAATGGTGACCCTGGGGTCAAATTTGTCCCCGCCCCGGGGGTCACAGTTTTACATAGACTTATATAGGATTTTTTTAAAAAAAAATCTTCTTCTCTGAAACTACAACAGCCAGAGGTTTGATATTTTGCATTTACTATAAGCTTATGATCCTTTACCAAGTTTGTTCAAATGGTGACACTCGGGTCACATTTGGCCCCGCCTCAAGGGTCACATGTTTTACATAGACATGTATAGGGAAAAACTTAGAAAATCTTCTTCTCTGAAACTGCAAGAGCCAGAGGTTTAATATTTTGCATTTGCTATAAGCTTGTGGTCCTCTAACAAGTTTGTTCAAATGGTGACCCAGGGGTCACATTTGGCCCCACCCCAGGGGTCACAGTTTTACATAGGCTTGTATAGGGAAAACTGAAAAAATTCTTCTTCTCTGGAACCACATGGCACAGAGCTCTCATTTATTACATGTAGCATCAGCTTAAGGTCCTCTACTAAGTTTGTTCAAATGATGACCCTAGGGTCAAATTTGTCCCTGCCCCGAGGGTCACAGTTTTTCATAGACTAATATAGGATATTTTTTTTTTTAAATCTTCTTCTCGGGAACTACAAGAGCCAGAGGTTTGATATTTTACATTTATTATAAGCTTATGGTCCTTTACCAAGTTTGTTCAAATGGTGACCCTGGGGTCACATTTGGCCCCGCCCCAAGGGTCACATGTTTTACATAGACATGTATAGGGAAAAACTGAAAAAATCTTCATCTCTGAAACTGCAAGAGCCAGAGGTTTAATATTTTGCTGTTGCTATAAGCTTATGGTCCTTTACCAATTTTGTTCAAATGGTGACCCTGGGGTCACATCTGGCCCCGGCCCGGGCGTCACAGTTTTACATAAATGCTTGTATAGGGAAAAACTGAAAAAAATCTTCTTCTCTGGAACTGCAAGAGCCAGAGGTTTAATATTTTGCACTTGCTATAAGCTTATGGTCCTTTACCAACTTTGTTCAAATTGTGACCCTTGGGTCACATTTGACCCCGCCCCAAGGTTCACATGTTTTACATAGACATGTATAGGAAAAACTTAAAAAATCTTCTTCTCTGAAACTGCAGGAGCCAGAGGTTTAATATTTTGCATTTGCTATAAGCTTATGATCTTCTACCAAGTTTGTTCAAATGGTGACCCATTGGTCACATTTGGCCCCACCCTGGGGGTCACAGTTTTACTTAGGCTTGTATAGGCAAAAACTGAAAAAAATCTTCTTCTCTGGAACCACATGGCACAGAGCTCTCATGTATTACATGTAGCATCAGCTTATGGTCCTCTACCAAGTTTGTTCAAATGGTGACCCTGGTGTCAAATTTGGACGCGCCCCGGGGGTAACATTTTTTTTTTTTTTTTTTTTTTTTTCAATTTCATTTTTTTTTTTTTTTTTTTTTTTAATTGTTTCAATTTTTTTTTTTTTTTTTTATATATATTTTTTTTTTTTTATTTTTTTTATTTTTATCATTTTTTTTTTTTTTTTATTGATTGATTTGAATTATTGTTTTTTTTTTAAAAAAAAAATCATTATCTTTTTAATTACTTGACACTGACTATAAAATTTCTTGTCGGCGCTACTCATCCTAAATGCCTTGTTGAATTCCGACGAAACTTAGCAGGAAGCATCGGTAAGATGTCTAGTTGTGCATTTCATGCTTTTGTTCCAGTTTGCTGATTTTTGACGGGAGTTATGGCCCTTTGACATTTTTATTTTAAATTTCTTGTAGGCGCTTCTCCTCTTAAATGGCTTGTTGGATTTCTACAAAATTTGGCAGGAAGCCTCAGTATGATGTCTAGTTGTGCAAAGCGCGGTATATCAATGAAATCTTGGACAATTTTGAAAACCAGCTAGATCTTGTTAGTAATAACAGAGTTATGGCCCTTGATTTGTTGAAAAATGCTATATTGTATTCTCCTTTGTTGAATCTATAGGAGAAGAGAGCTATATCTATCTAAATCTATAAGAGCTGTTTTAGCCAGTAGAGCGTCCACAGGCCCTCTTGGGCCTCTTGTTGTTTACATAGAGTTATATAGTAAAAACTTGTAGTGACTACTCCAGACTACTTGACGGATGTTCATGAAACTTCACAGGAATGTTGCTCTTGATGTCTAGTTGATCCTAGAAAAATTTCAGGCTGGCCGGAAATTCAAGATGGCTGCCATGGCTAAAAATAGATTTAAAATAAAAAAATAAGTAACGACTACTTCTTGAAAACTGTAAGTGATATTGATATGGGACATTTTCTAAAACGATCAGCATGACATGATGTTGATGCTTGTCAAAATTTATTTCGATGCGACTTTAAACATGGCCGCTAGCGACCATCTTTGTTTACATAGATTTATATAGTAACAACTTGTAGCGACTACTCCTCTGAAACTACTTAACGAATTTTTATGAAACTTCACAGGAATGTTGCTCTTGATGTCTAATTGATCCCAGAATATTTTTAGGTCGGCCGGAAATTCAAGATGGCCACTGTGGCTAAAAACAGATATTTAAAAAAAAGTTTGTAGCGACTACTTCTTGAAAACTGTAAGTGATATTGATATGTGACTTTTTCTAAAATGATCAGCATGACATGATGTTGATCCTTGTCGAAAATTATTTTGATTTGACATTAAACATGGGCGCCAGTGGCCATCTTTGTTTACATAGAGTTTGTATAATAAAAATTTGTAGCGACTACTCCTCTGAAAATACTTGGCGGATTCCCATGAAACTTCACAGGAATGTTGCTCTTGATGTCTAGTTGATCCTAGCAAAATTTCAGATCGGCCGGAAATACAAGATGGCCACCACGGCTAAACATAGATTTTTAAAAACAAGTTTGTAGCGACTACTTTTTGAAAACTGTAAGTGATATTGATATGGGACTTTTTCTGAAATGATCAGCATGACAAGAAACATTAAACATGGCTGCCAGTGGCCATCTTTGTTTACCAAGAGTTATATAGTAAAAACTTCAACTTGTAGCGACTAAACTTCCGAAACTACTTGACAGATTTTTATGAAACTTCACAGGAATGCCGATCTAGCTATCAAAATCTATCAGTAGAGCTTCAACCTTCACAGGAATGTTGCTCTTGATGTCTAATTGATCCTAGCAAAATGTCAGGTTGGCCGGAAATTCAAGATGGCCACCATGGCTAAAAATAGATTTTCAAAATACATGTTTGTAGCGACTACTTCTTGAAAACTATAAGTGATATTGATATGGGATTTTTCTGAAATGATCAGTATGACATGATGTTGATCCTTGTCAAAAATTATTTTGATTTGAAGTTAAACATGGCCGCCAGCTCTAGCTATCAAAAACCTATCAGTAGAGCTTCAAGGTCATTGACCTCTTGTTTATGTGTGTTTTTTACATATTTCTGTGTTATTTTGGTCAATTCTTACACATAAAACTATGTTGACCCCCTCCACCCCACCCCCACACCCCGCCTCTCCCACCCCCAACCCCCACCACTCGAAACTCTTCTTCTTTTTTTTTACATATTTCTGTGTTGTTTTGGTAAATTCTTACACATATAGCTATTAGCTATGTTGCCTCTCCCCTCCCACCCCCTCAAAACCTTTTTTTTACATATCTCTGTGTTGTTTTGTTTTTTCAGTTGATCAATATGTTTTGCCCCCACCCCCCAACCATCCCACCCCACCATCATCACCACCACCCGAACGTTTTTGTTTTTGTTTGTTTGTTTTTGTATATATCTGTGGTTTTTTGTTTTATCAGTTTATCAATATGTTTTGCCCCCCACTCACCAACCATCCCATCATAATTTTTTTTTTTTTACATATGTCTGTGTAGTTTTGTTTTATCAAATCTACACCTATATCAATGATGCGCCCTCCCCCTCCCCCCCTCCCCCACCCCTCTATCCATTGGTATATGGGCTCCCCTCACATGGAGGACAGTGGGAGGGGAATTGTTTTCATTTTATCTTCCATTATTTGGATATTAAAATTTTAATTTGAACGCAATCATTTACATATAAAACAATTTAGATTAAATTCAGATACACAGATGAAATATCAATAAAAAAAAAACTGAAATGAGGCCACAATAAAAATTGCCAGATATCCCCTCCCTCCCGGAGTTGCCTTTCGATAACACTTTTTATTAGCTCACCTGAGCCGAAGGCTCAAAGGTGAGCTATTGGGATCACTCTTCGTCCGTCGTCCTTCGTCGTCCGTCGTCCGTCGTTAACTTTTGCTTCAAACGACTTCTCCTCAGAAACCGCTTGGCCAATTTTGACCACACTTCACATGGATGATCCTTAGGTGAATGCTTTTTAGATTTGTTTAATTTAGGTCAGCATGACAACCAAGATGGCCGCCATTACCATATATGGTCAAAACCTTAAAAAATCTTCTTCTCAAGAACCGCCAGACAGATTTCGACAGTTTTTCTTTTAATATGACCGCCAACGGCTAGACTATCAAGTTTGTTCAAATGAAGTCCCCGGGGTCAAAAATGGCTGTGCCTTGGGGGTCCAAAGTTTGTATATTGAGATTTTGCATGTTTTTCATAGACTTATATAGGATTTTTTTTTAAAAAATCTTCTTCTCTGAACCCACAAGGCACAGAGGTCTCATGTATTACATGTAGCATCAGCTTATGGTCCTCTTCTAATTTTGTTCAAATGGTGACCCTGGGGTCAAATTTGTCCCCGCCCCGGGGGTCACAGTTTTACATAGACTTATATAGGATTTTTTTTTAAAAATCTTCTTCTCGGAAACTGCAAGAGCCAAAGGTTTGATATTTTGCATTTACTATAAGCTTATGGTCCTTTACCAAGTTTGTTCAAATGGTGACCCTGGGGTCACATTTGGCCCCGCCCCAAGGGTCACATGTTTTACATAGACATGTATAGGGAAAAACTTAAAAAATCTTCTTCTCTGAAACTGCAAGAGCCAGAGGTTTAATATTTTGCATTTGCTATAAGCTTATGGTTCTCTACCAAGTTTGTTCAAATGGTGACCCAGGGGTCACATTTGGCCTGGCCCCAGGGGTCACAGTTTTACATAGGCTTGTATAGGGAAAAACCGAAAAAATATTTTTCTCTGGAACCACATGGAACGGAGCTCTCATGTATTAAATGTAGCATCAGCTTATGGTCCTCTACTTAGTTTGTTCAAATGGTGACCCTGGGGTCAAATTTGTTCCCGCCCCGGGGTTCACAGTTTTACATAGAGTTATATAGGATTATTTTTTTAAATATCTTCTTCTCGGAAACTGCAAGAGCAAGAGGTTTGATATTTTGCATTTACTATAAGCTTATGGTCTTTTACCAAGTTTTTTCAAATGGTGACCCTGGGGTCACATTTGGCCCCTCCCCAAGGGTCACATGTTTAAAATCTTCTTCTCTGAAACTGCAAGAGCCAGAGGTATAATAGTTTGCATTTGCTGTAAGCTTATGGTCCTCTAACAAGTTTGTTTAAATGGTGACCCAGGGGTCACATTTGGCTCCGCCCCGGGGGTCACAGTTTTACATAGGCTTGTATAGGGAAAAACTGAAAAAAATCTTTTTCTCTGGAACGATATGGCACGGAGCTCTCATGTATTACACGTAGCATCAGGTGGTCCTCTACTATGTTTGTTCAAATAGTGACCCTGGGGTAAAATATGTCCCCGCCCCGGGGGTCACAGTTTTACATAGACTTATATAGGGAAAAAAATTAAAAAATCTTCTCGGAAACTACAAGAGCCAGAGGTTTGATATTTTGCATTTGCTGTAAGCTTATGGTCCTCTACCAAGTTTGTTCAAATAGTGACCCAGGGGTCACATTTGGCCCCGCCCCGGGGTCACATGTTTTACATAGACATGTATAGGGAAAAACTTAAAAAATCTTCTTCTCTGAAACTGCAAGAGCCAGAGGTTTAATATTTAGCTTTTGCTATAAGCTTATGATCCTCTACCAGTTTTGTTCAAATGGTGACCCTGGGTCTCTTTTGGCCCCGCCCCGGGGGTCACAGTTTTACATAGACTTATATAGGAAACACATTAAAGTCCTCTTCTCTGGAACTAAAAGAGCCAGAGGTTTAATATTTTGCATTTACTATACTCTTTTGGTCCTTTACCAAGTTTGTTCAAATGGTGACCCTGGGTTCACATTTGGCCCCGCCCCAGGGGTCACGTTTTACATAGACTTGTATAGGGAAAAACTTAAAAAATCATTTTCTCTAAAACCACAAAGCACACCTCATATATTACTTGTAGCCCTGTGGTCACATTTGGCTCTGCCCAAGATGTTACTCTCTAGCACCTTTATTTTGTATTTGATCTTTACCAAACTTTGTCAGTGTCTTAAACTGTCTATATCAATGTTGTTATACACAACAGAGCCCACATTTTTTGAACAATCTTAACCAAACTTGCACAGATTGTATATGACCATAAGATTTCGAAGAAGTTCGATAATGTGCCTGTACTCAGGTGATCACTTTAGGGCCATCTTGGCCCTCTTGTATTGGTTCAAATTAACTCAGGTGAGCGATATAGGGCCATCATGGCCCTCTTGTTTTAAATGACAGCAATTTTGGATTAAAACTGATAAAAATAATAAAATTTCACACACTGCCCCAAATTTTACTATAATTTGTATGAGATTCCAACAGTAATTTTATATCGGCCCCTCCCCCACATTGTTTTAGCCTTGTTTTTGATGCTATATACTGGCTATATAATTTATTATTCTCTGAAAAATCGAATAGTCGGTTGAAAAAATATAATTATATCACAGGAAACAATGAAATAACCGAAAAAAATCTGATTTGGGTCTGGGCAGATTTGCATCACATTGACTCTTTTACTATTGTGATACAGAAATTACCGATTAGTTACGATTGTATACAATTTTTCACGCAGATGGTTTGCTTCTGCATTTCATTGGTTGTTTCCATCCTGTTTTCATGCCAGAATATGTTGGGTGTAGAGTCATATTCTGTGGATGAACTAACCACTTATGACAATCATTTTATTTTCTAACGCTCTAGGGTTGATATGGCATCTCAGGCCTGATATAGGGTGTGATATGAAAATACCCATTTATTATTCTCTACCATATATATATATAATCAATTTATTTTTAGAAACTAGGATTAAATAAAAGGTAGTTCTAAAGATAATTACTAAGGACGAGCATTGAGGTTGACAAAATAATAGTGTATTGACTGGTTCCTTAGGATAATAAATCATAAATAGTCTGCTTATGTACAATTTTGGCAGTTGTCAATATCAGGGGACGCAACTACCTTATTTGACAGCTTTAATATAATTATACATTATTAATCGTTGAAACATGTTTTATAAAATTATAGAGTTTCAAATCTGTTCATGGATTTTTCATTCTAAATGTTTTTGTTTGTTTAGACATTACTGGAGAAAATCTCCACAACATCAGGTGGTAGAGTTGTGTCCCCTGGAGACATCAGGGAGCTGGCGTTCAGTACATACCACCATGTAAGTACATAGCATTATGTAAGTTCAGTCAAAAATAATCTGCAACATTTGAAATTCTGATTTGTTTCCAGTTGATAAGATACAGGAATATACAGGAAACAACAACATAATATGTTTATACCCCCGCTTTTACAAAGTGAAATGGGGGTGTCGCATCCCATCGCATCCTGTCCTGTCACATCCCGTCTCGTCACATCCCATCCCATCGCGTCCCGTAGCACATTTTTATTACTTGTATTTCAAATAGCTTTTAATGGGTTGTTTCCAAACTTCATATACATATAACAACTGACGACCTTGTTTCCATTTTCATCACACATTCTTGACTGCCTTACTTATTTATACAGAATAAGTGCCCTTTGTTCGACTTAGAATTTTCCAGTCTAATATTGTATAATGTCCCTTAACACATTTTTATACCTCCACTTGGTGGGTTGGCATTTGTGGAGGCCCGTCCAAAAACATGTGTCGCGCGATCCTCCATAACTATTTAACCAACAGTCGCGAAACTTTACAGGAATGTTGACAAGCAAGTGAAGATGCGCACCTGCATTTTCATTTTTATTTTGGACCAAGAATCACAGAGTTGTGGCCCTTGACTAGTCAGAATAAGGGCTGAAAAACTTGTGTCGCATGATCCTCCATAACTATTTAACACAAATATGGTCTGATTACCACTACACAAAGATGGTCTTGACCACCACTACACAAAGATGGTCTTGACCACCACTCCACAAAGATGGTCTTGACCACCACTACACAATGATGGTCTTGACCACCACTACACAAAGATGGTCTTGACCACCACTACACAAGGATGGTCTTGACCACCAGTACACAAGGATGGTCTTGACCACCAGTACACAAAGATGGTCTTGACCACCACTACACAAGGATGGTCTTGACCACCACTACACAAGGATGGTCTTGACCACCAGTACACAAGGATGGTCTTGACCACCAGTACACAAAGATGGTCTTGACCACCACTACACAAGGATGGTCTTGACCACCACTACACAAGGATTGTCTTGACCACCACTACATAATCATGGACTTGACCACCAGTACACAAAGATGGTCTTGACCACCACTACACAAGGATGGTCTTGACCACCATTACACAAGATAGTCTTGACCACAACTACACAAGGATTGTCTTGACCACTACTACACAAAGATGGTCTTGACCACCACTACGCAAAGATGGTGTTGACTACCACTATGCAAAGATGGTCTTGACCACAACTACACAAAGATGGTATTGACTGCCACTACACAAAGATGGCCTTGACCACCACTACACAAAGATGGCCTTGACCACCAGTACACAAAGATGGTCTTGCCCACGACTATACAAAGATGGTCTTGACCATGACTACACAAAGATGGTCTTGACCACCACTACACAAAGATGGCCTTGACCACCAGTACACAAAGATGGTCTTGACCACGACTATACAAAGATGGTCTTGACCACCATTACACAAAGATGGTCTTGACCACCACTACACAAGGATGGTCTTGACCACTACTACACAAAGATGGTCTTGACCACCACTACGCAAAGATGGTGTTGACCCCGACAATGCAAAGATGGTCTTGACCACAACTACACAAAGATGGTCTTGACTGCCACTACACAAAGATGGCCTTGACCACCACTACACAAAGATAGCCTCGACCACCAGTACACAAAGATGGTCTTGACCACGACTATACAAAGATGGTCTTGACCATGACTACACAAAGATGGTCTTGACCACCACTACACAAAGATGGCCTTGACCACCAGTACACAAAGATGGTCTTGACCACAACTATACAAAGATGGTCTTGACCACCAGTAGACAAAGATGGTTTTGACCACCAGTACACAATGATGGTCTATACCACCGCTACACAAAGATGGTATTGACCACTAGTTACAGAAAATTGCATTTGGTATACTTATAATGAAGCATATTTTCCTGTATTTCAGTATATAGCAGTTCAGATTGGCAAGCCAATGTTGCAGATGACAAAACTGGAGAAGATTGACCCACACCTGTTCACATCTCTGGTACTGGCCTTGTATCCAGAATGTAAACCACATGATACAGTAAGTGGAAACCTGGCTGAGTACAGTCAGACCTGCTAATGACACCACCTAGCTCTTATTCAAACCTGTATCTAAGCCTTCTTGTATAATACTAAGTTGTTCAGATTATAATACATGTATGTTATTTCTACATTATCAACAGTAATATTCAAAGCATCATATTATTCAAATGTTTAAAGAAGTAATGTATTTAAATGCAACATAAAGTAAGGTAATAAATGTAGTGTTTAATTACTATAATGCCTTTGAAAGAATAGTCACTGAACATTAAAAGGTAAGAAAAATGAAATCATGATTTGGACAGTGTAAGCATAATATGAAGTTTATTTATTTTACACCAATTACAATAAAGCTACACAGCATATATACAAATCACGTGGATGACACAATAAAGCTACACAGCATATATACAAATCCCGTGGATGACACAATAAAGCTTCAGAGCATATATACAAATCACATGGATGACACAATAAAGCTACACAGCATATATACAAATCACGTGGATGACACAATAAAGCTTCACAGCATATATACAAATCACATGGATGACACAATAAAGCTACACAGCATATATACAAATCATGTGGATGACACAATAAAGCTACACAGCATATATACAAATCACGTGGATGACACAATAAAGCTACACAGCATATATACAAATCACATGGATGACGGTGTAAGCATGGTCTTGATGGGAGAGGAAACTGGAGAACCCGGGTTTCTGCGACAAAATACATAGAGGATATTTGTTTGTTTTGAGTGAAAATAGGATTTATTTCCACCGAGAAGTGAGAAAACTTATATTAATAGTGCACGAGTGAAAATATTTGAGGTTTCTCACTTCGAGATGAAAATAAATCCTATATTCAAGACAAACCTATTTATTATATACTCACAACCTGGAAATTTATGCAGAAAAAATATAATGTGCCAAAACAACAACGTCAATAACATAAACAACGTCAACAGTTGCATGACGTCATTTTGAGTGAAAATATGTTATAGTTTCACATGTGAAATATAAACAGTGAAAATATATAGAGAATAATAAATGGGTACATCCTATATCAGGCCTGAGAAGCCATATCAGCCCAAGAGCTTTAGCTCGAGGGCTGATATGGGTCGAAGGCCTGATATAGGGTGTGATATGAAAATAAACATTTTTATTCTATTTATCATATACTTCAGCAATGACTTTGTTGAACTGTCAACTTCAGCTAACTTACTACGCTGTTTTCCAGGGAGAAAACAAAAATGTATTAATAGATGTAAACCCATTCTGATGTGTTCACGTCTGTGTCCCGTAAGTGTAGATCTACAAGACATTTTCTTTTCTCTGAAATTTAAATGAATGCCATTGAATTTGAAATTGTCTGATTCAGAACATGATATGAATGGTCACAAGTGGTTATTTCATCCACAAATAGTTCTATATCATTGAGTTTATTATACATTTGTTAAACTCTATTTATGGTCCATGTATTAGGTCTTATTTATTTCTTTATTTTACTTCTATCTATCTATCATCTCTTTTATGTCATCTTCTTAGCATTACTAGTCAAGACATTTCCCTTGAATTATGGTCAAAGATGACAGCTCAATGAACATGTAGATGTATAGCCAATAATCTGGCGCGAAAACAGTACGGAAAGCAGACGACAAAACCATATGCGTGACAAATCGTATACAATCGTAACTAATCGGTAATTTCCGTATCACTCCGCTGAAAGAGTCAGAGAAACAGATAACTTTTGCATCAATTGGGTAAATACCCACTGTTTTTTTTTAAAAATGGGTATTTTGAATTTTAATTGGGTATTTTTTTTCCGGATACCCACTGATTTTAATTTAATTGGGTATTTTTATCCTACCCGGATGTTTTCATTTGAGTATTTCCTTGAAAAATTAACTTACAAAACACATAATCAAACATGTTTTATCACTTTTATCATTATGTTGTGTGCATACTGTCATATGTAAACTGTAACACATGCCTTGTGAATCGTAGACAACATTGAAAAGTACGTCATCTAACATTATTTTTGAAATTTGTTTTGCCTCCGTTGACTTACTGTGGTCAAAATAGTTACTAAATGTATTTATTTGTGTTTTTTTGCGGTGTTTTTATCCGTCCGCGTTTGTTTACATTCGCCGACATTTTTAACTGACGCTTGATTTAGATCGCCGAGCGCCTACACGATATAAAAAGGGTACAGGCAAAAATGAGTAAATCGCGCACAATTTAAACTGAATTTCGGAACCAGTCTGTTCACTCGGCAGTTTCGGTCTTTTACCTATATTTGATTTTGTTTCGAGATATTGTGAGAACTCTGGGCAAATACGCGATCGATTAGAAATGACAAATTGCAAAATACGCTAGCAATTTGCGAGGAATTGCGTATCAGACATTTCTTTAGCGTTATGATACGCATGGTTTTGTATTTATATTGCTTTTTCTAACATTTTATTTGCGTATTTACGCGAATACGCACCTTATCTGGAGCTCTGAAGAGTCATAAAGAACATTCGGTTGTTTCCATGATATGATTTTTTTCACCCTTTATTTCACGGGTGTGATAAAGCTTTATTGCCAGGCAACTAAATCCTGATTGATATGACTAGCTAGGTCTATGTCGTATTGTATAATCAAAAACAAAGTATTTATAGGGAAGTATGTGATAAAAGGTTTTATTTTAATCATAAAATCAACTATTTCACTGGAAAGTATATAATAAATAGCACAATTATAAAACTATGACACAGTCAATGAGCTTTTTTTTTCATAGGCAGAAATGCTAGTGGTTATAGAAAGGGTGCACAAGTTAAATCAGAAGTCTAAAGAGAAGAAAAATTGGTCAGGATCAAACCCTCCAGAACAGAGCACAGAATCTGATTCCTCCAATAACAACTCTGACGACGAGAGCGACACCCACTTTGAAAGGGAGGAGTTACCTCCCATTGGTACCAGAGTATCGAGGGGACCCGAACCATTTGCACAGAAATATATGGAAGACTTGGCAGCTGCCAAAGGAACTGTTACTGGTCATAGCAGGAAAAACCCAGGTGTGTACTTTTACTCTGTTTTCAAAAAGAGCTCATAAAATGATTCTTATTCGTTCAGTTGTAAATAATATTTCATGAGCAAAGGGCAGATGAAATGATTTATATGCTCCCAAAACAATTTCAGAGGAACATATAATCGTTTCTTTGTCCATTTGTTTATACCTCCATCCATCTCATTTTTCTTGTCCGAAGCATAAATTGAAAATTAACAAGGAGACTTGCATCAGACTTCACACATGGAGAAAGAGCAATGAGAAAAAGTACAGAGTGCAAGAATCATTATGTTCATTTAAAATTAGATTTATTGTCCTTTGTAATTTTAAACTTATAATTCTTGTCAGGAGTATAACTTGCACAAAAATAGTACAAAACAATGTAACTTTCTTACTCTACGAGGGACGTTCAAATATTACGTGGACATTTTTAATAGTTATTACACTTTTATAGATCAAGTAAATTAAATTATATAGCAATAAATGTTTACATTTTCACTTTTATATCAATATATATTAAAAAATTATTTGAAACAGATTTCAAGAAATACTAGTTTTTACAACCCCACTGTAGTCGTCACGGAGCACAACAGCCTAACATTATAAATGATGAAAAATGCTAAAAATAACAAACGTAATTTTTATTTAATTAGATTATTGTATTATTCATGGTTTGCATTAAATACATATTTCACAGCATTGTTGAATACTCATGTTTGTAAGTATATCACAGCTTCGGAAATAGATCATACGAATTTGATCGAGATTAGCATAACTATTCAAAATATTTAGAAAACAAATAGCATAGTCATTCCGAAAGACATGTTTATTGAATATATAGCGGTGTTCTTAATTCATTAACCTATATATTTTGCAGAAATTATGTAAGACTTTAAAATGTTATGCTTTTGTATATTTCATTTTTGTATTAAACTTGTTGTTTGATTAGAAGTTTACATATTCTTTAATGTTTTATTGACATTTGTGTGCTCCGTGATTTTTTCTGACATCGTCAATTTCAACTTTAAAACGAGGAAGTGTTCGTCTGCTCATAGTTCTGACACACCTTCTCATTTTGATTACCATTTGTGCGAAGTTTCATGAAATTCCCTTCTGTACTTTCAAAGCCATTTTGACTCATTTGACCTCTGACATCCAAGTGTGACATTGACCTTTGAGGTAAAGACCTTTGAGGTATGATTGCTTTGGACAAACAAATGGACGAACGGATGGATGGTTGGTGTGATTACTATATAACCCCTCTCTTCAAATGAGATATTACAAACTAGATTTAAAGTATCGGTGTGTTAGAATATTATATATAAACTGTATTAGTATTATTGATGTAAACTGTTCATCCATAGTTTTTGAAGATAAATAGAGACTACAGTTTTGCTTTTGCGGTGGCCTTAGCAGCATAAATGGTAAACGTTTTTGTGTTCAAGTTCTGAATTTAGGGAAGATTTCTTAGAGAATATCTGTATACTGAGTGGTTACTGACTTTAAATTATTTGCCCCTCATCGCTGGGGGTTCGAGCCCTCATGGGACTTGAGGAATCTTGCTGTGAGGAAGCTATCCAGCTGGCTTGTGGAACATTGATGGTTCTACCCAGGTGCCTGTCTGTGCATGAAAAGTGCCCGGATGGGCACCTGGGGCATTCCTCCACCAATGGAAGCTGGAAAGTCACCATATGATCTTAGCTGTTGGTACGACTATAAATCCAATAGAATTTTGTATTGTGTGCGTTTTAAGCAGGACCTTCTGTTTTAAATATTAGTTAATAATTCATGATTCTTTTCCTATCCAGACCAGGTAAGGCCATATTATGACTATAATAATTGTCATATGGATCTGTATATTGCTTCCAATCGCAATTAATAATTTAAAGGGACACACGGCAACCTGAAGTTTTATCAATTAGCACCCCAATTTATTAATCCAGTACCACCTGCTTGCATATAATTAAATATAATTTTGGGGTTTCAAATTGTCTTTGTTATTCTTCCATAGATTTTAAAATATTATTGATGCATTATAATAAGCAGTTAGTAATGTGCAAAAACAATTTGCTTTGAACAATTTTAATAATTAATATTGATGATTTTAGAAATGTAAATTATGAAGAAAACCTATGGGGAAAAAGTGAGTTTAAAAAATAAATAAGATTGCCATGTGTCCCTTTAAACATTGCACTTTATGAAGAAAAAGAAGTCAGGACTGACACAGAACTAATCTATATCAAATCTTTTTTTAAAGGAAGACTCTTTATACATTGGGACTCTGGTATAAAGCTGAACTGTCGCTATGGTGATGATAACAAATTCCATGCAGTAGCCGATGATGCAGCCCAGCCTTGTGTGGTTACAGACCCTGTCAAAATTGGCTATAAGGTTAGACGAGGTATGTAGCTTATAGAGGTATGGAGTCCTGGAATCCCAAGATATGTGAAAATAGAAATGGCCAGTATAAGTGAAGGAAATGGCCAGTATAAGTGAAGGAAATGGCCAGTATAAGTGAAGGAAATGGCCAGTATAAGTGAAGGAAATGGCCAGTATAAGTGAAGGAAATGGCCAGTATAAGTGAAGGAAATGGCCAGTATAAGTGAAGGAAATGGCCAGTATAAGTGAAGGAAATCCTCCAATTGAACCTCTTTCACACTGACATGTTTATCAAATTAATGTTTTTGCGGTCATTTGGTTTTCATAATGTTTGTTACTTCAAAGTTGTCTGTCACTGGATTTCCTCATACACAGTATTTTGATTTAACAGAGTTATGGCTCCTTTGCAGCTATCTGACCTCATGCTAATTCTCACATTATTGTAAAAGTTCATGATTTAATTGTATTAACCTGAAAACAGTATTTATAGGCAACATTACATTGCACTATTAACACAATGACAATTAAGAAAACAAGATCATGAACTGTTTCTATTGCATTATTGACACAATGACGTATAAGAAAACAAGACCATTAACTGTTTCTACCGATAATAATAACTTGATACAGTTTAACTCGTAATATTATACAAGGGCTGGCTACCTAATAGGTAATGAAGATAAGAAAGGGCCACAAGTGGGCACTGAACCCATATAAGGAGATATATGTTGGACAAGTGCCATGCCATTTCAACGACTGGGTAACGGAAGTGGTTCCACTTCAATTAAAAAATAAAATCTTACAAAATGATTCAACTTGTTTCAATGTTTTGCTACCCCTAGGAGCAGACTGGCAGTTTGGTGACCAAGATGGTGGCAGTGATCAACTTGGTTCAGTATACAGCGTAGAGGTCAAGGGTATTGTCAAGGTCAGGTGGCCTAATGGTTACCGTGGCAACTACAGATACAATTATGACAATGTGTATGATGTCATTATCTCGTAAGTTACAACATATTTTTTAAGTTGTTGAAGTCAAGCATATCTTTAAACTGGATGGTTCTCTGTTTCATTTAATACTGTAGACTGATATATTGCATACCTGCATGGTATAAGTTGGACTGTTTGAATAGTTCAGATACATTCCCTGGTTAAAATGTGTTAGGCTAGTATTAAATAGTCTGCACTTATGAATTTGGTGACAGTGTTTCGACCGTTAAATGTTCTCAACTGTTGTTTAATGGCTCCTCTTACTCGTCACTATAACACAATGTTTACGACCATTAAACTGTCTCAAAATTAACAGTATGGACTACCGTATAATCCCTAATAAACACTCCCGAGGACGTAACATTTTTGAAAAGGAGGGTGTTTATTTGAGACCAAAAATTCCTAATTTAACTTTTAAATCAAACACTGTTTAATGATTTTACCAAGAAAACCAAAGTCTGACAATCAATCAATTAATGCAGATATGACTTTAATAATGAGTAAATATCATGAGTAAATATCACAATGAGTAAATATCATAATGAGTAAATATCACAAATGAGTAATTATCATAAGGAGTAAATATCATAATGAGTAAATAATGAGTAAATATCATAATGAGTAAATATCACAATGAGTTGAGTAAATATCACAATGCTTTTTAATGCAATAAAACAGAAAGTGTTCTTTTGATACTGGTAGATCAGCAATCTTACCTCCACCTTCACTGTGTCGCCTGCATAGCATTGCAGACATTTAGGGATCACTCCGTCTTCGTCCATCATCCGTCAGCAATCTTACCTCCACCTTTATTGTGTCGCCTGCATAGCATGGCAGACACTTAGGGATCACTCTGTCATCCATTGTTGTCCGTCGTTTGCCGTCACACTTTAACCTGCAACCTAACATTGGCCGTAACTTGAAAACTATTGGACCTATGTTCATGAAACTTCACACACATCTTCATCTTACCTCAAGGAATGCCGTTAAACATGTCCAATAACTCCCACTTTCTATTCGGCAGAGTTATACCCCTTTTCATAAAAATTTAACCTGCAACCTGACCAAACTCATCATGCTCATAACTGGCACTAACTTAAAAAGTGTTTGACCTACGTTCATGGAACTTCACACATATTCATCTTACCCGAAGGAGTGTTGTTACCCATGACCAATAACTCTGAACTTCATTTGGCAGAATTTTGCTCACTTTCATAAACTTTAACAATTAAAAAAAATTGTCTTCATAATTCATGGAAGATTGCACCCCCTGTCTTCAAACTTAGGTACTTGATGATTAATGAAATAAGCACACGGCAGACGACACAGGTGTTCGGTGGAACACATTTCTAGTGTTATTTACCGATATCAATATATTACATCTTCTCAGTAATAGAGCATACTGCTATCATTGTAGGGATCCAGAGGACCCATTCGGGGCCAAGTGTTACACGGAAGAAATGAACAGAAAAAATATTTCCAAAACTTTGGACAACTTTGGACGAAACGAGTACAGAAACCAACGTTTGAACATTGACCTGAGTTCCAGTCTTTTTGAAACAAACGCTTCCTGTATGTCGGAAACATTGCATTCTGGGTTGGAAAGTGATCAAGATGTTGCGATAAGAAACAAGAATGCCATTGTGTTTGCAGACCATAAAATATACACAGATCCTTCACAAACGGGTGCCATCCCCAAACGATTTAATGTTTCACTTTCTACTAGTTAGGTGTTACCTTAGGTCAATATGATACGCGACTTTATACGTCATATTTTAATCTAAATGTTTTTATTTCTTTTTTCCTTTATGTGGACATAACTTTAAACAATTCATGTTGGAGACTAACTTATGCATGGAAAATTTTAAAAATTAACCTGAATTTTACGATTACCTTAGGTCAATATAGCACCCGACTTGATACATCATACTTTAATCATTCATTTTTCATCCGATCTTTATCAAATTGTTAATATAAATGAAAGCTAGGACAAGTTCGAAAACCAGCCAGATTGGACCAGCTGAGTTATGGCCCTTGATTTAGTTTAAAAATGCTATGTTTTGCCTCGTTAAGACGATAGGGCCTTTATTTTTTATCTGCTCTTTACCAGATTGTTATATCAATGAAAGCTCAGACAAGTTCGAAAACCAGAAAGATCGGACTAGAAACAGCGGAGTTATGGCCCTTGATTTAGTTAAAAATGCTATATTTTGCCTCGTTTAAACGATAGGGCCTTCATTTTTCATCCGTTCTTTACCAAACTTTAACAGATTGTTAATATCAATAATAGCTTAGAAAAGTTTGAAAACTAGCCAGATCGGATCAGTAACACTGGAGTTATGGCCCTTGATTTTGTTAAAATAGCTATATTTTGCCTTGTTAACATGATAGGGCCTTCGTTTTCTTCCGATTTTTACCAAACTCTACCAGATTGTTGATATCAATGAAAGCTCGGATAAATTTGAAAACCTACCAGATTAGACCATTTACACCGGAGTTATGGCCCTTGATTTTCTGAAATATGCTATATGTTGGCCTCGTTAAACACGATAGGGCCTTTATTTTTCATCTGATCTTTTCCAAAGTTTACAAGATTGTTGTTGTCAATGAAAGCTTGGACGATTTTGAAAACCAGCCAGATCAGACCAGTATCATCAGAGTTATGGCCCTTGATTTAGTTAAAATTGCTGTATTTTGCCTCGTTAAAGACGATTGGGCCTTCATTTTTCATCTGATCTTTAGCAAACTTTACCAGATTGTTACTATCAATGAAAGCTTGGACAAGTGCGAAAACCAACCAAATCGGATTAGTAACACCGGAGTAATGGCCCTTGATTATAGTTTTAAAAAATGCTGTATTTTGCCTCATTAACACGAAAGCGCCTTCATTTTGTCGGATTTCAGTGAAATTTACCAGGGATGATCAGTACCAAGTCTAGTTGTATATATCATCTCCTTTAAGGGTGTATATTGAAGTCCTATACATACTGCAGATCATATTATCTGTGCAGAAATCAGAGCTGTAATATACAAATTCTGTGATAGTTTAAATTCATCTGCTGTGCCATATATACTTAGTTTTACTTATCACAGTTTTACTTATCACAGTTTTACTTATCACAGTTTAACCTATAAAGGTGAGTGCTCATTACACATATGCACACAACCTACTGACAAACAGGTATATATATAACTTAATATTTTGAGAATCAGAACTCTATAGACACAATATAAACGGCTTTAACCAGCCAGGTCAAACCAAAAAAACTGGAGCATCAAATTAAGGGTAATTTTACCAACTCATAATTCTTTTTACGCATATTCAATCACGGGTATTTGAAGAACCCGTGAATAAACTTTTACTTTTAATCGGCACAAATACATTTTCATATGACCTGAACACCTAGTAGGTAGTTTTAGTAGGATAGTTTTGTAGCGTAATTTTGCCATTATTTGGTAGGTTAGTTTCTTTTAACTTGCGATAGAATCTATATATATAATTAATTTCACAAATGTTTCTAACTCAAAACATTTACTGTTCTGTGCGTATATTACAAGTTAAATATGCCATTCTGACTGTCATGGATTCAGCGACGTCCTGCGCACAATGCTGGATGTTTCTTGTGATTAAAATTAAGTGAACCACCTCCTGATGTCTGATTAGGCAATGGAATTGTGATTAAATTTCATAAAATAAGCCAATCAGTGGACGTCAAATATGCAGCCATGTATAGATATCACACTAGTTACATGTAGATTGTGGAATACACATCAGCAGTTAAAGTTAGGTTTACCGTAATTGGAATTCGCTGCGCACCAGCACAAAAAGGTCATTTGTCATGGCAACAGGAAAGAACATGCCAGGCCCACCCTTAACATAAAACATAAAGAATGGGCCTAAAACCTGTCACCTGCAGAACTGCCGAGTTGAAGAAAATTCTGTTGTAGACTATTTGCACTAATTAAGGTTAAATACTCACCATGAGCCTAATCTGCATTGAATTTTAAATCCTAATTAAACCTCAGAAACATGTTATAGTATCAACTTGATAACTTGTTTTGGATCAAATTGATCTAATACGCATTTAATAGATTTGAAATGAAACTGAGTTTATATACTTGTTATAAAATACTTTACATTTTAAATCACTTTTTTCATATATTCTGTTCAAACGGAACATTGTGTTTATATAATTTGTGTGTTGAATATATTTTAACTGAACTTGTGAAAAATATATAATTCGCATTGTTTTCATTTGGAGGCCTCCGTGTCCCATGGACATATTTCTAGTTTTTATATGTTGAATGAGGATCAAGAACGAGATATTTTTGTAAATCATCTTCATCTCCATTTTTGCCGCCATCGCCATTCTCCTTCCAACCCGATATGACGTTAGGGTTGTAAAACGCCTTGCCGCCATCACCATTCTCCTTCCAACCCAATATGACGTCAGGGTTGTAAAACGCCTTGCCGCCATCGCCATTCTCCTTCCAACCCGATATGACGTTAGGGTTGTAAAACGCCTTCATTCATTGCTGCATGAGTAGTACTGTAGGCACCTAGAATCATGGGTGATTATAACCAGTCTTGATTTTATTGTTTGATGTTTTTGTTTATGATGTTAGTGACTTTTAAAACTGCATACCTGAGATGGGAATTATCTCATTTCTCTCTGAGGTCCCTGTTATAATGTGACATTACTTGTGTTTAACGTGATATAAAATCCTAATCATTAAATGTGTTAAACCCTAATCATTAAATGTTAAACCTTAATCATTAAATGTGTTAAACCCTAATCATTAAATGTGTTAAACCCTAATCATTAAATGTGTTAAACCATAATCATTAAATGTGTTAAACCGTAATCATTAAATGTGTTAAACCATAATCATTAAATGTTAAACCTTAATCATTAAATGTGTTAAACCCTAATCATTAAATGTGTTAAACCCTAATCATTAAATGTGTTAAACCATTATCATTAAATGTGTCAACAATGCAATCATGACAAATATTACCATTATGTTTTTGTTGAATAAATATATACCAAAGACTCCGTGGTTAGTATGTATTTATCTTACCAGTTAATTATATCCGTTATAAGTTATTCCACCTTAAGTGTCCCCAATACCATTTAGATTGTATTAGATATTAGATTACCCTTGTTTGTTTTAACTGAGCTAAATATAATTTAAATGAAACTGGTCACAATTAAAAGAATGCTACATTTACAGCTTGTCCAGTTCACCTGGGAGGCAAGTCTTTTATATTGGAAAACCGTCGTTATAGTGTTCCCTTTATACGGTAAGAAACTCACATGCCAAATAACGGTAAAATTACACTACAAAACCGTTTATCAAAACGTCTATCCGGGTGTTCAGGTCATATAATAATGTATACATGTATGTATCGATTAGAAGTATAATTTTTTTCGTGGCCGAATGGTCAATGCTGTTGCGTTGTAAACCTTCGCCTCTCACCGCTGCGGGTTCGATTCCCACTGGGAGCTCGACTTGTGAGGAAGTGTCGATTCTTACTGATGGCAGGAGGTGTACAGTACTGGTTCTACCCAGGAAAGGTGGGTGGTCTGCCTTCACCACAAAACATTCGACCGTCATATATAACCTTACATGTGTTGAAAATGACGTAAAACACCATACAAACAAATTATTCATGAGTTCTTAAAATACCCATGTTTGAATATGCGTAAAATTAATTATGAAACAAGAGGTCCATGACCTTGAAACGCTCTCCTGAAGATCTGAACAGCTAGCTCTTGGAACGGTATCTTAACTTTTTATATGCATGTTTGTGATCATTTATAGGGATAATGTTTGTTAATCATTAAACAATACAATTATTTTTTGTGTGGCCATGTTTGGAGGAGGCATGTTTGAAGTTAAAGCAGCCCTTAGTTATCAGAGTAAAAACCTTTTTCCCCCTCAATATTTCTCAAAGAATGAGAAACATTCCTGTAAAAGTTTCATGAAAATCCTTCAGGTAGTTCATAGTAGTTGCCACAAGTTGTTCCTATATAACTCTGTGTAAACAAAGATTGCTGGTTGTGGCCATGTTTGACATCAAATAATAAAAATGTTTACGTCCAACTTCATAGTCAAGGTAACTCTATGTAAACAATGATGTCTGCTGGTGGCCATATTTGAAATTGAATATATATTAATTTTGTTTAGGACCAACTTCATGTCATGCAAATCAATTTGGTAAAGTTTCCAAATCATTTGAAAACTGTTACAGAATCTGGCTCACTGGTTGTATAAGTGACAAAAAGGGAAAAATTGTTTAAAGTATCGCGTCAACTGGTATCACCCAGGTTAATAGGTTGAGGATAAAGTTTTATGGAAAGTGGCAGAACTGTCAAATGTCAAACGTGTGCGACTGAATTATATAAAGGATAAGGAACGACTGCATGAAGTTTCATGCAGGGTAAGTTTCATGCAGGGTAAGTCGCAAGTTAAAGAGTGACTCCCGACGATGACACTTGTCAACAGATTTCATGATTCCTCTGGGTCTGCCATGCTCACATATGCGACAAAAATATAGGTGAAATAATAATATCAGTTGAATTGAATTGGGTTTTAAGGCGCACCAACACATGAAAGGTTATATGGCACCTATCAGATTGAATAATGTTTGTTTCAATTACATAAAATGTGTTGGGTTTTTTAACACAAACTTTAACCAGTTACCTTTAAAGAGAGTCTGATTGTAATAAGGAGTACATACATAAGCTCTCTCATTATGAGCTAAACAATATTTCATTTAAACAAGATAATGAAACAAATCAAGGCGTAGATAAACTTTCTCAACACAAGAGACAAAGTTATTAAAATTAGATTAGTAGTTTTATTATATATATTTTAAAAAACAACGTGGATTTATATCAATACAGATTCAGTAATTTCTGTTTGTATTACAGTAATAACATGTCACAGTAATAACATGTCACAGTAATAACATGTCACAGTAATAACATGTCACAAAATCACATGTAAAACAGTTTTATAACGCATCAACAACAATAAAAACATCTCACAAAATATAGAATAAATATTACATCTCCGAATAAAAATGTAACAAGAGGGCCAAGATGGCCCTATATCGATCACCTGAGTAATGGTCCACACTAGCGGATCCAGGGGGGGGGGGGCACCCGGCGCGTGCCCCCCCCTAAAAATTCCGGATCATCCATGTTACTGTAAATAAAATATCAAACAATTTCGATGCACGCCCCCAGTATAAAAAATCTTCTCGCTCGCTCTACGCATAATGACTAATGAGTGGTTTAATTAACACATTTTTAAATCCTTTTATTTGAAAACTGACTTTTTTTATTCATACATGTATGTCCATGTTACTGTAGATATAATATCAAACAATTTCGATGCACGCCTTCAGTATAACAACAATTTATCGCTCGCTTATCTCGCTCGACGCATAATGGCTAATGAGTGGTTTAATTAACACATTGTTAACTCCTTTTATTTGAAAACGGACTTTTTTACCCTATCAATGCACTACCGCAACCGTTTTATGAGGCTAGAAACGGACCCGAAAATTGACCAAAATATTACGCGCCCCCTAAGCTCAAATCCTGGATCCGCCCCTGGTCCATTATCAAACTACTTCGAAATCGTATGGTCATATACAATGTGCAAGTTTGGTTAAGACTGTTCAAGAAATGTGGCCTCTGTTGTCTACCAACATTGATATAAAGACACTGACAAGTTTTGTAAAGATCAAACACAAAATGAAGGTGATAGAGTGTAACGTTTGGGGCATGGCCAAATATGACCCCAGGGCTACATTAATATATGAGAGCTGTGTGCCTTGTGGTTTCAGAAAAGAAGATTTTTTAAGTTTTTCCCTATACAAGTCTTTGTAAAACATGTGACCCCTGGGGCAGAGCCAAATGTGACCCCAGGGTCACAATTTTAATAAACTTGGTAAAGGACCATTAGCTCATAGTGTAAATGCAAAATGTTAAACATCCGGCTCTTGTAGTTTCAGAGATTTTTTTTTTTTTTTACTATATAAATGTAAAACTGATGCCCACCATTTCAACAAACTTGGTGGAGGACCATAAGCATATAGCAAATACAATATATTAAACCTCTGGCTCTTGCAGTTTCAGAGAAGATTTTTTAAGTTTTTCCCTATACAAGTCTATGTAAAACTGTGAGCACTGGGCGGGGCCAAATATGACCCAAGGGTCACCATTTGAACAAACTTGGTAAAGGACCATAATGTTATAGTACATGTAGTAAATGCAAAATATTAAACCTCTAGCTCTTGTAGTTTCAGAGAAGAAGATTTTTTAATTTCTTTCCTATACAAGCCCCGGTGTGGGGCCAAATTTGACACCAGGGTCACCATTTAAACAAACTTGGTAGAGGCCCATAAGCTTATAGCAATGCAAAATACTGAACATCTGGCTCAAGCAGTTTCAGAGAAGAAGATTTTTTAAGTTTTTCCCGTTACAAGTCTATGTAAAACATGTGACCCCTGGGGCGGGGCCAAATGTAACCCCAGGGTCACCATTCGAACAAACTTGGTAAAGGACCATAAGCTGATAGTAAATGCAAAATATTAAACCTCTGGTTCTTGTAGTTTCAGAGAAGATTTTTTTCCCCTATATAGTATGTAAAACTGTGACCCCCGGGGCTGGGCCAAATTTGACACCAGGGTCACCATTTGTATAAACTTGGTAGAGGACCATAAGCTTATAGCAAATGCAAAATATGAAACATCTGGCTCATGCAGTTTCAGAGAAGATTTTTTAAGTTTTTCCCTATACAAGTACATGTATGTAAAACATGTGAGCACTGGAGCGGGGCCAAACGTAACCCCAGGCTCTCCATTGAAACAAACTTGGTAAAGGACCATAATCTTATAGTATATGCAAAATATTAAACCTCAGGCTCTTGTAGTTTCAGAAAAGAAGATTTTTTAAATTTTTTCCTGTGCAAGACTATGTAAAACTGTGACATCCGGGGCAGGCCAAATTAGACCCCAAGGTCACCATTTGAACAAAATTAGTAGAGGACCATAAACTGATGCTACATAGTCCAGGTGTTGGTGATCATTTTGAAAGAAAAACTGTCGAAATCTGTCCAGTGGTTATTGAGAAGAAGGTTTCGACCATATATGGTAATGGCGTCCATCTTGGATGTCGCACTGACCTAATTTTAATAAATCTAAAAAGCATTTAACTATGGATCATTTATGTGAAGTTTGCTCAAAATTGGCCTAGCGGTTTCTGAGGAGGTCGTTTGAAGCAAAAGTTAACGACGACGGACGAAGAGTGATCCCAATAGATAACATATTTTTTCATCATTTCTATTAATATTTTATTAATAAACAATGAGGCTTTCCAAATTCCTTTATTTTATTTTTTTAATATATTTAAATTAAAACAATTAAAAATATTGCACAAACAAAAATGACTTCACCATGAAACTATTCAATTCCCCTTTGTATCATTATAAAAACATCTCCACACTTTCTGGTATTTATAACATAACCCACTGAAAATTCAGTGCTCCAGATAAGCAACTTGGGGGTGATTTCAGCAACGAAATGTGGAAAATCATTGTTGAAAAAATAAATTAGGAGTGAAATCAGTTTTGAAAATGGCATATCGGTAAAAGCAACAAAACCATGATAATTACTCTTTCAACTTAGAAGATCAGCTTTGCTTATTTATTTAGCAAGAGAAATACTATTTGACAAGAAAGCTTCAATCTGGAGTACTTTGAAATATTACATACAATGTCAGACCTAAAACATTTGAACAAGCAAAATTAAAATCAAAAATTATAGTTGTATACCTTTAAGTATTAATTTTAAAGAAATCAAATGGACAGGAAATCAAATGGACAGGAAATAAAGAAGGAAGACGACGTTCTGATTACAATTGATAATCTTAGAAAATAATATTATAATTACTTTGGTATTTAGGGGACTTGACATGCAGTCCAATTTACGTTGACTATATTTGACCTTGGCTGTTCTAGGAAAGGCCCCAGAACGAAGGCAGATGGTAGGCCCCAGCAGGAGGTTCCAGCACATGGCAGCACATGGCAGACGGTAGGCCCCAGAACGAAGCAGTATCAGGAATGCCCAGCAAGAGTCGGAAGCCCAGCAAGATGGTACCCAGCAGGTCCTGGTAAAAAGCATCAGGTAGGCCCCACAGGGTAGGTGGCAAATAGGCCCAGCACAAGGCAGCAGGTAGGCCTAGCGGTACCTGGTAGGCCCAATGACTAGGATACTTGCAGAGTAGATCAGCCAAGATCAAATATGCTATAGGGTAATAAAAACCTGCAGGAAAGAACCGATTTCTTCAGACTGATCAAGATATATTATGCATTTGGCAATAGGCGATAACTGTCTAAATAGGCTCCATTCTACAGCTTTTTTGTGGGCGCATATGTAACCCGGAGCTATATAGCAGACATCAGACTTGAAAAGCATAGAGAAGATGGACAATGCTTGCTCACCCTCTGCATTGCAGCCCTTGGAGGTGATGGGGCTAATGGCTGATAGCGTTGTTTGTAAACAACCTTGCCTTCGACTCCAAAAGAATGCAACGTGCCAGAATGAGGCTGATGACATATTGGCTTGAATTCCAACATTCCACCGAGTACTAGGAGGTTCTGCCAGGGTCCTGTAAATATTTGGCCCTTTAAATTAAATTTGGGTTTAAGGCGCACCAACACATGAAAGGTTATATGGCGCCTAACGGGCATGAACATGCCAGGCTCATCCTCCATGTACGAGATAAAATATGGAAAATGGGCCTAGAACCTTCTCACGCTGAACTGCAGAGTTGCTGCAAATTCTATAGGAACTCCATTTACGCTGGAGCCACGTTTATTGTTTTTCTGCCACTGCTCTTTTGATATGAGCGAGATGGCACCTGAAACAATGCAGGGATCATGATGAAGACCTTTAATGAACATGAACAAAAAATAATAAAATGAACATGAATTTGGGGGGATTCTACCCCTCCGCCTACCCCTCCAACAGGATCTGCAGTGGCCGTATTCTTTGCCCCAGGAACCTGGGCTTTAAAACTATGCTTATAAAAATAATAACCTCCACATAAAACGTAAGCTCACAGAAAAGTGTTAATTAAAATAAAAAATTACAGTTGTATACAATTAAGAATCAATGTAAAACATAAGCTCACAGAAAAGTTTGTTCTGGTACATTATTATTATTATTAGCTTGTGATTCGTTTGTCCTTGTGGTCTTCGAATGGGTAGCTTTGGATGTGTCATAGGTTCCTTATATTGTTACGTATCATTGGTGTACTTGTTGCAATTTTTTTTTTTTTAATTTCTTGTCTTTCTGTCATCAGTTTTATTGAAACACCATCAAACATTTATAAGGACAAATACAGTCTGTTTTCTTCTTGTTAGACTCATTCAGATTGTCTTTTTATAAATAAAGCATTAAAACGAGATCTTTAAAAATCCATGATCAAGCTGGTCCTTAGCCTCCAAATAGTCTTTTAAAATATCAGCACAAAACTCTTCCATTTGTTGTAGAACAATGAATACGTGATTTCTGTAGAAACTGTGTGGCCAAATATTTTTGATTCAAGTTATGTTGGTTCTGCATATCTTTTAAACAGTAACACAGTTACACACCGACCATCTCTAAATTCACACATGAATTTAGCAAGTGTCAATTTTCATGTTTGTTTAGAATAATGCCTATTTTATTTCTAAGTTAACTGAATGATGATATAAAAAAGTGTGTGTTTTAGTCATTCTTCTTGTCAGACTTCCCACCACTATCTCCAACAGTCACTTGTTGTTTACTGGTCACTACTCCATTGCTAGTTTCATTCACGCCATTGCTGTGTATCTGAAAAAGTCAGTGATATATGTTTTACTTACTTAACATAACCCTTCCGTTATAATGTTCATAATCATTTAAAGAAGTTAAAATCAAACAATAATATAAAAGGAAGTCAGATTTTTATTTTTCATGTTCATTTTAAAATAAGAAATGTTGCACTTTATGAGTCATTGTTTGAAAATTCGGCCCAATTTCTCTTCCCTGAAAGTACATATTTCACATTTTTTCTGTAAAAAAAATCCCCTCTATTAAAACAAAAAAAGTGGGATTGGCAATTCTGACACTCAAATTAGGAAAGAAACCCACACCTTGACCACTGAGATTGGTACCCTTTATCAGTACCACTTATATAAGGGTGTTTCTTAGAACTTCCCCTTTTATAGTAAAATGACGCGAAATTCCCCTACGTGATAGCCCAGGCCCCAGTCTCCTAACAAGCTAACTAGTGCACTGCCTTATATTGATCATGAATTTTAAATTGACCTAGTTAATGAAATGTGGCAGAAACAAGATTTGGGATTTTTCCTTTATATGAAGGTTTACACAGAACACAGAATGATTACACTACTTGTTCAAAAGACTGAAACGAAGTAAAACAGTTTACTGTTGTTTTATACTGTTGATTTCAAGCTATTACAATTTACAAAACTAGACGTGTGTTCCGCGTAACACCTGTGTCGCCTGTCAGTATAACAAGGTTTTTTGGACCCTGATAAATGACCTTGACAAACTAGCTGGACTAAGTTTTCGCGAGGAAAAAATGAATATTTAACCCATATAATAACCTTCAGTGTGACCTTGACCTGAATATATTTGGAATGGTTATGTCGATGTTGTCATGATGAGTATATATTGCAAGTTTGATGAAGAAATATCAAGAAATGAGAAAGTTATAGCCAACGTTGTTTTAGTGAAGAAAAAAAAGTATTTAATCCATATAATGACCTTCAGTGTGACCTTGACCTTTATATTTTAGTATGGTCATGTCGATGTTGTCTGATGAGTATATATTGAAAGTTTGATGAAGAAATATCAAGAAATGAAAAAGTTATAGCCAACGTTAAGTTTCTGGGAAGAAAAAATGAGTATTTAACACTATATATAATTATAATGACCTTCAGTGTGACCGTGACCTTTATAATTTAGTATGGTCGTGTCGATGTTATGAGGAGTATACATTGAACGTTTGATGAAGAAATATCAACAAATGAGAAAGTTATAGCCAACGTTAAGATTTTGTGGAAAAAACGAGAGGCAAAAGAGGACCTGTGACGCTCTACTCGCTAATAACATCAATGAAGCGAGTGACTATCATCTTAAAGAGGCAAAATATAGCATTTTTAACTGAATCAAGAGCCATAAATCCGCCATTACTGATCCGATCTGGCTGGTTTTCGAACTTGGCAAGTAGAGATAATAAAAAATAAATAAAAAAAAATTAATTTTGTTTTAAAAATCTGGTCGAGTTTGGTAAAGATCAGATGAAAAATGAAGGCCCTATCGCCTTAACAAAGCAAAATATAGCATATTTATATTATCCGATTTGGCTGGTTTTCGAACTTGTCCGAGCTTTTATTGACATTTACAATCTGGTAAAATTTGGTAAAGATCGGATGAAAAATGAAGGCCCTATCGTCTTAACGAGGCAAAATATAGCATTTTTAACTAAATCAAGGGCCATAACTCCGCTGTTACAGGTCCGATCTGGCTGGTTTTCGAACTTGTCAGAGCTTTCATTGTCATTAACAATCTGGTAAAGATTGGATGAAAAATGAAGGCTCTATTGTCTTAACAAAGCAAAATATAACATTTTTAACTAAATCAAGGGCCATAACTCCTCTGTTACTGGTCCGATCTGGCTGGTTTTCAAACTTGTTTGAGCTTTCATTGACATTAACAATCTGGTAAAGTTTGGTAAAGATCAAATGAAAAATGAAGGCCCTATCATCTTAACGAGACAAAGGTTAATGATGGACGGACAACTCGGCATCTCATAAGCTCCGTTAAGGCCAGCAGAGCTAAAAATGAATATTTAACCCATTTAATGACCTTCAGTGTGACCTTGACCTTTATATTTTGGTATGGTCATGTAGATGTTGTCTTGATGAGTATATATTGAATGTTTGATGAAGAAATATCAAGAACCGAGAAAGTTATAGCCAACGTTAAGTTTTCGTGAAAAAAAAGAAATTGGTATTTAACCGATATGACCTTCAGTGTGACCTTGACCTTTATATTTTAGTAAGGTCATGTCGACGTTGTCATGATGATCATATATTGAAAGTTTGATGAAGAAATATCAAGAAATGAGAAAGTTATAGCCAACGTTAAATTTTCGGGAAGAAAAAAATCAGTATTTAACCAATATAATGACCTTCAGTGTGACCTTGACCTTTATATTTTAGTATGGACATGTCGATGTTGTCATGATGAGTACATATTGAAAGTGTGATGGAGAAATATCAAGAAATGAGAAAGTTATAGCCAACGTTAAGTTTGTGTGACGTACTGTCATACGGACGGACTGACTGACGACAAAGTGATCCCTATGTATCGCAATTTCCTTCGAAGTTATATAGTTGACATTATTGGATGTTTAGCTAAAATAAAGTATTCAAACTACAACAAAAACTATCGTGACTGGTTAAATTTTGTTTATTTTCCATCCGATAATATTTGTCAATGGATGATCTCATCTTGTTTACTTTCAGTGAACGGCATGTGTTTCCGTTCACCTTAATTATTTTTTAATTTAACAGGAAGAAACAAAGCCGTACTTATTTTTTATGAAAAAATATGAGTACCCTGACATCATCTTAAAATCGATTTTTTTCAGTACTGTAGAGTTTTTAAATTATTGCCTTCTGCTGTTTTCAAAACATGTTCATTTAGGTCACATGGGAAATGTACTGACATAGCAATTACCAGATGTTTTTAACCCAAACACCAATATTACATCATGTTTTATGCAGGTACCCTGTCTTTGACATAACCCATTTACCATTTCTCCTTTCACGATTAAATAAAACTAGTTGATATCTTATGAAAGGAGAAGGATTAAATCATCATTGCATCATAAAATATTTAAAATGGAATACATTTAATGATGAGAGCACTGGTAAAGAGATCACATATCCGTAGGAAAACTACTCGCAGCCTTAAAAAATCAGTCTTATTTGCTTTTTGTTTCTGTTGTTGTTTGAAACTATTCATTCAGCAGACGGTCATAAAAACTGATGACAAAATTTGCACAATAAACATGCGCAGACGTAATTTACTACATCAGTCGAAATCGCATGGCGGTCGAAAACAGATAGAAAGACTATATTCATTTTAAAGCAGATGGTCATAAAAACTGATGACGAAATTTGCATAATGATAATATTATAGTCGGTTCAAAAGTCCCTGAGGGCTTATGTTATTTTGCTGTATGTCTCTTGCCGACTTTAAATAAAATTGATCTTATCTTATAAATATAATAAACGTGTGCAGACGTAATTTCCGCCATCGGTCGAAATCACATGGCGTTCTAAAATTGACAGGAAGACAATACCTGACCCGATCGCTAAAAGACGTTTATGCACAGATGAGTAAAAAGGTATACAAATAAAGACAAGAAATCCGTGGATTCACGTCTCGCCTAATGGGGGCTGGACTTAAAAATAAAAAGGTCAATAATGTTTAAATGAAAGTTTACATTTTAGTAACTAAAAACAATCGAGTTTGCCGTTTGCTGAGATGACATCTAAGTGCATTTGTTTAAAAACAAAATGCCATTCTATTAAAAACAAGAGGCCCAAAAGGGCCCTTGGATGCTCTACTGGGTAATACGGCTCTTATATCAAGGGTTGTCGACATAAAATTCCCATCAGTAGTTTTTTAAAACATTGCAAAAACAATAAGTCTGCTGTGTCTAGTCTGGCTGGGCATTTGTAAATTTGTCCCACTTTCTTCTATGAATGAAATTTCATAAAAATGGGGGGGGGGGGGGGGATATGAATGAAATTTCATAAAAATGGATGGGGGGGGGGGGAGTTATATTAACATTCTAAACAAATATGGTAAAGATCAGATAAAAAATGAAGTAACTACAGATTTAACAAAGGAAAATACAATATAGAACAAATGAAGGGCCATAACCTGTCGTTACTAACTAGATCTACATGTAGCTGGTCAAAATCTTACAAGGCGTTTAGGAGTAGCGCCGATAAGAAATTAAAAAAAAAGTCAAGGGGCCGTAACTCCATCAAAAATCAACGAACCAGAAAAAAATGCAATAGGCACAGCAATGCTTCCTGCTAACACAGCATTAACACCAAAAAAAATAAAAATAATCAAATCAGAAAATTCAAAAAGGCAAAAAAAAAGGCAAAAAAAAATAATATAATATATAAAATATAAAATAAAAATAAATAAAAATAAATAAATAAATTCAAAAAAAAAAAAAAGGCAAAAAAAAGGCAAAACATCTGGTAAAGTTTGGTAAAGATCAGATTAAAAATGAAAGCCCTATCGTATTAACTTGGCAAAATATAGCATTTTTAACTAAATCAAGGGCCATAACTCCGCTGTTATTGGTCCGATCTGACTGGTTTTCGAACTGGTGCGAGCTTTCATTGATATTGACAATCTGGTAAAGTTCGGTAAAGATCGGACAAAAATGAAGGCCTTTGGCCAGTAGAGCTAAAAATCATCAGCTCCAAAAAGTAGGTCAAGGTCACAGATGAAATCCAGGCATCCAACAAAAAGATGCACTACCGAAGACACAAAAATGTCAAATCTTCCAAAGATTAAGCTATAAATTAGGTTTAAAACATCTAGTGCATAATTCTAGTTCATGAGAAAGTGATGTAAATGTAACAATCAAAGTTATCTGCCCTTTGCTTGGATGGTGAAGGTCACATCCACATTTGCTTTGTCACGTTTAGAATATACCACTCAAGATACAACTATAAGCAAAGTTTAAAAGGTCTTAGTGCATACAGTTTGTGAAAAAGTGACCTAAACGCCAAAGTTGAAGGTCAAAATTATAAAGATATCTGCCCTTGCTTGGAGGGTCAAGGTCACTTCCACATTTGCTTTGTCACGTTGCGATGTACCAATCAAGATACAACTATAAGCAAAGTTGTAAAGGTCTAGTGCATACAGTTTGTGAAAAAGTGACCTGAATGCAAAAGTTGAACCTAAAAATTATTAAGTTATCTGCCCTTTGCTTGGAGGGTCAAGTCACTTCGACATTTGCTTTGTCACGTTGCGATGTACCACCCATAATACAACTATAAGCAAAGTTTTAAAGGTCTAGTGCATACAGTTTGTGAAAAAGTGACCTAAACGCAAAAGTTGAACCTAAAAATTAGTAAGTTATCTGCCCTTTGCTTGGAGGGTCAAGGTCACTTCCACATTTCCACATTTGCTTTGTCACGTTGCCATGAACCCCTATGATACAACTATAAGCAAAGTTTGAAAGGTCTAGTGCATACAGTTTATGAAAAAGTGACCTAAACGCAAAAGTTGAACCTAAAAATTATTAAGTTATCTGCCCTTTGCTTGGAGGGTCAAGGTCACTTCCACATTTGCTTTGTCACGTTGCGATGTACCACCCATGATACAACTATAAGCAAAGTATGAAAGGTCTTGTGCATACAGTTTGTGAAAAAATGACCTAAACTTGAATGTTGCCGCCGCCGCCGGAAAAGCAACACCTATGCCTCTTTTTTTCTTCGAAAAGGCGAGACAAAAAACGAGTATGACCTTCCCTTTACTATATACATATACCATAACTCTGTTATTCTCTCTATCCTTCTATAATATCTGAAGGCTTAAAAGAAAAAAGTGTTTGTTTCCGCTAACCCGACGGACCCTATTATTTAGCCACCGACCCTAACTTTTTTTATTGCAAAAAAAAATAAAAAAATAATAATGATAAAAAGTTGAACCCATGAACCAGTTTCTTGTGGAAAAAAAAATAAATATGCCTCCAGTGAGATTTAAACCCACGACCCCTGGGGTTTCCAGTGTACATTACTAAATATTGAAAAAGGGCCATAGCCATTTATTATCTAGGTATTAATACCTTACCCAGTATTTTTTATCATATTGAAAGTGTTTTTTCATTAACAAAAATAAGGTCATAAATAATAAAAAAATAAAAAGTTTTGCCTACCTACCTACCCTACTTTGAAGCCGTTAGCGGAAACAAACTTTTTTTTTTTGCCTAATGAAAGCCTGTGATTACGTGTGCCAAAGGCGCCCATAAACATGATTTTGGGGGAAATTACTAGAAACTGTCGTACTGGGTACTACAGAAAGGCACCCGGGGTACATTTATGTATACAAAAACTTACCCGAAAATCATCGAAATCCAGAAAGGCCCCCAAATATAAATAAATGTACCCGAGACAAAATACAAGGTCGTAAAACGCGGCCATAACACGTTCTGATACGGAAACGAAACTTTCATTGTTTACAAAGTTTAACTGATTCACATTTTAAAAGCTGCTCGCAGTTGCCTTCGCCTTAAAGGAATACAGTAGGTCTAAATATTTGACCAACTCTTCTTGAATGACGAGCTGCATATTTGTTACTTTTTGTGCGGATGATTTACAACTTCCGGTTTTACAACAATACGTTCTGTAGTTTATTATTAACTATGGCAGCCTAAATATGTTTTAAGAATAATAGCTCAATAGTTAATGATAAACAATATTGTTTAAGTAGTTGTTTTATCAAGTTCTAAATTGTTTCAATTCTGCCAATGAGTTCTTGTTTGTCCGGGTACATTTCTGTATATTTGGTGGCCGTCCTGGAATTCAAAGATTTTTGGGTACGTTTCTGTATTCATAACTTTCACATCTGGTCAAATTCCGGTAGGTGGAGATATTCAGTAGTGGAAATAAAAACATTAAACCATGATTTAAATTAAATGTATCCGCATCGGTGTTTTAAAATCAGACAACACCAAAAGAAGATACATAGATGTACACAATGATTTTTTTACCTTTTTTTAAAGGTACCTCTACCTTTTCAATAATGAATTGGGAAAATTTAGCTGCATTTTTACTAAATTGGGAAAATTTCTAAATTCAATAATCAGTATGGTCTATATAAAAACAAAAGACTTTGAAGGTTTTATTGCTCAGAACATGTTTTTACTCCTGTAATTTAATCATTTAAAAAGACAGTTTTCTTTGTTTTTGTCCTTTAAACATCAGAATTAAGCTTATGTTATTTTATAACCTCATATATGTCAACATTATTATGTGATTACTATGCCAGTGATGGCCCATGATTGGAAATAAAATATATTCTATTCTATTCTATTCTATTCTGTCCACAAGCGCTTCCATGTCTGCCTCTGTGAGGTCCTTATCCATGTGGCATATTCTCTTCATACCCCTTTGACTTGAGAAAAGATGGCCCAGGAGGATCACACGATTCAGTTGAACTCGTAGGAGTAGGACACTCGACAAGATTCACTCGTCACCCTCGAAATTTGGGTAGGTCAGACTGGGTAGGTGGGGTGATTTCACTTTCAGTAACTACAGAAATTTCTGACGAAGTCTGTTCATCATCACCCGTGATCTGATTCAGCTTTTTAAACACAGAGCACAGAGCTAATGCTCTGTATGCCCTTTGCGTCGTTCTTTTTAACCTTTTATATGTAATATTTTTAATTATGGGACATGTTGATTGTTGATATCGAAGCAAGTCTATGTTAAAGAATGCCTTTGGTAATCGTATTGTATAAATACTATGCTACGATAAAGCGTTCGATTGATTCTGGTGACAAAATATAAATGCGTCTTGCCCATTGGATAGTTGGTACCTGCGCGCGACTACAAGGTGGGGGTAAAAGCGTCGAATGTTCTAGATAATGAACTAGCTATTCAGCTCTTGATTATGTTTATCAAGGTGCAGTACGGCTTTTACCCCAACCTGATAGTACGACAATATCGGTTTTCGCGAAAATTAAAATGTAATACGCTTACGGAAAGCTCTTTTACCAATACTTAAAGTGTAAATTTAATATTTTTATTGAACCTTTTGATTGGGAAAATATGACTTCAGATTGGGAAAATATGACGTTTTTTTGGGGAAAATACAGTCGATTTTTGCTAGGGGAAAGTGCCGCGCCGAATATCGGCGGTAGAAATAACAAAAAAAAATCACTGGTACACACAAAATAAAGCTTTTAATATAATTATCACTACAAACTAGTTTTATTCATAATTTTGATACAGCATCATCAAAAAAACTGACCAATCAGTGGCCAGAAATAAGACGTACCTAATACGTTCTGGTAGGTGATAAACTCGGTCTTTATCCTTGATGTTCAACCAAGTTTACTGTTAAAATTAATGTATCTACAGTGTGATTCTTTTAAAACCCTGCATATTTCATGCACATTCATGCAAATTGATTCAGTATATGTATCTTTCAAAATCAAAATCTTGAAAATTGTCCTCTTTTTACGCTGCCAAAGATTTTTATTTTACTATACTGGTGTGTACCAGTTATCGTCATTCACCAGATTTCGTCATTATCAATAAAACGCTCGATGTTGTGATTATTTTTCGACCCCACTTTACAAATTACTACACACTATCATTAGAAGATCGGAGAGGAAAAAATATTTTAGAAATGTTAACAAACTCTCTCAAACCAACGCGTTAACCTATATAAATACCGTTATAAACAAAACACAATCGGGGGAATGCGCATGCGCAGGAAAATTTCCTTTTAAAATATCTGACCCGTTACGTCAAACCTACATGACCAAAAAAGTAACAGCGTGTGTTAAACAGTTTCAGCCAAGAGAGACAACGAGTACACGTAAATCAAAATAATTAAATTTGCGAACAGTTGTTTCCCTTTAAATTATGAATGTCAAAGTGAAGTAATTACACCCGATATGGCACAGTTGAAAGATCATTTTAAATTGTAGATACCACTTTTTTCTAAAAAATAATTGTGTATTCAAATGCAATGGTATATTTATGTTTCAATTAATAACTACACAAGTTTTCATCATCCCAAATGTGGGTTATTCGGTATTAAACTGAAGATGACGATAACTACTACATTCAGCTAGGACGACCGGCCCATTTCAGTCTATATTTAGTAACGGTCACGTGACACTTGTTACCGAGAATAAAAACAATGTAAACACAGAACATTTACGGTCAAGGGGTAAGCTTCTCTGCTGGCAAAAATATTTATGATATGACTAGTTTTGAATTAGATATAGTAAAGAACCAACATAAAATTGACGATATATGGTATACAGCCAGTAGAGCCTAAGGATAAAAACCGAGTAACACAGATTTTATCACCTACTGAAAATATAATCAAATTTCAACATCTCTGCAATGAAAAATTATGAATAAAGGGCTAAAGTCAGTTGAGCACCAACGATAAACACTGAGTTTACCCCCTATCGGAATATGGAGGTCTTTTATTTTATTGATCACTGATTGGTCAAATTATTTTGATGATGTCATGTGAAAGTTATGAATACATAAATGTACCCCGGGTACCGTTCTGTACAACCCGATACGACAATGACCCATCACGGCATCAGGATGATCAGCAGAAATTACAAACCTTGGTTTCATCAGATTTGGTATCTTCCAGTTGTTCTTGTTTGGTCCAGGGCCAAAATTTCATGACAATCGGTCGAATATACTTATGGAATACCCATAGGAGAAACGGTATTACAAGACACGGAACACAAACCATATTTACACAGAAGTCAGAATATCACAAACTTCTCGAACGATCAGAAAACCGGAAATGAACATTTGACATGTGAAGACAAATATTCGCACTTATCTATTACGATTTTTATTGGACTTATAGGTGTTTATCTATTATATAAATGTCTTAATATTGCATTGTGTTCGTGTTAATTGATTGAACAATTAGATTAAAAATTCTTCGCGGTCGATAAAGCGATTTTTCGTTGCTCAATTTCTCCAATGTGTAAAATTTCCAAGCGCTTTAATACCGTGATGTTTTGCCATCTACTTCCGGCCAGTTGTCAAACTTGATTAAGGATATTAGAAAAAAGAAAACATAACTTTTATATAATTTTGCAGTCCACACCTGTTTGCCTTGGGGTGCACTGTATTTCACTGCTTCTTATGATGAGTAGTAGAGGTGTTAAAGGTAGCACAAGAAGTCTTTTCAGTAACATGAAAGATTTTCGCTACACCAGACTTGGTGATGCACAAGTTCAAAATGTGAAAAAAAGTAACGTGTATGTGTTTGGAGATGATGATGTGTGTGAAGATGAAGTTGTTGAATATGAGATGGACAATATTCGTTCCCGTAAAGGAAATCAAAGTCAAAGCGTTCAGAAAGAAGAAGGAGCATTATACGTAGAAAGAAAAATAACTGAAGATGACACACTTCAGTCACTGTCGTTACAATATGGATGCCCAGTTAGTTTATTTATGTTTTTAGATTAACTGTTCAAAGATTATTTTTCTTGTAAATGCTACTTCTCCAAACTGCCAGGTCCAGCAAATCTCTAAATAGTAAATCATGTTTTTGTTGTTAAACAAATTAAATCATTCAACACACCATATTCATCCATACATAAAGTGCTACTAACAGTAACAGCCTCTCTACCGATGTGTTTATGCCACAACAGGCTCTACATCGTTCCGATTCAGATATTGTCATTTGTTAAAAGGTGCATTTTCTCATCTTACATGTGTTTTAATCTTGGATATGTTCTCTTGTTTTACTTTTAATTATACACGTTTTTCACTTCACAAATTTTTGTTGTTTAGATCCACCTTATTATACTATGTACAGTATAACTGACATGAAACCCACACTTTACTTGTTCATGTCGAGTGAGGAATTTAAAAATCGCGTACTTAGGCGGAGTTTGATGACAAAACTGAAGTAAGTTCAAATCAGCTACGCGAAAATTTACTGGTGTACTTTCACGTACGGAGACTCAGAGTTCACCAAATTGAAATTACACAGTTAATGGGTGCATCTATTTCTAGGTTCAAGTCATTTTTGTCCATAATTTTAATATTAATTTTAGTAAGTTTAGAAAGAAATGTTAAACTTACTATTTTTGGATGTTGGAAACTGGAAAACGCAATATTCCCTGACTATTTTCCAGGGCCACGATGCAGTTTATACATCGGTTCCTAGATCAGCTTTACAGCGATAGAACATTTCCATTCAAAACAGTCTATTAAATCAGTTTAGAATTATTTTATTTTTAGAATTTTGTGATTCTTGGCCTCCAAAAAACTTATTACTCAATGAGTGATATAAACAGTCTTAATCTTTTTCTCACAGCAACTGAAATGCTCATTCAGTTCTGAGAACACACTCTGTGGCATCATAATAGCATGACAAGATGTATAATACCCGGGTGTGATGTCATAATACCAGAAAGTGATGTCATGATAGAAGCAACCAAATGAAAATATGAATGAACGTTCTGATTGGTTCAGTGATAAAAATTGGACCAATGAAACCAGTTAATTTAAAGCTCATTACATTCTCAGAACACATTGAGGTTAAAATGATTTAATATACTGTTTCAAGTAGTTATGCTGGATATTATATTGTATTCTAATTGATCGTTATTTTGTAACTAGTTTTACTAGTCCGCTATTTATATTTTAATACATCAAATAGAGTCTTTGATCATAAACAATAAAAAAATATGTATATAAAGATGCTGTTTATATTTTAATACATCAATGGTACCTATGGTCAGAAATAAGAAAATGTAACGAATCCCAGGTCATAAAACTGTTGTGAGTGCCACCTTGTAAAATGCTTCTGTCAAAGAAAGGGAAGGTCCAGTTTATGAATTTTTATGTTGTTGAAAATGGATGGATGAAAATGGACAACAAAAATGAACAAAACTTGTGAATAACTGCATTAAAAGTTTGAAATATGGATCCAGTGCTCCAGATAAGCTTTCATCACTATATATGCGTATTGTACCGATGAAAAATTGTTTTTTGTCTCGCCTTTTCAAAGAAAAAAAACGACATAGGCGGTGCTTCCGGAGGCAGCGACGAAGACGTCAATATTCAAGTTTTGCATTTAGGCCAAAAAAACAAAAACCTGTGTTTCCGGTGGCCCGACCGACCCTATTTTTAAGGGGCCGACCCTAAATCTTTTTATTAAAAAAAAATGAAAATAATAATTTTATTTGTTCTGAACAATGATTTATCACAATATATCGAGGTAAACTGACATCACAGAGAAACTTTCAGCTGTATCATCAACTTGTATGGGGTTTATGAGATAAATACATGTAGAATCTCACAATATCTTGCTCCAAAAATAGAAAAGAAAATGCCTACCTACCGACCCTATTTTTTCAGAGCATGCAATAGGAAACACACCTATTTTTTAGCTCTACTGGTCGAAGACAAGCAGTGCTTATGGGATGACGTGTTGTCTGTCGTCCGTTAACTTTTTCTCGTTAAGACGATAGGGCCTTCAATCTTTACCAAACTTTAACAGGTTGTTAATATCAATGAAAGCTCGGACAAGTTCGAAAACCAGCCAAATCGGACCAGTATCGGCGGAGTTGTGGCCCTTGATTGAGTTAAAAATGCTTTATTTTGCCTCGTTAAGACGATAGGGCCTTCATTTTCATCCTATCTTTACCAAATTTACCACATGGTTAATATCAATGGAAGCTCAGACAAGTTCGAAAATCAGCCATATCGGACAAGTAACAGCGGAGTTATGGCCCTTGATCTAGTTAAAAATTCTATATTTTGCCTCGTTCAGACGATAGGGGCTTCATTGTTCATCCGATCTTTACCAAACTTTATCAGATTGTTAGTGTCGTTGAAAGCTGAAACAAGTTCGAAAACCAGCCATATTGAACCAGTAACAGCGGAGTTATGGCCCTTGATTTAGTTAAAAATGCTATATTTTGCCTCGTTAAGACTATAGGGGCTTCATTGTTCATCCGATCTTTACCAAACTTTATCAGATTGTTAATATTAGGGTTGGGGGGGGGGGGGCAATAGATGTGTAAAAAATGTGAGAGGCGGGAGTGCGTTGTGGGGGGATGGTGGGGGGCAACATATGTTAGTAAAAATTGACTAAAACAACAAAGAAATATGTAAAAAAAAAAAATTCAAGTGTGGGGTGATGGGATGAGAGGCGAGAGGGGTAGGGTGGCAGGGAGGGTTGCAACATATATGTGTAAGAATTGACAAAAGCTCACAGAAATATGTAAAAAAAAAAGAAAAAGTTTTAAGTCTGGGAGGGGTGGGGTAGGGGGGGGGGCGATTGGGTGAGAGGCGGGGGTGAGTGGGGTGGGGGGGTGGGGGGGGGGCAACATATATGTGTAAGAATTGACTAAAACAACACAGAAATATGTAAAAAAAATGTGGAGGGGAGTGGGGGTAGAGGGGGGGGGGGGAGAGGGGGGGGGGAGCCCATGACCCAATATGGGTGAAGTAATAAAATGCGTAATGCTATAACAAATCCCAAACCAAAATTATAGATATATACATGCTTAGATCTGCATTTATTGCACATTTTATGGGCCATCACAATTTGGGTTCCGTGGGAGCCCAGAATTTGCAGAAGACAAAATTATTTATCCAACCCTTTACAACATACTATAAGGAAACCAATTCCAAAATTTAGTTCAGCTAGAACAATAAATGTAAGAGATATAGATCTGTAAACACAGCTTACAGGCAAAATTTTATGTGAAACAGACATACTTTAAGGGCTATCAGAATTTGGGTTCCATGGGAGCCCAGGGAATACAGGAACCAAAATAACTCAAGCAGCCCTTAAGATAATGCTATAAGTAAGCCCATGAACAAATTTGGTTGTGGTAGGATAAGAAATGTAAAAGATATAGACTTGTAAACACAGCTTACACGCAAACCTTGATGTGGGACGCCGACCCCGGGGTAATTACATAAGCTCTCTTATTCTTCGAATAGTCGAGCTAAAAATGAAGGCCCTATCGTCTTAACAAGGCAAAATATAGCATTTTGAACTAAATCAAGGGCCATAACTCTGTTGTTACTGGTCCGATATGAATGGTTTTCGAAGTTGTCGAGCTTTTATTGATATTAACAATCTGATAAAGTTTGGTAAATATCGGATGAACAATGAAGCCCCTATCGTCTTAACGAGGCAAAATATAGCATTTTTAACTAAATCAAGGGCCATAACTCCGCTGTTACTGATCCGATATGGCTGGTTTTCTTTCTTGTTTCAGCTTTCAACAACACTAACAATCTGATAAAGTTTGGTAAAGATCGGATGAACAATGAAGCCCCTATCGTCTTAACGAGGCAAAATATACCATTTTTAACTAAATCAAGGGCCATAACTCTGCTATTACTAGTTCGATATGGCTGGTTTTCGAACTTGTCTGAGCTTTCATTGATATTAACAATGTGGTAAAGTTTGGTAAAGATAAGATGAAAAATGAAGCCCCAATCGTCTCAACGAGGCAAAATATAGCATTTTTAACTAAATCAAGGGCCATAACTCCGCTGTTACTGGTCCGATATGGCTGGTTTTCTTTCTTTTTTCAGCTTTCAACGACACTAACAATCTGATAAAGTTTGGTAAAGATCGGATGAACAATGAAATCATTCATATCGCACTAGTAAAAGCGGAGTTATGGCCCTTGATTTAGTTCAAAATGCTATATTTTGCCTCGTTAAGACGAAAGGGCCTTCATTTTTCATCCGATCTTTACCAAACTTTATCAGATTGTTAATGTCAATGAAAGCTCGGTCAAGTTCGAAAACCAGCCAGATCGGAACCAGTCACAGCGGAGTTGTGGCCCTTGATTTTGTTAAAAATGCTATAATTTGCCTCATCATATGATAGGGCCTTCATTTTGCATCTGATCTTTGCCAAACTTTACCAGATGTTATGACTTTCTTTTTATATATATATACTTAAAGAAAAAGAAACGCAGGGTGCGTATTTCTGCTATATATTGCATATACTGCACATTTAATTCCATATATATTCCAAGGAAATCCCAAAATGTTTTGTAAAAAAGAAAAGTGCAGTTAGTTAGAGAAAGGACACAACTGTGATGTAGATGTTTTAATCACAATACACGTTGTAACAAGAAATTCATGAATGCTGAAGTTCCTCTTTGAGAAATTGAGCCAGTTCAGTACTGTATTTAATGTTAAGTGATTGCAACATTTAAAGCCTAAGTTTGCTCACCTGCTTGAGCCAAATGCGCATTCTGACGATAATGAAACTTTAAAGGGGTAACCATTGGTGTGTTCAGTGCTGTTTAAGCCTTCTTTCTAAAAAGACAGGCCTAATGTCGCCCTGTACCATTCGATTAGCAGTAGCATATTAAACATACAATATATAGCGGAAATACGCACCCTGCGTTTCTTTTTCCTTTTCAGTATATATAGATATATAGATCTTTACCAAACTTTACCAGATTCTTTAGTTATGGCCCTTGATTTAGTTAAAAGGCTGTTTTTTGCCTGAAACTTTCATAAAAACGTAAATGGCAGTCACTCTCTTCATTGATGTTATAAGAGCCATGTTAGCAAGTAGAGCATCCACAGGCCCTCTTGGGCCTCTTGTTTTTTTGGTCATTTTCCCACAAACTGTATGCACTAGACCTTTCAAACTTTCCTTATAGTTGTATCTTGGGAGGTACATTGCTACGTGACAAAGCAAATGTGGAAGTGACCTTGACCCTCCAGCAAAGGGCAGATAACTGAATAATCTTTATCTTCAAGTTTTGCGTTGAGGTCAATTTCTCACAAACTGTATGCACTACACCTTTCAAACTTTGCTTATAGTTGTATCTTGGGCGGTACATTGCAACGTGACAAAGCAAATGTGGATGTGACCTTGACCGTCCAAGCAAGGGGCAGATAACTTAGTAGTTTTTACCTTCAACATTTACGTTTAGGTCATTTTCTCACAAACTTTATGCATTAGACTTTTCAAACTTCGCTTATAGTTGTTTCTTGGGTAGTACATCACGACGTGTCAAAAAGCAAGTGTGGATGTGACCTTCACCGTCCAAGCAAAGGGCAGATAACTTTAATTGTTACATTTACATCACTTTCTCATGATCTATAATTATGCACTAGATGCTTTAAACCTAGTTTATAGCTTAATCTTTGGATGACAAAACATTATATTTTGACATAGTTGTGTCTTCGGTAGTCCATCTTTTTGGATGCATTGATTTCATCTATGACCTTGACCTACTTTTTGGAGCTCATGAGATTTTTTTGGTGGGGGTTCTAGTGGGGGAGGTCTTTATAGAATGGCATTTTGTTTTTAAACAAATGCAGCTGCACTTAAATGTCATCTCAGCAAACTGTAAACTCCATTGTTTTTAGTTATTAAAATGTTTACAAACTTTCATTTAAGTATCTTTTATTTTTAAGTCCCGCCCCCGTTAGGCGAGACATGTGTATCCGCGGATTTCTTGTCTTAATTAACACATACTGATGCGTATTCTTAACGCTTTACCTACTACATAATTATGTATAATGGATTGTTCTTTCTTTGAATTAAAACCATTACATTTATGTGACAAAGGGGTGTTTTGAGGAAAATGACTGATCAGCAGCTGGACATTGTATCAGGCTGATCTGGGCTTACAATGGACACAAAGGCGGGTTAAGGATTAAAACAAGTTTTGAAAAAAACATTAAAATAAAATGTTTACTCTTACCCGGTAGTCGTTACCATAAAACATAACGTATTTATTCTTTCGCTTATACATATATTCATTATAACTGTCTGTCTTTTTTTAAATAGCATTAATTTCTGTCAAACAGTCGACTTCTCTTCTTTTTTTCTTGCAAGCATCGACTAGTAAATGCTACAGGTACTTGATTGCCTCAAACTTCAATAAGTATTGAGTATGATTGGGTGCACTCGATTATTCTAATCTACAGAAGCGTGTACGCGGGTATTTTGTTCTCAATACTTAATGACAATTTTTTAATGCATTTGTATGCATTAATTTTATTAGTCCCCAACCGGTGTGTCACTGAGGGGACTATAGGTTTGCCCCCCGCAATTATAAGGAAAGTATTTAAAATATTTTTATGAAACTTGGCATTTTGATAGAGGGCAATGAGGGGATTATGCACATTATTTTACTTTGTTGATTTGACAAAAAAAAATATTGCCATGGCAACGAAAATGGTAAAAATGCACAAAATATATGGTTCCTTTGATAACAAAATAAATGCTTAAGATAATTTAATGAAAATTTGTTTGTAGGTAAAAGGAAGAGAGGAGATCATGTACATTATTTTATTTTATTGATATGTAAAAAAGTGTGGTTGCTATGGCAACAGAAATTGTAAAATATACACTTTTATACTTAAAATAGAAAAATGGTTTCCGTGCAGGAATGAGATATTGGAATGAAACTTTAGTTAGGAATAAAATATTGGAATGAAACTTTATGGGTACATGTAGGTAGCTTATTTATGAACAAGACACTTAGAAATGCATTTGAGGTCACTGGGGTCAAGATCTTTGTTACTGAAAATAGATAAATGGTTTCCAGCTTAAGGTCAAGGTCACTGTTACTAAAAATAAAAATTTGTTTCCTCTCTATAACTTCAGTTAGTAATTAGATCATATTGAAATGAAACTTTATGGGTAGGTAAGCTTATATGAAAAAGGAAGCTTGGGATTGCATTTGGGGTCACTCAGTCAAGGTCACTTACTAAAAATAGAACAACTGTTAGTGCTCATTAACTTTACTTAGGAATGAGATATTGGCCTGAAACTTGGTGTGTATGTGGCTTATATGAAAGGCAAGTTTGATTGCATTTATATCAAGGTCAAGGTCACTGTTACTAAAAAAAAAGCCCCGTTGATGTTGTGTATAGCTTGGCAATACTTGATTGAGCATTTTCCTTTTTCATGCGTTTTTGATCCATTCGGCCACGGAGACGCTTTATATACATGTCAATGTGTTGATAAGACTTTAAATAAAAATTAAATTCTCTTTTCAGGTCTCAGAATTGAAGAGAGTAAACAACCTTATTAGAGACCAAGACTTTTTGCACTTACCAAAATAAAGATTCCTGTGAAACAACATTCCTTCCTCATTGACCAAATTCAAGCGGAGGCAGACACTATAGACCAACAACTTAAAGACAAGTTACATAACTCAAGTCTTCAAAATGGTGCAACTTTTATAAACAGTGAGGATGAAACAAACCTTTCAGATGAGTCTGACTTAACAGCAGATTTCAGTGACCCTGATACTCAACGACACATTATTGGTACAATCAGCATAAATACCGCAACTCGGAGTCAGAGTAAAGAAGCCAAAAAGTTCCTACAAAACATGGACAAAGATTTGTCAAAAATCAGAAGTTCCACACGGACAGATAGAAACTCGTTAGATGAGGTGATATCAGTATTAACGAATAAATCGGTGAACCCTCTCATACAGTATGACAAACCAAAGGTGACAAATTATACTAGCTGCAGTATACGATGGAGAACTTCATTGATATTGCTGTTAATTGTAGCAATTGTCGCACCATTGTTGTTTGGATTATTATATTATGTAGCGAAAAATAATTTTAAATAGTCAGCCATTTTCATTGATTCACTGTTGTGTTTTAAAAAGATGCAGGATTTCCGGTGTGTATATGAATTAAAATTGAAGATTTTGCTAAATTGTTGTTGGATGATTTGTAAACTATTGTTTGGGGCGCTTGTTTCAGCAAAAGGTTTTTCTGCAGTAGCTTGAGCAATTTAAATAAAATGTACATCAATTATATATTCTCAAAACTGGTGTTTTTAGTGGTAAAAAAAAACACCTTAGTTTTGAAAATTGGTAGAGAAATAAATATTTTACTGCCCAAATGATTTTTTGATGGGGCTTATACCCATGTAAATTCCTTGTTGGTGGGACAGCAGAAAATTAAGAAATTTCGAATAACTTCAGTAATCCGTCATATTTTCTTATAAAACTTTCACGGAGTCTTAATTTACGAATATCCAACATTTTAAAACCATTTTTGGATACAAATTCTAAAAAAAAAAAATTTCAAATTGTTCATGCAGCAGAATTTTGCCTTGAAACTGCCCCATCAAAACAGCTTTTGCGCATGAAAAATGTATTCCTCAACCGATTTTGAAAAGTTAGGTATTTTTATTTACCACTGAAAATGTCTGTTTCACTGATATACAACTTATTTAGGTATCAGATGAATTTTGTCTGAAAAAAAAAAAACCTTCGGCTGAAACAAGCGCCCCAAACAATAGTTACTTTTAAAGTAGCTATTCTGCCAGAAACAGTCAAATTTTACAACAGATGTTCACCGTTTTTAAATCTTCTGACAACATATTTGAGAATCCAAACTCTATAGGCGCAGTATAAACGGCTTTAACCAGTCAGACCAAACCCCAAAACTGGAGCATCAAATTGTGAGTTACCAACTCGTTATTTATTTTACGCATATTCAGTCACAGGTATTTTAAGTGCCTGTGAATAAACCTATGCTTTTAATCGGCACAAATACTTTATTTTATGACCTGAATAGGGTTTGAAACAATTCTGCATTTATAATTTTTGCATTATTACGGTATTATTACAAATATCAAAACTCTATCCAGGTGAGCGGCGGATTTGTAACCGGAGGCCCCGGGTTCAATCCTCCGTGGTGCCACTGAGTTCCGTCGGTGTGTTCTTGTGCAAGACACTTTTCCTTAGCCTCGTCCGTCGGATGGGGACGTAAACCGGGCGGGTCCCGTGTATCGGTCTATCATCCGAGCACGTTAAAGAACCATAGGAATCTATTCGATAATAAGAGTAGGGCAGGTTCCCGGATTCCTATGTATCCTTCCCCTCTCTCTGGGGCGGCTCTAAATAACCTGTACTGTGTTGATGAGCTGTTAAACAACATTCAATACTATCCAGGTGTTTAAGTCACAATAATTGGTTTTGTAGTGTAATTTGTGCCATTATTTGGCGGGTTTATAGTTTCTTTAAGTGATCATGTGGTTCTAATATTTCAAGTGCTACCAGTTTTTTTTGTTACCTTATACAACGGAGGGTGATATTCAACTATGTCTCAATCTAAAAATGGTGCTGTTTTTACTCATTTGTGGCAAAACAAAATCCAAAATTATTTGTGTGTGTCAAACTATAAAATGACTGACACTGGTAATATATTTCTTCCATTGTTTCAGTATATTTACCCAAAGGTCTGGTATCACAACTTGAAATAGTAAAATAATATCAAAAACGTAACCTGCACAGTGTTACTGTTAACTTCCTTGAAGCTGGCAAAACGGGTATCAAAAAGTTACTCTCAAGTTCGTGTTTTTTTAATGCCATCCAATTTTGAAAACATAGGCATCGTCCCAGTTGCCAAAAACAAAATCTCAGACAGCTCAATCATGTAAACATATCGTACATTATGTTAACAGCCTTAAAAGGTTGCTGGTCAATTTATTCTTACTTTCTAGTCGAGGGCTGAACATAGGGGACAAAGGTGCAGTTTTTACCATTAACTAAGATGGGTCTGTATTGAAAGATCGAATTAAACTTGAATTGCAGGCTGTAAGCTGGATTCATGTTTATCTTTATGACATTTGCCCATTTCTCGTTTTATATTCTGAACTTTTTAAATTGAGTACACGACTACATGTACGTCTACACCAATCCTCTATGCAGTCTGAATATAGCCTGTTGACAGCTGTTATGAGCCAACTGGAAAATGTAATCATGCTGCACAGACATAAAGCCAAGATGTATGTTCAGGCGTATTTTGTTATTTTTTACAATACAGGCATAAACAACAGAAAGTGAGTTTGAATTCTATCCCTTCCCGAATGACATACATGGCACAGAATTAAGTTTTAATTGATCAACAATTATTTTTAAAAATTAAAAAGTCTGAAAAAAGATTTCTTTGCAAGTGCGTGTAGGGCAGTTATGATGTATAAAACATACTTCTTTAAACTTCGCGTATTTCCCCCCTTATTTTCAGCCCCTATCAATATAATCCGTAATTTACAACTGCAATTGTAGCAGTAGGTTCAGGAATTATTTAACCTTCTATCCCTGTATTTATCCCTGTATTTATGAAATAGATAAACCTTTCCTCTTAAATGGGTCATACTTAAGTAATGTATTAGGGAAGAAAGAGTTAATCATTAGGTACACAGATTGCCATATATTTGTATTATCTGTGACTAATTTATTAATAACAACAATGGCTTGTTTTAAAGTATCATTGGTGTTTGGCACTGTTATACTGTAATTATATATGCTTGTTATGCATGAGAACAATCATGTAGATATCACCAGCTGTGCTGGTTAGCATGTTTCTGTTAGTCCGGAACTTCATGATTAATCAACAGTCATTAGTTCACCTGAATCGAAGGCTCAGAGGTGAGCTAGTGGTACCACTCTTCGTCCGTCTGTTAACTTTTGATTCAAACAACTTCTTTTCTGAAACCACTAGATAATTTTTTACCAAACATCACATGAATGATAGGCAGATCATGGGTTTTTCGGATTTATATTTTTTGTTGCCGCTTACTGTAATATCCAAGATGGGCATTATTACTAATAATCCTCTCAGGAACCGAACCATGGATTTGAAAAATTCTTTTATATACCGGTAGTTGATTTCAAAGAAACTAAACTATCAGATTTAGGCTTTTAGTCTTTGTCCAAGTTTCAAGATGGCCACCATGGTGATGCAAAGTTTGTGTTATATAAACACCATGTTTTTGGTCTCCTTCAAATCAGTTGAGCAACTTCTTTATCTGACAATACATGTGACTCAGAAACAAATTTGACCATATTTTTATGTCGCCAGGTATTTAATATTTAAATACCAAAAACATTCGTCACTAACAGTTACTATCTGATTCTGTGTGTGTTTTAATTATATATGCTAAAAGTGCCTTGGGGTGTATAGAATCATTGGTAGTAAAGAATTCAATTTTCTCAGCTCATATATTTTAGATTATTTTAAAACTTTCCAGGCTTGAAGATATATCATATAAGCATACATTTATTCAACGGTGAAATTATTTGGGACATTTTTCCATGCAAAATATATCACTACGTGCAACACCTCTCAGAAAAAATGATTCTATACTACCTGAATGAAGTATGTTTTTGAAACGAAAAATTCATACTGTCACAATAAACTCAGAAATAAATATTTGCTGTTTTAACAAATGTTAGGGACAAAAGTCAAAATGCAATCATCAATTAAGGTAACTTGTTGAAGTTTGGCACTTTTAAGGATAAAATGAAATTATGTAAATATTGGTGCCTTTTAAAAATCACAGTTTGAGGACAATAATTTTAGAAATTTTGCTATCATACAACTAAAAGGGTAAATCTAAATCAGAAATTAAATAAACATTTTCCTTTCATTTTAAAATTAGACGTTTAACCCAAGTGATTCTATACCCACAAAGCACTGTATGCTAAAATATTTAATATCTTAATTACCGGTACTTTTATTTGATTTCTGAATAAAATTACTTAAACCTGTTCACAAACTTTAAGGAAACTTACAGAATTGCTTATTAAAATCATGAAATTTGGGACTATGTGCTGAAACCATAAACAAGTAGATATTCATATCTGTATAGTCTTTCAAAAGGCAAGTTAATTCAATATTAAATAAATAGTAACTCTTCTTCAAATTTTCAAACAACTTGTCTTTTTCAAGAAAAAGCACAGAAATACAGCCATTTAAACAACAAGATGGATTTTACTTAAAAGTTGTATTTCTGTGCTTTTTCTTGAAAAAGAACAAGTGTTCGAAAATTTGAAGAAGAGTTCCTATTTATTTAATACATAAACAAGTAATTGGCTTGTATAATAATTAATATATTTGAGTACAGTTGAGTTATAACATGTTCATAAACTTATGTTTTTAGAAAGCTGTGTTATGTTTTTAATGCTGAATATTTGTTTTGCTCGTAGTGCTTTCAGACTATTGATGATTTGGGTGATATTGTGCTTGTTAGTGCCACGTTAAGGACTATTGGTCAGCCATCTTTGAAAAGAAAATCAAAAATGAATGGGGTACATACAAATCAAAACATCTTTTCGAATATAAAGGGCACTATTTCTGCCAAATAAATATTGTTTCTGATATTATGTTCACATCAATAGTGTTGAATTACTGTAATCTAATATATCATTGACATTGTTCATGCCTATAATATGCATTTGGATGAAATTTCAATTAACCATACCTCATCCATTTTGGATTTTCTTCTCAAAGATGGCTGACCAATAGTCCTTAATATTATTGTAGATTAATCCAGGACCCGTTTATATTACATCTATCTACAGTCCCTGATTATTCTCAAAGCTGCTAACTTATTGTACAATTTTGTTGTAAGTGTGACTTAGTGTATACTACATTCTAAATGGCTTGTGTAAATGATTGTGATATTATTTTTGTATAGTAAATAGAAATAGGCCACCCTGGAAATCCTCTGTAAGAGAGACAAAAGGTTCTCTGGTGAATTACATCTTTACTTAGTATAACCAGGAGTTGAATAAAATCCATGCATTAAGGACATGGTTTATCAATAGTAAATATTGATATGATCTGCTTGTCAGAATTGTGAAAAAATGTCTAAACTGTATGTTTGTCCTAGTAGTAAGGTCAAGGGTTACTGTAGCAACACTTACGTGCAGAGCATCCAAATTTTATCAAGTTTCCCCGTGTGGTTGCCAGGGTAGAATACAACCACTGCAAATCCCGCTAAAGGCAAAGGGGTAGGACCCCCACCATCATGTTCATTTTATCATTTTTTATTATGCTCTTTCAAGGTCTTCATCATGACACCGCATATGCAAACGTGGAAATGTGGCTCCATCATAAATTGAGTGTCTACTTTAGAATTTGCAGCAACTCTGCTGTTCTGCAGGTTAGAAGGTTCTAGGCCCATTCTCCATATTTTATCTTGATGTAAATGAAGGATGAGCCTGGCATGTTCATTCCTGTTAGACGCCATATAACCTTTCATGTGTTTGTGCGCCGTAAAACCAAATTCAATTTAATCAAAGTTATCATGAATTATCATATTGCCTCATTAATTTATAAAGATCACGATAAGAACTGGTAGACTGGCTAAGAAAAAGATGGTTCAGCATTTTTTCTGAGTGTCTCTTGTGCGTATTCTGCAGTCTATAGATGGATTTTTAAAAAAAATCAATGCATCTATTTATATATATTTTACTTTTGTCACTTGATATTATGTAACATTATGAACCAAAATTACGGAAAGTTACACTCTTAAGTTAGCATCAAGTGATAATTTGGTTACATTATTTGGTTCGATAAACTAATTTGAACAAAACTATGTTATAACTAGATTAAATTTAAATAATGATGAAAGACCATGTAATAATTTAAATGTGCTGAGTTGTTGGTTAAATTATCAGTTTTGTACAGTCCAGTTTACCAGTAATTGTAAAGAGTTTGTACATGTCTTCATGAACTACTGGCCCCGTGTGTTCCCGGGGGCCCCCGTTTGGTTACGGGGCAAAGAATAGGGCCACTGCAGATCCCTTTGGAGGAGTAGAATCCCCCCAAATTCATGTTCATTTTATCATTTTTTGTTCATGTTCGCTAAAGGTCTTCATCATGATCCCTGCACTTTTCAGGTGCTATCTTGATCGCATCAAAAGAGCAGTGGCAGAAAAACAATACGTGGCTCCAGCGTAAATGGAGTTTCTATGATAGAATTTGCAGCAACTCTGCAGTTCAGGATGAGAAGGTTCTAGGCCTATTTTCCATATTTTATCTCGATGTACATTGAAGATGAGCCTGGCATGTTCATGCCTGTTAGGCCCCATATAACCTTTTCATGTGTTGGTGCGCCTTAAAACCCCAATTCAATTCTATTCATGAACTACTGAATGAAAACTGCCCTCTAACTGAAGTAAGTGAAACTGAGCTTTCAGAAATAAGAAAACTATCCGTAATCGCGATATGGCCGATACTTCTTCATTTTGCCTTATTTTCATATACATGTACATTTAAGGCACAACAAAAAGCTCCATTACGTGGTCCGAGTATTAACTTTCAAACCCATCAAACCCCTTTTCCAAGAAGTGAAAACGGGGTTGGCTGGGGTATGAAATAAAACCTTTATTTCGGCTTAAAAAGTTTGCATGTTGTAAAATTTAAAACATTTAATAGGTAATTTCACTAAATTTTAAACAGGTTATCTCAATTTTTTTCACTAAAACATGTTTTTAAACGTGTTTTATAGTCTGTTGTAAAATCCTGCTAATATAAGCTTTTCCATCGCTTAATGGAATTAAGACGGACCACGTAATGCCCAATAAGACGCAACTGCCCATATGACCTCATCATGGATAGTCTATAAAAGTACACATACATATAAATGTTAATAAGCTTGTATCTATACAGACAATACTATTATAATGTTTCTTGTACAGATTATGTTCAGTCAGAATCTAACCACAGTTATTAAAAGGAACACGTGGCAATCTTGGTTTTTTAGGAACTCAACGCGTAGTTTTCTATATAACTTGCATTCGTTCAGTCATTATTATTAATAAGAACAATATAAAGCTTTTTTTTTTTTTGCGTATTACAGACTGTTGAATACATCACACCAATAATATACTAAAACCTATGTAGAATAAGAAGAAAAAATCAAACTCAAAATTTAATTTAATTATGTGCAAGTAGGTTTTAAAGTTTGAAATGATACTGTATTAATAAATGGAGATGCTGATTTAAATACCGTACTCGATAAAAAATTCAAGATTGTCAAGATTGCCGTATGTGCCTTTAAAGTTATATGTAATATTTGGGATATGGTGCTTCATTTAGATAGTTCTCAGATAGTTTTTAGAAAGGTAAGACTTGTTGTTTTATTAGAGGAGGTATTCATTCTGATTTATTAAGACAACTGTTAGCAATTAGTAAAAGTGACTTGGTATAGATTGTTTTAGCAAAAGTATTTTTGGGGTAATTTTCAAGCATTTTCAAGGTTATAGGCTATTTGGGTACTATTCAAACAGAAAATGACAAAAAAAATCTTTGGCTCGAACAAGCTCCCTGAAAAATGCTTCATCTCTTAAATTGCTTCATTTTTTGTTTAAAGAAAATAGTTGATTGCTAGATATAACAAATTTGACCTAATTTACTTTATTTGCTATCTACAGGGTAAAATAACAAACTGTATTGGCCCCTTGTGGTTTTGTGGGCCCCGTTTGGTTACGGTGCAAAGAATAGGGCCACTGCAGATCCGTTGGAGGGGAAGGCAGAGGGTAGAACCCCACCAAATTAATGTTCATTTTATCATTTTTGTTGATGTTCATTAAAGATCTTCATCATGACCCCTGCATTGTTTCAGAATTTGCAGCAACTCTGCAGCTCAGGGTGAGAAGGTTCTAGGCCCCTTCTCTCGATGAGAGGATGAGCCTGGCGTGTTCATTTCTGTTAGGCGCCATATAACCTTTCATGTGTTGGTGCGCCTTAAAACCCCAATTCAATTCAAACTGTATTGTAAGATTGTACTTGCTGAAATAAGCACACGGCAAGGGACACAACTGTTCCGTGGAACACAAATAGATGTATGAGAGTAACAGTTGTAACTGAGAGGTTGTATATTTTACTGTGCTATTTACATTTATATACTGCAGCATGTTCTACAGTAAATTTTTTAAAATACTTGTATGTACCTGAATTCCTATTAGCCCTTAGATCGACATGTACATCACCGTTTCAGTGATATTTGATATAAGTTTATGTATTGTCAATCTTGTTTTGCATGGTGAATTTTTATTGTTTACAAAGTAAGTCTGATATTAAGAATATTTAAAACTTGCCCGTGTTAAAATGCTGATATTTGTTTTTGGCATTATAAAGGTGTTATTGGCGATTTTTGAGAGCACTTATTTCAGCCATGGAATAGATCAGGTCTGTGCATTTTAAATGCTCAAAAGTAGGACTTGCATGAATGACTTATTCTCAAAGAGCACAAACTGACATTTCTCCACGATTTTGTGCTGAAATAAACAAGTGCATAATATCATGATGTCACATCTAAAATGACAGATTTTTGTTTTAAACATGTTTTTTTTTGGGTTTTTTGCAGTCTCCGTAAAGGGTAACAACAAGGAAGAACATTTTGAATACTGGCAAAACATATCTCACCCTGTACATCTCACCCTGTACATTCAACCTGTACATTTGTATTATGTATACCACCTTTTGTGCATAAAATACATAGCCATATTGAGGATATAAAATATATTATTTGGTTTTATAATAATAGAATTCGGTACTTTGTAAAACAGACACATACTTTAATAAACACTATCCATTAATCATATCCTGATAAAATCACTACCCATGATGAAAAGACGTTGATGCAGTTCTTACATAAATTCAACAATAATTATATTATTCAAGTTCAGCAGCAGTCATAATAAATGAATCAAATTTCGCTACAGGCAGAGGGGTAGGTTATTCGCAGGCTGATCTGGGCTTACAATGGACGCAAAGGCTGTTATAGTCGTGCTTTAGAGGGTTAAGGGTTAAAACAGTTTTAAAGCAAAACAGTGATGACTGAAAGATAGTTGTTTGAATAGTTTTGTTTCATTATATAATCATGCAGGTGAATGATGCTATTCTGCAATACAAGTATATATTATTATCACTGATGATATGAAGCAGATGTGATATGTAAGAAACAGGACATGTGACATGCATAGACTGAGAAATAAACTGTTTTCAGAAGTTGTATTTTGTATATTCATGGTCCTAAATAGTAATAAAGAAAATTGAATGACACGAAGTTTGATTCAGTACACTTGCTGATAATAGTAATACTAGCTGTCCATCTGTCCGTCATCTTAATATTTGTCGAGTTGTCCATCCGTCAACCATCCATTGTCTGCTAACATTTGCCTTGTTATCACTCTAGCTTGTTTACCTTTCATCCCACCTTTACCAAACTTGACCAGGTTGTTGATATCATGAAAGCTTTGCCTTGTTTAAAAAACCCAGCTAGATCGGATTGGTAACACCAAAGTTATGGCCCTTGATTTATGGACGCAGATGAGGGAACGTGTCTTGCCCACGAAACAACGAAACTCAATGGCTTCAAAGTAATCAGTTGGATGGTATTCAAGTTTGAAGAAACTCTGAAAAAAATCATAAGCAAAAGTTGACCTTTTCAGTCAAGTGTGACCTTAAATTGAAGGTCAAGGTCACACATAATCACTGGTATTGTTGTATAGCTAATGATCACATGTAAGGTCTTAATTAAAATATTGTTTATTTGCCCTTAAATGACCCAGCATTGTAGACCTGGTTACGTAGGAATGTAACTAACCCGTCAAATAACGACACAATTACGCTACAAAACCGTTATCAAAACTCTATCCATGTGTTCAGGTCATATAATAATGTCTTGATTAAAAGAATAGTGTTTTTTTTCAAGGGTTCTTAAAATATCCATGTTTGAAGATGTGTAAAATAAATTATGAGTTGGTAACTCTTAATTTGACGCTCCAGTTTTGGGGTTTGTCCTGGCAGATTGATAAAGCCGGTTAAATTGTGTCTGTAGAGTTTTGATTCTCAAGATATGCAAGTTACATATATATATATATATATATACCTTGTCATCAGTAGGTTTAGAAACGGTGTACATATGTTGTAAAATTTGGCTGTTATTGGTGAGATAGCTACTTTAAACATTTAAAATGTTGAATTGGAATAGGTAAAGGTGCAAACAAACAATATTTTAATTTAGATTTAACAACACTGTGCACATCAAGCGTACAACTTCTTAAACTAAAGTTGACCATTTCAATTAAGGGTGACATTTAGTTCAATGTCAAGGTTATGAAAACATTGGTCATGCTGGATAGCTAATGATCATATGATAGTCATCGTCGCATGCCCTCCACCTGTGATTTGTTCCGTTACTCTCCACCATCACGGAACAAATCACACGGTGGTATCCGACGATCATGATAGTAAACACGTTAAGATATGTTGGAGAAACTTTGACAAACTTCATAACCAAAAGTCAAACTTGCCCGCCAACCAACGACACTCGTCGATTTAGAAAACAGTTTTTTTTCTGTTGGAAAGTTGGAAATCCAGTTAAAACTGACAAATCTGACAAATATAATTACGGCATAAGCATTAACAGTTGAGACTCGATGTTCAAACATTTAGGTTTAATCCGCTTTCAGCCGGTTATAATAATGTCGATAACATCCAATTTTTAGCTCGACTGATCAGAGATCAGCAGAGCTTATGCCGTGGTGCATCGTCCGTCTGTCCGTAAACCTTTTTTTTGTAGCGACTACTCCTCTGAAACTACAGAATGGATTTTCATGAAACTTTACAGAAATGTTGCCGATGAAGTCTAGTTGATCCTAGCAAAAATTCATGTTGATGTGAAATCCAGGGTGGTTGCCAAATCTAAAAATAGGTTTTTAAAAAACAAGTTTGTAGCAACTACCTTTTGAAAACTCTAAGTGATATTGATATGGGACTTTTTCTAAAATGATCAGCATGACATGATGTTGGTCCTTGTCGAAAATTGTTTTGATTCGACGTTAAACATGGCTGCCAGCGGCCATCTTTGTTTACATAGAGTTATATAATGAAAACTTGTAGCGACTACTCCTCTGAAACTACTTGACGGATTTTCATGAAACTTCACAGGAATGTTGCTCTTGATGTCTTATTGATCCTAGCAAAATTTCAGGTCGGCCGGAAATTCAAGATGGCTGCCCTGGCTAAAAATAAGTTTTCAAAATACAAGTTTGTAGTGACTACTTCTTGAAAACTATAAGTGATATTGATATGGGACTTTTTCTAAAATGATCAGCATGACATGATGTTGGCCCTTTTCAAAAATCATTTTGATTCGACGTTAAACATGGCTGCAGCGGCCATCTTTGTTTACATAGAGTTATATAATGAAAACTTGTAACGACTACTCCTCTGAAACTACTTGACGGATTTTCATGAAACTTCACAGGAATGTTGCACTTAGTGTCTTATTGATCCTAGCAAAATTTCAGGTCAGCCGAAAATTCAAGATGGCCGCCACGGCTGAAAATAATTTTTCGAAAAACAAGTCTGTAGCGACTACTTCCTGAAATCAAAATCAATCAGTAGAGCTTCAAGGTCATTGACCTCTTGTTAAAATTAAATCTGCAAATTGAACCTTCCTGTACTGTCAGACATGACCTTTTTGCTGTCGGATATGTCACTAGTAGGCTTGTACATAAAACATTTTATTATATTTACATATTTTCATTGCTTTGAATTTATTAGATAATCTTGATGTTCAAAGTTGAAAATTATAAAGAAATAATTAAATTACACTTTGGTAGCTTCTTTCGTAGTAAGCTAGATCTAAGAGTCTCATTTTAATTTATGCTAATTGTGATATTTCCAGAGTTTATACTGACAAGTAAATAAATCGGTATGATTAATGCTTCATATCAACTTCAGTGTTTTTGAAACTGATAGTACCTAAATATAATGATGAGGTTTCATATTAAAGATGGTTTTTAGCTCACCTGAGCACGAAGTTAGCTATTGTGACCACTCTTTGTCTGTCATCCGTCGTCTGTCGTCAACATTTAGCTTGTTTACACGATATATGTCACATTTCTTGAGCAATCTTAACTAAACTTGCACAGATTGTATATGACTATAAGATCTCAGATGAGTTCGATAATGGGCCAGATCGGATCAGTAACACCAGAGTTATGGCCCCTGAATTAGTTTAATTTTACATTCCATTTAAAGGGAGACGAGGCAATCTTGTTTTTTTAAGAACTCGCGGCGTCTTGTTAACTTTCCTACATGAATTGCATTTGTTCAGTAATAAATATGACTAGTATAAAGCAAATTACTTTTGCATATTACTAACTGTTGATTACATTTCACCAATAATATATTCAAACCCATGGTTGAATAACGAATAAAACTTAAAATTGAATTTAATATAAAGTCAAAATGATACTGGATTAATAAATAGAGCGGCTTATGTTAATGCTTGATAAAGACTTCAAGATTGCCTGCCATGTGTCTCTTTAAGATATGAAATAAAATGTAACTGAGGTACTTATAAGTGTGGTTTAGGTTAGATATCATAATTATACACTAGCGTAATAGGTATACAAATGAAGTATGGATCATCGCTCCATCTTTTCCGTTTAACATCGTCAATTTCCATAACTGTTTAAATAACCGATTATGGAAATCAACCAGGCAGTTCCATTGTTTGGTGTCGCACAAAGAAGACCGATGTTATATACAATGTTCATACGAAATAAACAATGTCATCATACAGGCGAACAATCGAATGTCTGTGAAAGAAGAAACTCCGCATGTACCGGCCGTATGGACTGAATACGAAAGAGTAGGACCCCCAACGACTAAATACAACGTTCCCGCCGTACCCGCGACATAGACTGGCGCCCAGTCGTAACTATTGGTGACGCACAGTCACGGTGTCCTGTTAGGGCCATCTTTCCATCGCATCTTACCATCGACCATCGTCCTAGGTAAGATGGTCGATGGTAAGATGCGATAGTAAGATGCGATGGTCGATGGTAAGATGCGATGGTAAGATGCGATGGTCGATGGTAAGATGCGATGGTCGATGGTAAGATGCAATGGTAAGATGCGATGGTCGATGGTCCATCGCATCTGAATGAATGAGAACGATTCTATTTATTACATAACATATTGTCACATTACGTCAGAAAACGTACATTAACGTGACGTCCATAACATCATTAACATTATGTTATACCACTAGTGGAATATCGAAAATATTGAATGATGTTATTACACTCCCACACCGCATTTTATGTGATAAATATATACAATAAATGGACTTAGTAGCATTTTTGGAGCCTGTTGAAAATTTAAATTTATTGAATTCTCTGGGATGCGCAGCAGAGCCTCACATTCATATAATTTTATCCGACTTGCTTAATAAACGCCATATTAAACAGGCACCGAATGCATGATCCTCTGTATATTAAAATTTTGTCTGGGATGAGCATGTTTAATGTGTTGAAGCCGCTATCCCGCCAACAATACTAACGATAAGGTTTATATGTAACTTACATACGTTGTAAAACCGAACTCTATTACTACAATTTAAACACCTAACAAGCCAGGCAAATGCAAAGCATCGAATAATGAGTTACCAACTTCCAATTCATTTCACTCATTTTCAGTTATGGGTGTTTTAAGTACCCATGAATAAATCTAGACAATTGGCACATAAATGACCTCAGCACATGGATAGAGTTTGGAAGAACGGTTTTGTAGTGAAATTTGGCAGTTTAGTTTATTTAATTGATGTTTATGTAGTTTACTTGCTATAAATGTGCTTTATCTGTGTTAGTTCAAAAGTTCTTTCAAGCTTATGTTGCTTGTTATTATGTCTTGCCAATGTTAAAGTTCTCTGGCCATGTTTTGTTTCATGAACATGTTTCTGTTTATTTAAATCGATATCAATACACAACAATGGATATTTACAATTCACGCATTGCAATATTTGTGAAAAGCGAGAATAAGATTTTATTTGATGACGTAGAAAACTTTGAACAGGTAAATTAATCCACAGGTAAATGTTTTTATCAATTATCTGGCAATAGTTGTGCAGCTATGCAATTCAGATTTACCTTATTTCCCCGTGCAGTCACGCAGTGGTAAAAGTATCTACGTCATGCAAATAATATTTATTTTACATACAACTTAGTAGCGGTTTTAAATATATTTTTCTCTCCGGGACTATCAAGAAATGTTCAAATGATGTTTAAGAGTTAGTTAATTGGTAATACTACAAAAACGTTGGCCATTCACCTTTAAATCAAATTTATCTGATAACCCCTAACCCTCTCACTTCAGTAATAAAACATCACTTCACTTCAAACTCCACTATCTGATTCCCTGAACTGCCTATTTTGACACCCTGCACACCCGTGTTTCTCTGTCATCCAATCACGCCAATTCCTCTCTCGTCACTCGAGCAATCTAATGACAGGTAATTAAAAAAAATTAATTGAAAAGTAACATAATCATGTTCATTCATCCTGCTTGACGTGAAGTATGATACAAAGTCATTCTTCTCAAACGTGGTTATCTAATGTCAGATCACCAGCCTTGTGATATGTTTGAAGCCAAAATCTGGGACATTCAAGATTTTTTTTAAGAAGATTTGACCTAAATCTGTGAGATTCTTTAAAAATGAGGTATGATTGCGGTTTTATCAAATATGTTCATGTAGTTAAGCGTTTTAAGGCAGATGATGATAAAATGCCATAGGCAAATGTCATTTCAGAAAATTTTAAATTTGTTTTCATTTCAGAATTTGTTCAGTAATATGTCCAAATCACACAGATTTTCGACTTCTGAATAGAGTGAGATATCACATGTATAGAGCACCATCTATAGGTTGATATTCTGCACATTCCGTTGCTCGGAATCGAAAAGTCGTGATGTTATGCTTGCTTTTCAAAACACGTTGAATACTATTACATGCAATTACATATAATAATTTCATAAACATAAATATAAAAGTCGAACAGGAAATGCAGCTGTAAACCCCAAAAACACGCAAAACGATAAACATGAATGGTAATGTTAATAAGGAATAAAGGCATATGATATCACAAACACAAAAGCGGTTGACAATAGGGCTACCGCCTTGGAACGGTCAGTGGCAAAACAAAAGGCTGCTGGGTTCTAGGGTGCACTGAACCTCATACTTACGCTACTGTCATCACAATAAAACGGGACAGTGTAAATAAAGAAATCCCCGCCATGAACTATTCTCTAACCAACAAGGCAGCATTAATAGGCTATATAAGTAAAACACAAAGATGCTCGTGTAGATATAAATACAAAAAACAATGTCCAAGAAAGCCACAAATATTATCTAATCGCAGCTATGGTAAGTATTTTTACTTTTTAAAATTATTCTTGGATATAATAGAACTACTTTTTACTGATGTCGACATAATCATAAAAATAAGTGGCTTTTAGCGATTGATTATGTCAACATCTTGAGAAGTTATGGCGACATAACATATCTGATGTCGGCATAATACTTGAATTAAGTCGACTTAATTATGTGGCTAACTGGCTGGCAGAAGTATGCCACCATAGGTGCTTTGCATTAGTAAATTGATTGCGATTTGAAGCTGGAATACTGCGCCGAAATTAACAGAAACCTGATTTCTACGGTGTCCTGTTAGGGCCATCTTACCTTCGCATCTTACCATCGACCTAGGTCGATGTGGATGGTAAGATGCGATGGTCGATGGTAAGGTGCGATGGTAAGATGCGATGGTCGATAGTAAGATGCGATGGTACCATCGACCATCGCATCTTACCATCGACCATCGCATCTTACCATCGACCATCGCATCTTACCCATCGCATCTTACCATCGACCAAGAATGTCCGCAATTTGAGGTTGGTGAGTATTTTTTCGAGGATTTATACAGGGGCGCGCCCTGTCACCCTTCCTCTCCCCACTGAAAACTACTCAAACCAAGACACAGAAGGGTGACAATGCCAAGTTTGTTGTACTTCTGAATGCCGAAGTTTGAAGTCTGATAGATTGCACGCGTCTATAGGTGAGCTATAATTCCGTAATAAGGCCAAACAAATGAATGCTACATTTCCTGTTCGACTTCTGTATGTACTATTTATCCGTGTGTGTTGTGTTTGGACGATAGTTCTGTGATTGCTACATTTCCTGTTCGACTTCTGTATGTACTATTTATCTGTGTGTGTTGTGTTTGGTCGAAAGTTCTGTGATTGCTACATTTCCTGTTCAACTTCTGTATGTACTATTTATCCGTGTGTGTTTCGTTTGGACGATAGTTCTGTGAATGCTACATTTCCTGTTCGACTTCTGTATGTACTATTTATCCGTGTGTGTTGTGTTTGGACGGAAGTTCTGTGAATGCTACATTTCCTGTTCGGCTTCTGCATGTACTATTTATCCTTGTGTGTTGCTTCTGCATGTACTATTTATCCTTGTTTGTTGTGTTTGGACGACAGTTCTGAGAATGCTACATTTCCTGTTCGGCTTCTGCATGTACTATTTATCCTTGTGTGTTGTGTTTGGACGAAAGTTCTGTGAATGCTACATTTCCTGTTCGAATTCTGTATGTACTATTTATCCGTGTGTGTTGTGTTTGGACGACAGTTCTGTGAATGCTACATTTCCTGTTCGGCTTCTGCATGTACTATTTATCCTTGTGTGTTGCTTCTGCATGTACTATTTATCCTTGTTTGTTGTGTTTGGACGAAAGTTCTGTGAATGCTACATTTCCTGTTCGGCTTCTGCATGTACTATTTATCCTTGTGTGTTGCTTCTGCATGTACTATTTATCCTTGTGTGTTGTGTTTGGACGACAGTTCTGTGAATGCTACATTTCCTGTTCAGCTTCTGCATGTACTATTTATCCTTGTGTGTTGCTTCTGCATGTACTATTTATCCTTGTGTGTTGTGTTTGGACGAAAGTTCTGTGAATGCTACATTTCCTGTTCAGCTTCTGCATGTACTATTTATCCTTGTGTGTTGCTTCTGCATGTACTATTTATCCTTGTGTGTTGTGTTTGGACGACAGTTCTGTGAATGCTACATTTCCTGTTCGAATTCTGTATGTACTATTTATCCGTGTGTGTTGTGTTTGGACGACAGTTCTGTGAATGCTACATTTCCTGTTCAGCTTCTGCATGTACTATTTATCCTTGTGTGTTGCTTCTGCATGTACTATTTATCCTTGTGTGTTGTGTTTGGACGAAAGTTCTGTGAATGCTACATTTCCTGTTCAGCTTCTGTATGTACTATTTATCCTTGTGTGTTGCTTCTGCATGTACTATTTATCCTTGTGTGTTGTGTTTGGACGACAGTTCTGTGAATGCTACATTTCCTGTTCGAATTCTGTATGTACTATTTATCCGTGTGTGTTGTGTTTGGACGACAGTTCTGTGAATGCTACATTTCCTGTTCAACTTCTGTATGTACTATTTATCCGTGTGTGTTGTGTTTGGACGAAAGTTCTGTGATTGCTACATTTCCTGTTCGAATTCTGTATGTACTATTTATCCGTGTGTGTTGTGTTTGGACGACAGTTCTGTAAATGCTACATTTCCTGTTCGGCCTTTGTACGTACTATTTATCCGTGTGTGTTGTGTTTGGACGACAGTTCTGCGAATGCTACATTTCCTGTTCGACTTCTACGCAATGCAAGCCATTATGTAAAAGATACAATCTGGTCTCAGCGAGTTGGTTGATTTAAACATCGATACCTTTCTTAGGTATAATTAAACGACGACTTCATGATAATAAAATACAGTCTTGGCATGGACGTTTAGAAAGTTCATCGGGAGCAATATTTGTTAAAGAAATTGTTATTTTTGATTTTCAATTATTTCTTAAGTGCGCAAACACACACAAATTTAGAATAGCGATGACCTGATTACTCGTCTCGTCTCATAGCCTTGCTATAGAGACTGGTATGTGACATTAACCTAGAAGAATACCATTAGCATATAGAATATGTATAATTTGAAACAAACTTGAAGACGAGTTTCATTTTAGATTGCAATCTATTTAAAGACATCCGTAAAATATATAATTAAAAAGAAAATTGGAATCGATCGAGCATGTTCAAATTATAAGATTTTTTTACAGCAAAAATGAAAAAGAAATTAAATATTTAAGTGTATATATTTTTAAAGCATTTGAAATAGGAAAACGCTAATGAATTGATTTGATGTAATTATAATTCCATGTCTCATTTTCTCCTTCTCAATTGTAATGTTTTGTGTGTAATTTTCCTATTTTATTTTCACATAGTCATGTATATTTGTTTGTGGTGGTTTTGTCACGTTTGAAAATGCAAATAGAGCATTTTTGAGCATTTTGATTGTTTGAAACGTATATATGTATTTAAAAACGTATATGTTCATGACGTGACATTAAGTATAATACATCAACCATAACATTGATAAATTTATATGTTTAGTCACCTTTTCCGTGAAGTTTTAAATGGAAATTCTGACTGTGTTCCTGTGTTTTGTTTCTATTTTTGTTTTCTGTTTTTGTTCTCTAAGAAGAAGTAAACAGTATAACTGTGTTTATCTTTGCATGTTGATATTTGTTAATACATGCATGTACAGAAGTAGTATGTGCTACCCTTGGACATCACAACTGCGGATACGCAGGTATGATGTCATCAGATGATGACATATTGCAAAATGGTTCTGATGCAATATTGTGAAATAGTCATGTTTCTGCCGATTGTGAAATGTTTTTCTATAATTTTTATGTAGCAAACATATATAAAGTGTACCAAATATTGTATAGCCGCTTCATTTTTGAAAATCGATAGGTATTGAATAACTGTTCTCTGATTTGTTAACGTTCAACTGAAGCCATAGTTAATATATTTATGCTATTCAATGTTAAGTAATTGTGACTGACCTGGAACAATGGAGAGCATTATACGTAAAGTGAACCGTCTTCAAACAAAAACAGCAGCATAAGGACACCTTCACAGCACCTTTGAAGCACCCCTACATCACCTTAGAGACACCCATGCAGCACAACTACAGCACCCCTACAGCACCTTAGAGACAACCCTGCAGCACAACTACAGCACCTCTGCAGCACCCCTGCTACACCCTGAGAGCCACCACCACCATCACCACCACCAACACCACCCCACCATTAAACGACATTTATAAAAATCGTATACTGACTGTCATTAAAACACATCTACATCACCAACAATAACAACAACAACAACTACTACTACTACTCTACTACTACTGCTGCTGCTACTTACCATGCACACACGAACGCACGCACGCGCACAGACACACAGAGACAGACAGAGAGAGGGAAGAGGAGGTTGTATCAGAGCAGAAAGCAAAAGTTCTCTGGTCCAATGCGTTTTCCCACTACAGCTGGGCCCCGTTATCAACATGGTAAAAGGATACAAATTCATTGGAATGTGAAGCCATTTCTTTATCTTTTCCATCCGAGTGTTTGATCTTTGTATGTCTGTGTAAAGAAATATAAAAAGATCGGACACGGAAAGTAGCATTCAAGGAGGACAGTCAACCACAAAACACAGAAACAAACAAGCAAACAGACAAACAAGAAGGCAAAAGTATAATAAATGCAAATGACATCACAAACACAAAAGGGTTGACAATAGGGCTATTGCCTTGGAACGGTCAGTGGCAAAGTAGGCCACTGGGGGTTTAAACCGGTTTTAGGGTGCACCAAACGTCGCACTTACCCTACTGTCATCCCATTAAAACAGGACAGTGTAAATAAAGAAATCCCCGCCATGATCTGATCTCTAACCAACAAGGCGGCATCAATAGACAATATAAGTAAAACACAAATATGCTCGTGTAAATATAATACAAAAAAAAATAGCATAGAAAGCCACAATGAAGGTACTCAATGACTTGGCAGAAGCCAGAGCAACAAGAGAATAAACCATTAAGGGCACGACAAGAAAGATCATAGACAAAATCAATCGCCACCGTCCAAATGGACTTTAGTTAATATATTGTGATTTATAAACTTCGTAAGATTCTTGGTCATGATCACTTTCATACTATCTTTGTTAAACTTGTTAAAAAGTTTATCAAAAGAGGTTATGACCCTATCATTTTGCAACGTACTGCATGCTTGGTGGTGGACCCTTTTACAGTTCGCCACTATGCTTTCCTCTTTAATTGTACGATGACCGGACAGGCTGTGGACCCTATGATGATGCCTACCTAAGGAAAGATAAAAATATCGGACAGGGAAAGCAGCATTCAAGGACATTTTAGCATTTTAGTTATAAAAATGGAACATTTCACAATCGGCAGAAACATGGCTATTTCACAATACTGCATCAGAACCATTTCGCAACATCTGATGACGTCATTTCTGCGCATGCGCAGTTGTGATGCCCAAGGGTCGCATATACTACTTACAGATCTTGTTACGTCTGTTAAATAGTGTATGATCACATGGGCCTATGGCTTACGGATTTTGAAATAAAGTGCTTCGCTTATATGAATATAAATAAACAAAAGCTTAGGAACCACAAAGTAGCGCTTCTTTCAATATGACCTTAACCTTGACATTGCACAGATGTGGAAAAAAATAGACAAGCACGAGTAGTCTGCAATGTTAGGAGCACATATTGCGCTATATGGCATTCCTGACAACTGTTTAGAAATATTTACAAAATCAAACTTTATTACCCCTCTGTTAGCCAAAATATTAACAAAAAACTCCGAAATCATACGTTACTGGTCCTTTGTGGACAAGGTCTGTACTCCGAGTTTCTTATAAAAGTCGAACAGAAAATGTCACAGAGAACAGTCAACAAAAAACACGCAGTAGAAGAAACATCAATTACAAGGAAATGAATAGGACACCACAAACATAATACCCATATTGTCATGCTCTACACGTAACATGAAGCCAAAACAAGTTCGAGTTACGCTTGTTATTGCGCCATAGAACCACTACATATGGTATATTTACATATGGTGCTGATTAATAGGTAAACATAAACATAAATATGATATTTTCAGTGGCATATCTGGCATTGTTTCCCTTTTGTATTTGTGTTTGAAAAAAAAAGAATTATAAACAAACAAGTATAGTTGTTTTTGTTTATTTCACTATCATTACTGGAATTTTAATTGTGCTTTAATATATGTTTTTATTTATTTCATGATGGTTAAGTACTATATTTTCCTCCACATAACTACAATGTAGTATACGATATAATATGCCATTACCACCTGCTGTTTCCGAATTGGAAAGGTAAACGCAGAATTAAATACTCACGTAACAATAATTTCTAACACGTCGCATATAAAATCTCGTTGGACAAGTCATTTCTAACTGCATTACTTATAATTTCACGACTTTTTCATAACTTCTGGTTCCCAAGTCAATGTGTTATAATACGCGATTATTGCTCTTTTCAGATTTTCTTATTTGGCCATCATCTTCGTATATGCAGCAACATTAAACGTCAGGATAATAACACAATTCTGCACATATAGGAGCCTATTTATTAGGCTAGTTAATAGGTTCGAAGTCCAGAAGGCGTTTAGTCTCATTTTGTTTTTACATACGGACGTTTATAGATGCACCCTAGTCGGAGGACGGCACATGTCTTAAATCTTCTTGCCGTTCGTAGATGTGTATTTTATGCACTAGAAGTTGTTAAGTTAGAAGTAAGGAAGTTTGAACTAACTAGTGAAGTCGGAAGTCATGAAGTTATGACATATAGTTAGAAGTCATTAAGTCATGAAGAAAGAAACCATGAAGTTACAAGTTAAGTCGTGAAGAAAGAAAACATGAAGTTAGAAGTCATTAAGTCGTGAAGAAAGAAACCATGAAGTTAGAAGGCATTAAGTCGTGAAGAAAGAACCCATGAAGTTAGAAGTCATTAAATCTTGAAAAAAGAAACCATGAAGTTAGAAGTCATTAAGTCGTGGAGAAAGAAACCATGAAGTTAGAAGTCATTAAGTCGTGAGGAAAGAAACCATGAAGTTAGAAGTCATTAAGTTAAGTTAAGTTATTTGGTGCGTTCAGGGTTCTCCCATCGGTTACCGAAAGCACTCCCGGTAACCATTGGTTACCATCGGTCACCGTCGTTAGTCGTTGGTTCGCCGATAGGCAAAACATTGGTAACCTATTTTCCCGCGACTCTACACCTGAGGTAGTATTGGGTACCGATGTTACAATTGGTAACCAATAAACTCTGAACGGATATGGGTAGTATATGGTACCAACAGCAGCGCAAGGTTACCATTGGCTACCGATTTATTAGCAAAATGGGAAGGCAGGGGATACCTGCCGTTATACTTCAACCGGACATTTGAGTTTGTAGACATTGCACGTCTTATTATGCTCCGGTGTTTTTATTGGAATAAAATAATCAGCAATACACGTTTCGGTAATGGATCCATTCAGGGTTCTCCCATCGGTTAGCGAAAGCACTCTCGGTAACCATCGGCTACCATCGGTCACCGTCGTTTGCCGATAGGTAGAACGTTGGTAACCAATCTTCCCGCTACTCTACACCTGAGGTAGTATCGGTGGAGGCCAAATGTTACCATCGGTGGCCATTGGCAACCAACGTATTTGCCGATGGGAGAACCCTGAACGAACCCAATGATGTTCGTCGCCATTTTGAACTTATGTCATAACGATGCCACCGATGCTACCTCAGGTTTAGAGTCGCGGTAATATTGGTTACAGACATCTTACACCCATCGCAAACCGACAACTAACGACGGCACCCGATGGTTACCGATGGTTGCCTATGGCTACCGAGGGTGCTTTCGGTAACCGATGGGAGATTTGGTACAAACGAGGCCATTGATACTGGATGCATTCAGGGTTCTCCCATCGGCAACCACGTTGGTTAACTTTGGGTTACCAATGGCCACCGATGGCAACATTTGGTACCAACGAGGCCACCGATACTAACTCAGGTGTAGAGTCGCTGGAAGATTGGTTACCGTTGGTAACTATATGCAACCATCGTTGGCCGTTGGTAACCCATGCTGGTTACCAATGGGAGAACCCAGAACGCACACATTGTATACGTCCTAACAAAAGGTCCATTTATTGTTCTCTATTTGGGGCTTCGTTTATTATTCTCTATTTGGGGCTTCAATTTGAAACGTGTACACCCATGATGTTTACAGTTAAACTATCACGCAGAGCACTTCCATTGATCCATGCCCTAAAACAGTAAATTGCAATGGTGGAATGACTTGAAGGACCTAGTTCCAAACATACCTGGTCATTGAAAAAAGCATGAATAAGCTGGCTTATTTACTGCATTAACTCATGTATAAAACTGAGGTCCGATTAGAGTTTTTTCTTTAAATAGCAACGTTAGTCCTACATATTGTATAGCAATATACTACTTTGTACGTTACTTTTATAACCAAAAAAAAGTTGACATGTTTGCTATACTAAAAAACAAAACTTATTGGATTTTTTAAAACAAAATTGAAACCAAACCACAAATAACGAAAAGCCTGCATTTATGTTTTTAACCAGCTTTATTTATTTAGTCTCCTCATCCAACACAAGGTTGACCAAACCAATCTCCCATGCACGTGTAGTTTTGTATAAACGGTGCCTTTACATCTCATAACGATTATTAACATCTGACAGAGACAGATATATTTTCTCTCATTTCTAGTCATGTGAGATAGGTGTTTTCCTCATATGAGATTATAAGAATCTTTCATGGGTATCCGGTGAAGATAGGGAATTCCAATCCGAGGTAGAAGTGTTTTTATCGGAACTGAGGCTCTGCCGAGGTTCCGATTAAAACACTTATACCGAGGGTTGGAATTCCCTATCTGAACCGAATACCCATGATAGATTCTTTTTCTTGCATATCAGAGACATGTTGTGTGTCGACGCCGCCAGCTACTAACGTTTTGCATGTTTTCCTGCATACCGGATGTTGGCGCACGTGAATTTTATCTCGACCCTAGGGTGAGATGGAAATATCTAGCCCCGGTAAAATGACGGATATCCTTGTCCGGTATGCAAGAAAACTCTTTCTTGCAAACCGGACAAGGATATCCGTCATTTTAACGGGGCTAGATATTTCTATCTCACCCTAGGGTCAAGATAAAATTCACGCGCGCCAACATCCGGTATGCAGGAAAACACGCAAAACATCAATAGCTGGCGTTGTCAACGCACAACATTTCTCTGATATGCAAGAAAAAGAATCTATCATGGGTATTCGGTTCAGATAGGGAATTCCAACCCTCGGTATAAGTGTTTTAATCGGAACCTCGGCAGAGCCTTGGTTCCGATAAAAACACGTATACCGAGGGTTGGAATTCCCTATCTTCACCGGATACCCATGATATATTCTTATATCAGGTGAAGATAGGGAATTCCAGCCCGAGGTGTAAGTGTTTTTATCGGAGTTTCTATAAGTGGCAGAGCCTCGGTTCCGATACAAGCACTTATACCTCGGGTTGGAATTCCCTATCTTCACCGTATACCCATGAACGATTCTTATAATGTCACATGACATCGGACCCTTACATGAAACGATGGTGACGTCGCCTTATTCTAGCGTAAAATCAAATACAAGTCATTCAAGTATACATCTACCAAGCACATAATGGGAGAAAAATAATCCATCATGAGTTTATCCATGTGAGATAGGTTAATAATCTCGCACTCGGGATCAGAATTGCAACCTGGAACTCGGCAGAGCATCGTCCCTGGTTACAATTCTGACCCTCGGGTGAGATTTCCCTATCTCATGGATGCTCATGATGGATTCTTATAATCTGCTTACCTAAACATTTACAGTCCAATTTATAACTTATAAAGAGTGTCAACGTCAAAGGAATTTGTTTATCAGCCACTTAAGGTATGCCAGTTTGGTCTTGTGATAAGGTTACATCCTGACAAAGGCAAGAATGTCTGACTTATTTCTCTGACCGTAATATTACTGTTAATGTTTTCATTTTGCAGATATGATTCACTAATATGGCACCACACTAGCGTGTAAATTCATCGGTAACAAGAAATGAGGAAGTTACATAAGCGGACGAATTACACCCCGTGTATTACATATTAAAGACCGATGCAAAGGAGAGTTCAGTTACCTCTGTCCAGCATGGGGTTGGCTAACCACTGCTTGTAGTGCGGAGAAGATTCGTCTACTCCTTGTGTCATTTCCATCATTAAATTTGCAAAGAAACATAAATGGAGGCGGCCATATTGGAACGATGGCGTCATCGCGCCTTTTTACCATATATGGCATATTGAGAAAATGTCTTTTAAAGCAAAGAAAATCACTGCAAATGAAAAATAAGCATACAATTTATACATTTTACATCTGTATATTTATTTTTAATCAATTTCCATTGTTTTTCTTTGCTTTAATGTATATTTTGTCCATATTCCATATATAGTAAAAAGGCGCGATGACGTCATCATTCCAAGATGGCCGCCTCCAATTATGTTCTTTGCACATTTTCAATAGATCGTATCTCCTGTATTTTCGATGGCATTTTCATAATTCTTCCAGCTTTTTTCAAGTTTTTCTTAGCCCTTTTAAATAAATCTTGTTTGAAAATAGTGCATCAAGACGTTTAAAAAAGAGTGAAAAAAAAAAAACCAAGTAAAATTACATTTAGGACATACCCTCATCTATAATAATCAGTTTTTAGACGTTTGAACTATAAAATGCACAGATCTTATTAAAACTACATGCAGTAGTCTGAACTTAGTTGAGATCTTACTTATCATTGATGAATATAAAAGGAGAGACACTTAATTGCGACGGGTTTCACTCTTGCATAATTGTTCAACTTTGGTTAGAATAATTTTGTTCATTCAGTAGTGGTATGTTTATACAACAGAGAGTCAGACTACCCTCTAAGGGTCAGTCTAACCCTATAAACAATATTGCTGACTTATCAACAGAAATATCTCTACTATTTGCTTGTCCAGATATACCAGGTCACCGTGGTCAATTAATAGACACAAGTTAACTGCCCTGTGTGGTTCTCGGGTAAGATATGGGCCACTGCTATCCAATCAGAGGGTAAAATCCGAACGAATTTGTGCCATTTGTGTCATGTTCATTAAAGGTCTTCATCAACGCCTGGTGGCAGAAACCCACGGTCGTGGCCCAGTAGTTCTGTAAGTGAAAAGGATATAGATCTAGATCCATTCTGCATGTTGTTGTTTTGTGTTTTGTTTTTATGTAAATGGAGGGTGGGTTTATAATATGCATTCCTATTGGCGTCTAAAACCCTTTTTGTATTGGTGCGTCGTAAAACCATGGATATTACTATATATGTATGTAAGTCTATGGTAAAACCAAGAAAAATGAGTTGTCTCTTTGAAAAAAAGAGTTACCTCCCCTGAAAAAAATTAGTTGCCTTCCTCTGACAAAACAAGTTACTTTCTCTGAACAAAAAGTTACATCGCTTGAAAAAAATACATCCACTAGAAGAAACTAGTTACCGCCCCTAAAAAAAAAGTTACCTACCCTGGAAAAAAAGGAGTTACATCTCCTGAAAAAAAGAATTACCTCCCTTGAAAAAAAAGAATTGCCTCCCTAACAAACAAGAGTAGTTATTTCCCCCTGAAAAATACAAGTTGCTTCAATAGAAAAACCGAGTTACTTCCCTTGAACGAAATTAGTTACCTCCCCTGAAAAAGGTTATCACCCTTGAAAAAAGAGTTACTTTCCCTGAAAGAAGTAACTTACTTCCCTTCGAAAAGAAGAGTTACCTTCTTTGAAAATAAATGAGTTACCAACCTTAAAATGACGAGTTATCTCCCTGCAAAAAAGTGTTACCTCCCCTGAAAAAAGTTTACATCCCTGAAAAAAGAGTTGCCTCCCTTAGAAAAAATAGTTCCCTCCCATGAAACTAGCTAACATTGCTCTTTAATCAAGGGATTTCATTAAATTCCCTTCATACTGTTATACCTTACTTCATAAAGTTATGGCTGAGACACAATTTTGACTCATTTGACCTTTGACCTCCAAATCAACCTTCTCATTATGATAACAATTGTTCTCTTCACTACTTTTAAAGAGTGACTTTGACTGTTTGAGGTAAGGACCTGATTTGTGCACACAACAACCTTTTCATCATGCTAAAAATGTCTGTGTTGTTTTATTAAAAGTCACAGGAGTTATGGCTGAGACACAATTTTAACTCCAATGACCTTGATCTCCACGTGTGACCTTTGAGGTACGGGACCGATGCTAGAACGCTACAACCCTTCTCATCATGCTTATCATTTCTGTGAAGTTATATAAAAATCCATTCAGTAGTTTAGGTGTTATGAAAGACATTGCATGCTCACGTAGCAAAATAAAGGATTTTTCAATAAATCAAGGGCCATAATTCTGGTGTTACTAATGTGATCTATCTGGTTTTCATAATTGCCCACACGTTTATCAATATAAAAAATCTGGTCAAGTTTGGTAAATATCAAATGCAAAATGAAGATGCTAGTTTGTTCACAAGACAGAATATTGAACTGTTCAATTAAATCAGAGCCATAACTCTGGTGTTACTTATATGATCCATCTGGTTTTCGAACTTGTCCAAAATTTCATCATTATCAACAATCTGTTTATCAAGTCTAGCTATTGCAACTTTTCAGAATGGATAAAGAATATACTTTTATCTATCCTCAAACCTAAAACAATTCTTTTGTTTTTTTTCTACCCTAAAAGACAGTGATCTTAGACTATTAAGTTTGGAAAATATTAATTAAACATGAAATGTCACAGTAAGTGACAAATGCCCCCGAAGTAAGTGTGACCTTGACCTTGGAGCAAATGAAACCAACAGATATATTTAAAAATAATTTAAAAAAAAAAAAAAAAATTAACAAAAAAAAATTAATAAAAAAAATAAAAATAAAAAATAAAAAAATTAAAAATAAAAAATAATTAAAAAAAGAAATCACACAAAAAAATTAAAAATAAATAAATAAAAAATTTAAAAAAAACAAAATCATAAAAAAATTCATGAACAAATTATTAGAATTTTTTTTTTATATATATATATTTATTTTATGATAAGCAATGAAATCCTGTATTTTATCAGTGAAATAAAAGTGTTATTCCACACTGTGGAATAAAGAGTTTTATTTCCACAGTAGCTGCCGGGACTACTCTGTTAGTAACACGACTCACAATATATTCCAACTGTTATACTGTTAAATCCACTGTCCATTTAATTACTTTCTTTCTATGACGTTAACGGTTTCCTAAAAAGTGACGTCATGTAATGTTTCGTTACATCATCCTGAACAGGGCGCGTAGCCAGGTGTGTAAAACGGTTGAGTTACTGAAATTGCTTAATAATTGTTTGCAAAATCATAAAATAAAAAGAAAATTTGTTGTTTTGTTGTGAATAACATATTTTATTTCATCTCGAAGTTAGAAACCATTTATATTTTCACGAATGCGAAGCATAATATAAAGTTTTCTCACTTGTCGATGAAATAAAATATGTTATTCACTCCAAAATAACAAATATCCTCAATATATTATTAAAAACAAAACAATTATAAAAAAAAAAAATGAAATAAAATTTAAAAATAAAAAAAAAATTAAAAAAAAAAATCACAATAAAAAAAATTTAAAAAAAAAAAAAAAAAAAAAAAAAATTAAAAAAAATATTCACAAAACGAAAAAAAAAAAAAGAAAAAAAAAAAAAAAAAAATATGAATAAAAAAAAAATATGAATAAAAATAAAATAAAATGAAATTATAAAAAGAAAAACAATTAAATAAAATTCAAAAATCAACAAATTAATTTAAAAAAAAAATTACAAAAAAAAAAGAAAAAAAAAAGTAAAAATTAACCAAAAAAAATATCACAAAAAAAAATCACGAAAAAATTATTAGAAAAAAAAATATATATATTAAAAAATATATTTATTCTGGCTGTATACCAGATATCATCATTTTTATGTTGATTTTTTAATATATCTAAATCAAAACTAGTAATCTCATAAATATTTTTGCCGGTAGAGAAGCTTAGCCCTTTGCCGTAAATATTACATTGTTCCTATTCTCAGTAACAAGTGTCACGTGACCGTTACTTAATATAGACTGAATTGGGCCGGTCGTTTGAGCTGAATGTAGTAGTTTTCGTCATGTTCAGTTTAATACCGAAAAATCCATGTTAGGGATGATGAAAACGTGTGTAGTTATCAATTGAAACATAAATATACCATTGCATATGAATACACAAAAAAAATATCTAGAAAAAAAATATATCTACAACTCAAAATGTTTTTTCAACTGTAGGTATCAGATGTAATTTACTTGACTTCGACGTTAATAATTTAAAGGGAAAGAACTGTCCGCAAATTTAAATTGATTGACGTGAACTAGTAGTTTTTGTTTACCACATACTTTTAGTTTTTTGTGCATGTCAAATTGATTCAATGGGTTCGACGTAAAAGGTCAGCTATTTTAAAAGGAAATTTTCCTGCGCAAGCGCATGATTCCCCCGATTGTGTTTTGTTTATAACGGTTTTTATATAGGTAAACGAGTTGGTTTGAGAGTGTATGTTAACATTTCTAAACTATTTTTTCCTCTCCAATCATCTGATGATAGTGTGTAGTGATTTGTAAAGTGGGGTCGAAAAATAAGCACAACATCGAGCGTTTTATTGATAATGACGAAATCTGGTGAATGACGATAACTGGTACACAACAAGTATATGTTATTAAAAGAAAACAATTATAAAAAAAAAATGAAATAAAATTTAAAAATCAAAAAATTATTTTAAAAAAAAATCACAAACAAAGTTAAAAAAAAAAATCAAAAAAAAAAAATCACAAAAAAAATCACGAAAAAATTCAGAAATAAATTAAACAAAAAAAAAATTTAAAAAAAAATAAAAAAAAATAAAAAAAATAAAAAAAAAAAATCACAAAAAAAATCACAAAAAATTAAGCAATCAATGAAAACAAAATAATGAAAAAATAAAAAAATTTAATTGAAACATGTTATTTGAAAAAACGTCCAGGAATGCCACAATTTGACCGTTGACCTCTAAGTGTGACCTTGACCTTGGGGCAACAGACCTGGATTTGTGCTCAACACATCAACTTATTGTGATGAGCACTTGTGCCAAGTAATTTGAAAATCCGTCCAGGAATGACAGAGTTATTGACCGAACACGATTTGACCTTTGACCTATGTGTGACCTTGACCTTGGAGCCACGGACCTGGATTTTGTGTGCGCCACATCATGTTGTTGTGGTGAGCACTTGTGCCAAGTTAATTCAAAATCTGTCAAGTAATGCCAGTTATTGACCGGACATTATTTGACCTTTGACCTTTAAGTGTGACCTTGACCTTGGAGCGACGGACCTCGATTTTGTGCACGACATGTCGTCTGGTTGTGCTGAGTTATTTCAATATCCGTCCAGGAATGCCAGAGTTACTGACTGGACACAATTTGACCTTTGACCTCTAAATGAGTTATTAACCAGACACGAAAGCACTTTGTTTTGACCTTTCACCTCTAAGTGTGACCTTGACCTTGGAGCCACGGACCTGGATTTTGTGCACGACACGTCGTCTTGTTGTGATGAGCAATTGTGCGAAGTTATTTGAAAATCTGTCAATTATTGTCAGAGTTATGAAGCGGACACGATTGTACAGACGAATGGGGACGAACGGGGACGAACGGAAAGACAGTGAGACTACTATATGCCACCCTTCGGGGGCATAAAAATGAAGGTACTAGAGTGTTCACAAGGTAGAATATGTAATTGTATTACATGGGCCATAACTCTGATATTACTAATCAGATATGGCTGATTTTTTAACTTGTCCGAGCATTCGTTGATATAAAGATGGTACTGACAAAGTTCGGTAAATATTAAATCCAAAATGAAGGAGCTAGTGTTCACAAGGCAGAATATGGCATTTTTCAATAAATAAAGGGGCCATAACTCTATTGTTCCTTGTTTGGTAAAAATTAAATATTCAATGAAGGTACTAGAATGTTCACAAGGCTAAAAATTACTTTTTTTCAGTAAAACAAGGGCAATAACTCTGGTGTTACTAATCCGATCTAGCTGTATTTGGAACTAGTCCAAGCTTTCATTGATATAAAAACACCGACAAAGTTGCGTAAAGCTCTCATTAATAATGAAGTTCCACAAGGCAAAAGTTAAGGATGGACCGAAGGATGGACAGACGGATGTACAGATGACGGACGAATGAACGACCTGCGGCCAGTAGAGCTAAAAATGAGTTACCGCCCTTGAAAAAAAGAGTTGCCTCCCTTAGAAAAATTGAGTTACATCCCTTGAAAAAACAAGAGGTCAATGACCATGAAGCTCTACCGATAGGTTTTTGATAGCTAGTTCAGCATTCCTGTGAAGTTTCATGAAAAATCTGTCAAGTAGTTTCAGAAGAGGTTTTACTATATAACTCTATGTAAACAAAGATGGCTGCAGCAGCCATATCTAATGTTGAATCAAAATAATTTTCAACACGGGACAACAACATGTCATGCTGATCGTTTTAGAAAAAGTCCCATTTCAATATCAGTTATAGTTTTCAAGAAGGAGTCGCTACAAACTTGTTTTAAAAATCTATTTTTAGCCGTGGCGACCATATTGAATTTCTGGCTGACTTGAAATTTTGCTAGGATCAATTAGACATTGAGAGCAACATTCCTGTGAAGTTTCATGAAAATCCTTCAAGCAGTTTCAGAGGAGTAGTCGCTACAAATTTGTACTATATACCTCTATTTAAACAAAGATGGTCGCTGGCAGCCATGTTTAAAGTCAAATCAGAATGATTTTCAACAAGGACCAACATCATGTCATGCTGATCATTTTAGAAAAAGTCCCATATCAATATCACTTACAATTTCAAGAAGTAGTCGCTAAAATTTGTTTTTTTAAAATCTATTTTTAGCCGTGGTGGCGATCTTGGATTCCACATCAACATGAATTTTTGCTAGGATCAACTAGACACCATGGGCAACATTTCTGTAAAGATTCATGAAAATCCATCCAGCAGATTCGGAGGAGTATCGCTACAAATAAAAGTTTAAGGACGGACAGACAGATGGACGGACACAGCACCACGGCATAAGCTCTGCTGATCTTTGATCAGTAGAGCTAAAAACAAGTTCTCTTTTAAACAATTCTTGGTTAAATATTCAACTTTTCAGCAGAGAACCAGTTAATTTCGTATTCATGTCCCCGCGCTGATCAACGCTCAAATTTTAAGCAAAAAAACGGTTACTTTTGGTAATAAACTGAAAATACAATAGGCTAGCACTCGTAAGGACAAGCCAACAAATACGGTTGTAAGTTTCTCTAAATGCAAAAAAACTGTCTACTTATTGAAGAAATAACAGCATTCATCAATATTCCCCATCAAATTATCCCCTTATTTGGTTGACAAGTGTGTTTGGGTGGCAGCAGTAACCTTTGGTTTAGTAGTTTGCAAGTTTTCTCGACAACATAACTTGAATACAAGCCAATGGATTGATTTGATATTTGCAATTGTTATATACATGTAATGATCATTATCTATCCAACAATACCAAATGTTTCCATGACCCTGACCTTGACCTTCAGTTCAAGGTCTGACTTGACTGAAAAGGTCAACATTTGGTTAAATGAGTTGGTCCGAGTTTCTCTAATACACCATAACTGGAATACTATCCAACAGATTGAATTATATTTGCACAGTTATCACATTTGAGATTTAGCTATCTAACAACACCAATGTTTCCATGACCCTGGCCTTCAGTCATGGCCATTAGGTTGATATGCGAGACAATTTCAATTAAGGATATCTTGAGGACCTTGATCAGTTCAAATTATAGTCTGAACATGCCAACTGAATTTAAAATGTCAATCTCCATGGAAATTATGTCAATATAAAAATGTTCTATACAGAAACAGTCACTATTAAGATGTATTTATCAAGCTCAAGGATGCCTTTACAGTGTTCAAGTTACTCTCCAGAAAACAAATATTTTGAGAAATTTATTATCTTATAATTGGTAAGTTCTATATGTAGCATGGTGTTCTATGGTATCAAGGTACTTAAATGGTTTTTCGAAAAAAACAACAACTCTAAACAATATTTAAAGAAGAGCTGTCGGAGAACAGCGCAGCTCGACTATTCGATTTTTCAGAGAATAATAAATTATATAGCCAGTATATACCATCAGAAAACAAGGCTAAAACATGTGGGGTGGGGTTTGGGAATGGGGCTTGTATAGAAACACAGGCTATGTGAAATTTTATTATTTTATCTGTTTTAATTCAAAATTGCTGTTATTTTAAAGAAATTTGTGGTAGAACATAGCTAAATGTAAGAGAGGCGGGGGTTGCTAATGCTATAAGAAATCCCAAACCAAAATATAGATATATACAGGCTTACATGCAAACCTAGATCTGCCTTTATTGCACATTTTATGGGTCATCACAATTTGGGTTCTTTAAGATAATGTTATAAGGAAGCACATGGCCAAATTTGGTTGTGCTAGGATAAGTAATGTAAGAGATATAGACTTGTAAACACAGCTTACACGTAAATCTTGATATGGACGCCGACACCGACGTGATTACATAAGCTCTCTTATTCTTCGAATAGTCGAGTTAATTATAGATATATACATGCTTACATGCAAACCTAGATCTACCTTTATTGCACATTTTATGGGCCATCACAATCTGGGTTCCATGGGAGCCCAGAATTTGCAGAAGACAAAATTACTTCCCAACTCTTTACAACATACTATAAGGAAATCAATCCCAAATTTCGTTCAGCTAGGACAAGAAATGTAAGAGCTATAGACATGTAAACACAGCTTACAAACAAAATTTGATGTGAAACAGACACATTTTAATGGCTATCAGAATTTGGGTTCCATGGGAGCCCAGGGATTACAGGAACCAAAACTGATGTAACGCAGCCTTTAAGATAATGCTATAAGGAAGCTAATGGCCAAATTTGGTTGTGCCAGGGTAAGAAATGTAAGAGATATAGACTTGCAAACACAGCTTACACGCAAAATTTGATGTGAAATGGGACACATTTATTATCATAATTTGGTTTCCATGGGAGCCCATGGGTTACAGGAACCAAAATTGCTTGTGCAGCCCTTAAGATAATGCTATAAGGAAAAGGAAGCCCATGGCCAAATTTGGTTGTGCTAGGATAAGAAATGTAAGAGTTATAGACTTGTAAACACAGCTTACATGCAAACCTTGATGTGGGACGCCGACGTCGGGGTGATTCGAATAGTCGAGCTAAAAAGGAAACTCAGATGCTTTCTGTGACCCTTCTACTAAATTGTTATGATATAAAATGCAATCAATTTTACGTAAAAATGTCAGAATTAGATTTGAAAAGAAGGGTACCCTCATTGAGATTATTATTTTAAAAGTTCTATGGTATCAAGGTTTGCATATACTGTGTATCCTGTATTTGTTAGTAACTGGTATAAGATTCAATGAGTGACCATTTTTAGAAACAATAGTGTACAACAGACTCATCAGACTAAAAAATAATAAATTTTATAACCTTCAAGGTAAAGAAAACTGCATTTATGGAGATTAGGGGTGGTGAATTTTAAAGATCATAAGGAATTTGTCAACCATTTTGCATTATTTTGAAATATCCTTCTATTTATGATAAATATACTTATTTTTTTCAAGTATTTTATCGTATTTACCTAAAATGATCACATCTATAAAATAATGATTATATTTTAGCAGAGATGCATACCGTTTTATAGTTTTGATACTACCGTGATACCATAGAACCCTTGATATCATAGGAAGCCAGTGTATATAAAAAGGCACCATAATACCACTAGCATGATATATGTAGCAAGTGTCGTGAAGATTAGTGATGCTTTTTTTGAGTTACGCTTCTTGAACAAAATTAATTTTGACAAATGGACTTGCATGTTTTCAATGAAAGGTTAAAAATGAGAAAGTTCTATACGCATGTATCAACAAGTATAAGCACATGATATGTGTAGTACATTTCATGAAGATATCTCGAGTGGTTTTGGAGTTATGCTCCGGAAACAAAACAGTGATGGACATATCTCCATTTATCACCTCATTGAAAAAATTATTTTTTGAGACAAAGCAATCAAACCTGTGAGTTGAAATGGTAGAATGAATAACAGCAAACACTTGTCATTTTTAGTATTTTATTATTGCAGTTTTCTTAAGAAACACTCTCTTTAATACTTCATTCTCAACAGCCAAAATATTATGCATATAATCTCATTAAAACCTTATCCTAATTATGCTTTGATGCTCTCCGCTATCGTAGCGTAATAAAGGGTCCGATTTAATGAGACTGATTATATACAACAACTATACTCTGTAAAAAAAGTTTTGGACCATGGCAGTGTTCGAACCCGTACACTGATCTCTGAACCATGACATTCAACCATAACCCTTATTATCTCAGTTGATAATTCACAATAGATCAACAATCAACAATAATAATCGTTTACAATGAAAGTTTGCGAAAAAATAATAATCTTTTTATTGGTTACTCGAATGTGTCCATAACTGTTACTTTTTATGGACTTTGCAACATTTTTTACAGACCCTTTGTGTGGTGGCGATATTTTTTTGAAATCAATCCTTATTTGGAATTTAATGTTTCTGGTACCAAATTAACCGGGTAGGGTAGACCTTGGTTACTAAAAAAAGATACTTAAATTCTATCTACTAGTTTTATTTGTATATGACTTTATATACCCTGGTCCAAAACTTTTTTTACCGAGTATATATACAAAAATAACCTGACCTGACCTTAGGACCTGACCTGGCCTTAGGACCTGATCTGAACTTAGGTCAGTAGAGCTGAATTAAACAACCTAAAAATAACAACCACAATAATTGTCAGATTATATTAAAACTTTAACTTACAATTTGTCATATGTTTTTTTTTTGTCAATCTGCTCCATCAAATGTTACATACTTCATTCAGTAGTTACACAATGCCAGTTACCCTCCAAACATCAAGAATGAGCAATGTTAGTACCTGTTCAATGAGTTTATGAGATTTTAGGAGCCTTTCTGTTGTCACTATAATTTCTTAAAGAGACACATGCCAATCTTTGTATTTGTTTTAAAATCAATGCAAGCTGTTTAGTTTTTCTACATTACTTGCATATTTGCAAATCATCAATAATAATTAAAGTAAATTGATTCTGGACAGTACCGATTTCTTGAAAGAATCATGCTTTATTACTACCATATCATCCCTTATTTGTAAAGTTTCATCTTTATATATTTACATTAATTTTTAATTACAACTTAATTTTTTCATCTTTTATCAGTTTTTGTGCACAATATGACCTATCTATGTGTGTACGTGCCGTAAAGTACCATTCATTCATTTACTGATTGATAACACGGAACCAGTAACATTATTTAAATCTATCATAAAATAATTAAGAAAATGTTTAACCCTACTGTGCCTGTACCTTTAAGTTGCCCTATTGGTTAAATGGCAGTTGGACCATAAACCTTAGAACTACGCACTCATTAATTGACACACACTTCAATATTGCAATGTGTTCCTTTAAGTGCTAGCAAAAGTTTTTACAAAACGGCATTATTTTTTTATTTTTTTTATAGTTATGGCATGATTAAGTTGCTGAACGGTAGTCTTAATTTTGTTGTATTTTTTTTTTAAATAATATTACAATTTGTGACCTTCCCATGAATCCTCGGGAACATACATTACTTAGTAATAGCTACATGTTTCTTATTTCCAAGACAATGTGACAGTTTTTCTCATGATATGGCAAAATAAACAGATTTGCCAAGGGCAAGTTGAACTGATAATAAAGTGTTAAAATACGTTATGCTCCATTGATGCTTCCTAATCAATCAGATAGCGAACTACATGTCCCGGGGAAGAAAGTGAAAGTATGTTCTTCACACTTTGGTTGATAACAATTTACACAAACCACATTAACAATAAAATAAATAAAATTATCGAAAACAGTTCAGAATTCAAAAGAAAAAAATGTGTTTGTTAAGAAAGTTTTCTTTCATAGCTAGAGTAGATTATCCTTATAAAAAGGCGGCGTGGGAAGGGTATATATATATATATATATATATATATATATATATATATATATATATGGCAGCGTGGGAAGGGTATATATATATATATGGCAGCGTGGGAAGGGTATATATATGGCAGCATGGGAAGGGTATATATATATATATATGGCAGCGTGGGAAGGGTATATATATGGCAGCGTGGGAAGGGTATATATATATATATATGGCAGCGTGGGAAGGGTATATATATATATGACAGCGTGGGAAGGATATATATATATATATATATATATATGGCAGTATGGGAAGGATATATATGGCACCAACAGGAATGAAAATTCTAAGCCCACCCTCCATTTACATGAAGATAAACATATGCAGAATAGGCGTAGAACCTTCTCACCTACAGAACTTCAGGGGTCGCTGCCAATTCTGTTATAAACACTCCATTTTTCACTGGCGACACCATCACTGTTTTCTGCCATCATTGAATAGCACATGAAACAATGCTAAGGCCGAAGACCTTTAATGAACATGACAAAAAATGAGATTCGGATGAATTTTATCCATCTGCCTGGATAGGCGGTGGCCCACTATTCTTGCCCTGGAACCATACAGGGCCCACAAGGCTTCAGTTGAAGATCCATGTTGAGATACTATATAAATGCATCTCTCTAAAAACAAAATGATTATGTTACTGATGAGTACAAACTGAGGCCCTCCCAGTGGGGTCCATGATCCCTTGTTCCCTGAAAATATGACCCAATGTTCTCTTGTTCCCCAAACATATTTTGCTTTCCCCAAACATATTTTTCAATGTTCCCTTTTTCCCCAAGAATATTACCAATAACAGACAATGTTCCTTGTTCCCCAAAAATAAATAACCTTGTTCCCCAAAAGCCCCATCCTCCAAACTGAACAAACCTCTGAAATCAAGAAAACTGTGTCAAGCCATTGTAAATAAAATATCAACCTTCAAAATTGTCAGAAAGGAATGCCCTTGGGAAAAAAACAACATACAACAGAGAAATCTGATCACAGCTAGCAAAAGAAAAGTATATTTTTAAACTTGTTATATACTAGGTCACTGGGTCATGGCAACATATACAGACGAAACTTCATCCCGTTTCCTGTGCTTAAATAACAAAATTATACAATACAAGAGGTGAAATAGACCTCGTGATGCTCTATTCATCAACTCTAATAAATTAAATCTTCTGCCATGTGGTTTCGCGAATAATTAAACAATGTGTACCGGCTTCGACAGAGTAAACAAGATTATATGATTATATGATTATAATAGAACCAGTAAATCATGTGTCAATAATTTTAATTGAAACAAAAATATTTCATTTGTATTAAAATGTATATAAATAGTGTTGAACATTGAGAATTTCATTGAAAGTTTGCCTATGTCAACAATTTCAGTTGAACTGAATTGGGTTTTAAGGCACACCAACACATGAAAGGTTATATGGCATCTAATAGGAATGAACGTGCAAGGCCCATTCTCCATTTACATTAAGATAAAATATGGAGAATGGACCTAGAACCTTCTTACTGCAGAACTGCAGCCAATTCTATAGTAGACACTTCATTTACGATGGAGCCAAGTTTCCACATTTTGCATATGTAGTCATGATAAATGGGGAATGAGTAGGTAATACACAGATTGTAGACGTGTACAAGGGGAATGAGTAGGTAATACACAGATTGTAGACTTGTACAAGGGGAATGAGTAGGTAATACACACATTGTAGAACTTGTACATGGGCAATGAGTAGTTAATACACACATTGTAGAACTTGTACAAGGGGAATGAGTATGTAATACACATATTGTAGAACTTGTACATGGGGAATGAGTATGTAATAAACACATTGTAGTACTTGTACAAGGGCAATGAGTAGGTAATACACACATTGTAGTACTTGTACAAGGGCAATGAGTAGGTAACACACATTGAAGAACTTGTACAAGGGCAATGAGTAGGTAATACACACATTGTAGAACTTGTACATGGGGAATGAGTAGGTAATACACACATTGTAGAACTTGTACATGGGGAATGAGTAGGTAATACGCACATTGTAGAATTTGTACAAGGGGAATGAGTAGGTAATACACAGATTGTAGAACTTGTACAAGGGCAATGAGTAGGTAATACACACATTGTAGAACTTGTACATGGGGAATGAGTAGGTAATACACACATTGTAGAACTTGTACAGGGGCAATGAGTGGATAATACACACATTGTAGAACTTGTACAAGGGGAATGAGTAGGTAATACACAGATTGTAGAACTTGTACAAGGGGAATGAGTATGTAATACATTTTATAGAATCATTAGCTAACTTGTAACAGCTTCATGATTGTTTACAGGGACTTATTTTATCCCTTTATAGTACCGTGTCCATCATTTCCCCGGTTTGGTCTAGCAAAGCTTTAAGTCAGACCCAACGAAGCAACAAAGTCTTAAAGAAAGTGTTCTTGTACTAGATCATTGTGATCATAAGTTTAATGTTTGTCTGAATTAGCACACTGCATGGGACAAATAATGCCATATCCAAAACAAGTTCATATTAAGTGTACCAATAGATAACTAAGTGTTAATGCACTAGAACTTGGTAGATCTCCGTGATCAGTAGTTTCATGTTTGTCTTAATTAGCATGTGCACACTGCACATGAAGTTCAAACTAGACGGATTTGTTTTTGTAACAAAAACATACGTCTCCCCCCGTAATTTATGAGCCAACCTGGTTGAAAGTTGTGCTCAGCACGTCGTCTCGATATGGTGAGCATTTGTGCCAAGTTATTTCAAAATCCCTCCAGCAGTTCAAGAGATATGGAGCGGACATAAAATATAGTGCATATGACCTTCGAGCTCTAAGTGTAATCTTGACCTCAAATGGAAGTGGCTGGAAGTTGCGCTCTGTATGTCGTCTCAATATGGTTAACATTTGTTACAAGTTATTTAAAAATCCCTCAAGCGGTTCAAGAGATATGGATCGGACTCAAAATATAGTGCATATGACCTTCGACCTCTAAGTGTGACCTTGACCTTGATCGGACGTGGCTGGAAGTTGCGTTCTGCATGTCGTTTCGATATGGTGAACATTTGTGCCAAGTTATTTCAAAATCCCTCAAGTGATTCAAGAGATATGGATCGGACTCAAAATATAATGCATATGACCGTCGACCTCTAAGTATGACCTTGAACGGACGTGACTGAAAGTTGTGCTCTGCGCGTCGTTTCGATATGGTGAACTTTTGTGCCAAGTTATTTCAAAATCCCTCGAACGGTTCAATAGATATGGAGCAGACACGATATATAGTGCATATGACCTTCGACCTCTAAGTGCGACCTTGACCGGATGCGCTCTACACATCGTCTCGATATGGTAAACATTTGTGCCAAGTTATTTCAAAATCCCTCTAGCAGTTCAAGACATACGGAGAGGACACGACTTGTGACGGACCGAGACAGACATCCAAGCTAAAAACAATGTCTCCCCAGTATAATGGTGCCAATAAAGTATATATGTGTTATTGCACTAGAACTGTGATCGGTAGTTTCATTTAAAAAGCATGTGAGAAATACAATACTTTCAGATCCAAAACAAGTTCATAAAACCGTCAGTGTGCCTACAGAGTAACAGTGTTCTTGCACATAAAGCACCTAGTTCAACCTAACAACCAAACAGTCCAACAATCTTACATTCTATGAAACTTTCATTTATTTAATATACCAAAGTAAATACGGAGATGTTATTAATGGGTTCATGTCTCATTATGTTATTATTTACTTAGAAGAGATTTATTGTGCACTAGATACCGACATACGGGTAACTAGATTTTAATTTCCGTTTTATAAGTTCCTTGCCCTGAAGTACACCATATCTGGGAAAGGAATATTTTGTGGCATTAATTAACAGTGGCTATCAAAACAGTTTGTTTTTGTTTTCTCTCATATATTGCAAATTATAACTAGAATCAGTTATACTTTAAAGGGACAGACAGTATTCTTGATCTGCAACGATAACTAGCAGTTATACTTTAAAGGGACATACAGCATTCTGGGACATACAGTATTCTTGATCTGCAACGATAACTAGCAGTTATACTTTAAAGGGACATACAGCATTCTGGGACATACAGTATTCTTGATCTGCAACGATAACTAGCAGTTATACTTTAAAGGGACATACAGCATTCTGGGACATACAGTATTCTTGATCTGCAACGATAACTAGCAGTTATACTTTAAAGGGACATACAGCATTCTGGGACATACAGTATACTTGATCTGCAACGATAACTAGCAGTTATACTTTAAAGGGACATACAGTATTCTGGGACATACAGTATTCTTGATCTGCAACGATTACTAGCAGTTATACTTTAAAGGGACATACAGTATTCTGGGACATACAGTATTCTTGATCTGCAACGATTACTAGCAGTTATACTTTAAAGGGACATACAGTATTCTGGGACATACAGTATTCTTGATCTGCAACGATTACTAGCAGTTATACTTTAAAGGGACATACAGTATTCTTGATCTGCAATGATAACTAGCAGTTATACTTTAAAGGGACATACGGCATTCTTGATTCTTAAACTAGCAAATCCATTCTAGTTTTTCTATAGAACATTATATAGGCCAGTCATAAAAACAGTTTGAAACAAAACTATTACTTGTTGTGGTGTATAATGAACCTTTCCTAAAGTAAATATTTTGAACAAAATAACAAAGAAAAAACAAATATTCCATTTTTTTTTTATTTCCACTGCTTTTTAAATATGTACATGCAGTTTTAAAATATAAATGAAATTGAATAACTCGAGGCACACCGCTTGTTTGATAAATACTACAAGGTGCCCCTTTAATATACATTTAATCAACAAAGAAAACATACTTTCTATAAAGAAGAACTACGAGATAAATGCTATTATAACCAATATTCCACAGGAAGGAATACTAAACCACAATCAGTAAAGCCAGAAAGTTGACAAAAGGCCAGGTTCTACACCATTCTGGTCTATGTCTTTTTTAAAACCAGACAACACAGTCACTGCCTTTCATATATTTCTCTATCATTGCCATAATATATATATTTTAAATTTGGACTATTGTGTCCTCAACTAACATGAAAACACATAAAAAATAATGCTTCGTAGGCAACGACTGAATCAGCAGGGCAATGCATGCAGTTTTCAGTCGGCAGGGCATTGCACCATTGACGAAGTAGGAGATCACGCGAATATAAAATGAAGCAGGTTAAATTTCAGTAAGATAAGCCAATGATGAATAGTATAAACAACCTGTATGAGAACAAGCAACTCCTAACATTGCACAGGCAGTCCTTGAATGGCGACATTCAGAACTGGTAATTTGATTTACTTTTTGGTGTCTCGGAGTTATCTTACTGACGTATTATTGCATTTCTATCAACAACAAAAAAATATGGATAGAATTTCTTGAAATCCAATATAAAAGATATTTCACCCTTTTGCGATCCATTCAAAGGAACGGTGTAGACAGTGTGTTTTTTTTACAGACGTACTACATTTCTATCAACAACAAAAAAAATAGACAGAATTTCTTGAAACTTATAAAATAAAAAGAATATTCATTCTATATAAATGAACTCTACTACTGCAACCAAGTCAAAGGAGCTGGTGTGGCTCAGTGGATTACAAAATCCATCATGAGTATCCATGCGAGATAGAGAAATCTCACCCGAGGGGTTAGAATTGCAACCAGGGACGAGGCTCTGCCGAGTGCCTGGTTGCAATTCTGATCCTGAGGGTAAGATTTCCCTATCTCACATGGATCACTCATGATGGATTATTTTTCTCCCATTTTGTGTTTATTACCGGCATAAAATCAATGACTTTGCTGATTTAACGCCAGAATAAGGCGACGTCGACGTAACGTCATGACGTAGTAAGTCACATGTCACGTAAGATAGAGTTATCTCAAATGAGGAAAATGCCTGTCTCACATGAGCAGAAATGGGAGAAAATATGGTGACTGAATTTCGAGATCATTCAGTGGGTCCAGAGGCATGTCTTGAATTGAATTGGGTTTTAAGGCGCACCAACACATGAAAGGTTATATGGCACCTAACAGGAATGAACATGCAAGGTTCATCCTCTATTTACATTGAGATAAAATATGGAGAATGGACCCAGAGGCATTAAATTCCTAAGTCTCTTCCATCGAATGACGACTTAAACAAGGAGGTCCCCTGTATGAGAGTCTATCCTCCGTGCATGTTAAAGAACTATCTGATAGGAAGAGTAGGGCATGCTCCCAGGATCCAATGTATCTTTCTGCACACTCTGGGGCGGTTTTAAATAACCTATGGTAATGTTAATGAGCTGTTCCTGGACATTTACGATAACTTAGTATCTTTGGTATATCAGTCCAGCCCTAACTGACATCACAGTTACATACAGGAGACATTAATAACATTCATTGAACAGAGCGCTATGTTTACAAATACAATGCATCTTATGAAATAACACAGCTAGAAAAATATATTGCAACAATCCCTTTATTATGGGCTTGTATAAAGTGTGTCTTGAATGCGATTTCTCCCTCAGAAGAGAATTTCTTAAGAATTATTCCTTGCTTCAATTCTGCAAAGCTTGGTATAACATCTCAGTAAGTCGCAGGATTTAGTGAAAAAGGACATGATTTTTTTCTCATTCTGTTACTTTCGAAAACATACCTCCAGCACCTCAATGCGCCCTTATATAATCAATTGGGGTGGTACAGGATCGCGCGTAGGTACATGTTCAGAGCACATGAAAAAACAGTTTGCATTCCTTCAATAATATAGGAATGTTTTACTTAGGTTTTGTGTGACATATTGGCAAGCTTCTGTAAGGAAATATTGAACCTTAAAGGCAGATTATGCTCATTAAAACGTAAAATGAAACTGTTGATGAAGTAACCAGAAGCCTTACAACTTAGGGAAGTAATCCAATCAACAAAATAGTACTAAACTATGCAAACTTTGCCAAATAAAGTTTTAATACTTCATGTGTAAACTGATGTAATATATTCTATATTGCATCCCATGAATGCTGCATTATGCATGACACAAACAGAGTGCAGCACCAAATGGTTTATATATAGCACAGGTATTACGCAGTAAACAAATATTAAAAAGGTAACTTTTTACAAGAGGGTAAATTTCAAATTAGTTTTTCAATTAACACCTGTGAACATCAGGTGATTAACGGCAACTTTAACGGCAATATTAAACACTAATATTGGACATAAAGTGTATATCATCTCCGTTATGGTTGAAAACAAACATACTGTGGCTTTAAGGAAATAATTTTTTGATGATCTACTACTGGCAGCATATCAGATAGAGGGCCTCGAGGAAGCTTGGTACAACACTAGTACGAAGTACATCACTTTCAATTGAGATAATACTGTCAACATTCTTCTTGTTTCCTTCTTTTTAAAAATTGTTTATAACCAAAATTATAATATATTAAGGTTATAAACAATGTTTTATATTGTTGAGAACATGATCAAATAAATGTTCTTGTCTAAAGAGCAATGCCTATGTATGAAAATGTTCACACAACTGGGATAAAACAAGACATTAACATCCAATATGACTGACTAGTTCTTGGTTACAACATTTTTTTATTTTATTTTACAATCTCATCCCATCTGGGATCAACGCAATCGAAATCAGACAGGAAATATATGATTATGATTCATTGTGGATGTTATCACTGGAATTAATATAAAATCAAACAGTAAAAATGTGCTACTATATACTTTCGTGTGTTATAATACTTTCATGTGTTAAACTCTTCAAAAATGTTCCATCTAAGCAGAATTGACAGTGAGGCCAAACAAAAGTACAAGTGTTTCCCCAAGGTCACTGAAAAAAGGTCGGTATATACAAAATATAGGTAGGGAATTAAAAAACAAACTACTATAAAACTTAAGCTGAATAATTTTCTAGTCGTTGAGGGTCAGAGATTATTTTTTTTTAAAGAAAAACAACATGGGTAGGTGCTTAAAAATAGGGTTTGTCGGCCTTGTGGAAACACACTTATTTTTTGTTTGGCCTTATTACAAGCAAGCAATATTATGGTACATGAAGGATGACAATGATCACTGGAGTATATATTGGCCATACAATCTCTTAGTGACATTCAACGTTATTTCTACAATTAATAAATTACACTGGGACTTTCAATAATTCAATGTTTTATAAATAAATCGAGGGTTGGATGGTAAAAAAATAAAAGTGCTTTCTAAAAAAATATTTTATGTACATTAGACTTTCAACCCTCCTTCAAAATGATTTGTCAGGGCTCAAATTTAAGCCGACATACTGGCAAAATGTAAGTGACATTATCAGAATGCCAGTAAACTTTTCAAGTACTGTCAAAAATGTGCAAGTGCATCAAAATACCTTACATGTGTAATTTAGAATACCATGTCTGGCATTTTATTGAAACATGTGCTTTCATATCACATGTATCAATGAGGTTTTAATATTTTTAAGTTTTCCTGATATGTCTTTGTATTTGTATGACACATGGAATCTAGCATGTTTGCTAATGATGAATCATCTTGTGCTTTTTACTTATTTGTACATATTTGTAATTACACACACAATCGCAGAAATTGCAAGTAACTTTTTCGTTTGCCAGTTACAAAAATGCTACTGGCAAAATGTTGCCAGCCTAAATTGTCGATGAATTTTAGCCCTGTTTGTCACATTTTCCCATACAGTCAACCGTGCACAAGAGATCACCCCTATTAATAGACTAACTGCCTTACGAGACCAACAATTTGGTTCCCAAATGTATTCCATTTTAATTAAAATGCACCCATTTTAAGGGACAACCTGTGTTATGAGACCATTTGTGTTCTTCCTTTCAGTGGACTCTTAATACAGGGTAGACAGTATTAAAATAAAAGATTGTCATGACCAGCTAAGTCATGAAAGGCTACAACTTGTTTTGTGTATTTATGCTGGGACGACACTTTAACTGCTCAAGTTTTTCTTCTACATCACTGAATCAATCCATGAGCCACCACCCGTAAATTCCGATCGTTCATCGATGAATCCAGAGGAAGTCAGCTGGTCCCAATCCGTATCGTATCTTATTTTAGAACTGTTGGTAGTCGTTTCAAGATCATCTTCTTCGTCGTCGGGGTCCTCAATGTTCAACTCCCCGTGACGTTTCTGTCTCCTACTCCCTTCACTAGAACTACTCTTAATTTCAACTTGGACGAGATTCTTGTCATCACCGTCCAATCCATCCTCCACCATGAATTCTTCCACGTCGCTGTACACCATGAGTTCATGTGACTCGAGAAACTGTGGCAGCGCCTCCATGTGGACTTTAATATCACGACCTGAGAAGTTTGTTATTCGGTTGCCATTGCTACCGTACCTTGTACTCAGATATTTTTGACAGTCAATCATTGGCACCTTATCATTCTGTTTCCATGGCAACTGCTCGCTGCTCCATCGAACAAGCAGTTTCAAGCAGAAGCCGATACAAATGTCTTCGATGACGGAATCCGACTCGGTCCTCATGGTTATCTGGTGCCCAGTGCTGTTCAGAATTGCATAATTAATGTCCACAAAGTCCTTGGACGCCCACTTGATTCGCTGGCCAAATGTCTCGCCAGATTTGTACATGTAGATTTTGTAGTCAAATTTGTCTGTAAGTAAAGGGAAAGTTTAATTATGATACATACATGAAAGGCAGTATACCTGACAGAATATAAATTTTGTTTAAAAATACTTGCTTACTTGAAAATGATAAAGCATACATTTTGACAATAAAACATGAAACAGTTGTGATTACAATATACACTATAGCTGATACATATATAGCCATCATAGTTTCTGTCTTCTGTGTACAGTTGTGATTACATTATACACTATAGCTGATACATAGATAGCACCATCATAGTTTCCATCTTCTGTGTCTTGATTTTGTTTTTATTGTCAGGAATAAGTTGCTCCCCGCCCCATCACACACAAACCCCTACCTCCACCATCCCTGTCTATTCAAAAAGCTCTCATGTCTCTGTGTTAGAGTACACTCATGTCTCTGTGTTAGAGTACACTCATGTCTCTGTGCTAGAGTACACTCATGTCTCTGTGTTAGAGTACACTCATGTCTCTGTGTTAGAGTACACTCATGTCTCTGTGTTAGAGTACACTCATGTCTCTGTGTTAGAGTACACTCATGTCTCTGTGTTAGAGTACACTCATGTCTCTGTGTTAGAGTACACTCATGTCTCTGTGTTAGAGTACACTCATGTCTCTGTGCTAGAGTACACTCATGTCTCTGTGCTAGAGTACACTCATGTCTCTGTGCTAGAGTACACTCAGTACACTCATGTCTCTGTGCTAGAGTACACTCATGTCTCTGTGCTAGAGTACACTCATGTCTCTGTGCTAGAGTACACTCATGTCTCTGTGCTAGAGTACACTCATAATTATATTAATCAGAAGTACCTAGCTTAGCATCTCTTTAGTTATCCTTCTTCTTCTTCTTCTTCAAAAAAAAAAAATACAAGAAAATACAACATAACAAAAAAGTGCGACCACTACTACACATTTCTGTTATGTTGTAGTAGTGGTCGCACGTTTTTGTTATGTTGTATTTTCTATGTAATTTTTTTTTTGTCTTGTCTAACGTGTAACGCGTTAATTATATTATACAATAATAATTGAAGCTTACGTCGATGCGGGCCAATGTGACCTAGCTTACTTCAATCAATCTCAACCACATACTTAAAATATATGTCACGGTAACCGTCTCTTTATGCATTAATTAACCTACTTATGTGCACAGAACCGTAAACATGTAAACAATTATTGGGATCCTGTTAGAAAATGTAAATGAAGCTTACGTAATGCGGGCTAGTGTGACCTAGCTTATTCAATCAATCTCAACCACATACTTTAAAACATACGTCATAGCAACTGTCTCTTTATGCATTAATTAACCTACTTATGTGCACAGAACCGTAAACATGTAAACAATTATTGGAATCCTGTTAGAAAATTTGACAACTGATAGCGTTCTTTTAACCCTTAACCCCCTACATATATATAATATATGTGTTCTTTCTTTGAATTAAGACCATTCCATTTATGTGACAAAGGGGAGTTACTCGCAAGCTGATATGGGTTTACAATGGACGCAAAGGCTATTTAGTCGTGCTTAGCGGGTTAAGGGTTTAAAATTTTATCCAAGATGTGGCAGTTTGGGTGTAGGGTGTGAGTGTGTATGGGGGAAGGGAGTTTGGCAGAGCTGAATAGTAGAATTTGGATTAAAATACACTGTAAGCCTGGCCCTGTGGCTGAATCCATTCGAAGATCAGAAATGGGACTTCTTTGGTATACTGTAGAATTTTATTTTGTTGCATCATTTAACATATCACACATTTAAACATTTTTAATTATTTCCAAATAGCCCCTCTACATGCCTGAAGTAATTTTGTTAAATTAACCCTTAACCCCCTAAGCACAACTATACTAGCCTTTGCGTCCATTGTAAACCCAGATCAGGGTTTACAATGTCCAGCTGCTGATCAGTCATTCTCACATAAATGGGAAGATCTTAATTCAAAGAAAGAACAGTCCATTATATATATATGTAGCGGGTTAAGATGCAAAAGAAGATAACAATATATATGTATCACGTGCTTTACACGCATAGTTTTACGACAAATAGGTTATTTTTATAATAAGTGAAACAGATTATGCAAAATATCTGTAGCAAATATCTGTGGCAAACATCATTCTACAAAAAAAACCAGAACCAAAGTGATTACCTAACAAGCAGACAGTAAACATGTGACCCCAGGTAATCCGAGGCTTCCACCTCATACAAAAATCATTAAAAAAGCCTTTGAACACACCAGAGAAGACTTGAACTATTATATATGATCTGCCCCCCTACTGTACTGCTGTATTGTCCTGGTTATAATTCATAGTTTCCTTATGTATTATTGTGTTTGCTTATTGTTTTCTGCAGTAAACCCCCTACTGTACTGCTGTATTGTCCTGGTTATAATTCAGAGTTTCCTTATGTAAATATTGTGTTTGCTTATTGTTACTGTAATTAAACACTTGTTTACAGTCACTTACCGAATAATCCCTAATAAAGGTTTTTGAAAAGGGGTGTGTTTATTTGAGACCAAACTTTTAAATCAGACATTATTTAATGGTTTTCTTTACCATGTCAATCAATCAATGCATCGGATTTTAAGTTTTCTAGTGATTTTGTGTGTTCCATTGTGAATGAAACATATTAACTTGCATCTTTTGTTTAAAAAAAACTATTTCTGAAAAATGGGTGGGGGATGGGTGGGCATTTATTAGAGGAGGGGTATTTATTAGGGATTATATGGTAATAAGAATTGAGCTGTTGAGACGTAATCTTATTTAGGAACTGTAAGTAATTTATATTTTCAAATTTTTATTAGAAGAGGGGCATTTATTAGGGATTATACGGTAATAAGAACTGAGCTTTGAGACGTATTTCCAAATGACACCTGTTTAAGTTTTTTTAAGTCCTTTATTCTGAACTAGTTTCTTTTGTTAGTAATCTATTACCCTTGTCAATTATTTAAAAACTAATATAAAGGTCTCGAATTTAGCTGTTTGCTGACACACACAAAATTAATTATGTTGTTATTCAACTATTAATCTTGATAACTAATTTGTAATTATATAAGACCATGCATACAGTATTCTGCGTCTTGAAGAGAAGACGTATGTTTCAACCTTGTCTATAGAAGGACTTTGCAACATGTGATGGGCCTTCACATTGGCTTGAATGTTTTCCTTGTTTATTTCAACTATTATTCTTATCAATTTGAGGTTTTTCCAAACGTATGTGCGTATTATTCTGCAGCTTCAAGTGAAGACGTAAGTTTCGACCTTCACGTACCTGCCAACTTAGGATGGTTCAGGTACGCATATTTGGTCTCGGAAATATAGGGGGATATTGTTACTGGGATAATTTTCACATTGTAACATCTGATGGACCTTTACCTTGATTTGTACCGACCGTTTTGAAATGTCATTGCAAATCATATAAAGCACACTTTCTATACTTCTAAAATGACATAGGCTAGCATGCGAATGAACATGCATTTTTTATTAGCAGGCAAATGAACATGCATTTATTATTCGCATGCAAACGAACATGCACTTATTATGTATCTCCAAGATGGCCATGATCATTTATAACCTTGTCGATGTTTAAAGAAGGGTTACGTTGTAGACCTTTGATTTTCCACAATTTAAAGGTATGTTTAAACCAATTTGACAGAAAATATATTTATGATCTAAAGTCTTGTTTATCAGTGTCTACCAAATAAACAATCATGAGTTCACATCAGACTGTTAACATCCTACAAGAGTATGAGACTAAGGTGTGAGACTAAAGTGTGAGACTGGAGCATGAGATTGGAGTGTGAGATTGGAGTGTGAGATTGGAGTGTGAGATTGGAGTGTGAGATTGGAGTGTGAGACGAGCGTGAGATTGGAGCGTGAGATTGGAGTGTGAGATTAGAGTGTGAGATTGGAGCGTGAGATTGGAGCATGAGACTAGAGTGTGATATTGGAGTGTGAGACTGGAGTGTGAGATTGGAGTGTGAGATTGGAGTGTGAGATTGGAGTGTGAGACGAGTGTGAGATTGGAGCGTGAGATTGGAGTGTGAGATTGGAGTGTGAGACTGGAGCATGATATTGGAGTGTGAGACTAGAGTGTGAGACTGGAGTGTGAGATTGGAGTGTGAGATTGGAGCATGAGACTGGAGCGTGAGATTGGAGTGTGAGATTGGAGTGTGAGATTGGAGCGTGAGACTGGATTGTGAGATTGGAGTGTGATATTGGAGTGTGAGATTGAAGTGTGAGATTGGAGCGTGAGACTGGAGCGTGAGATTGGAGTGTGAGATAGGAGTGTGAGATTGGAGTGTGAGATTGGAGTATGAGACTGGAGCATGAGATTGGAGTGTGAGATTGGAGTGTGAGATTGAAGTGTAAGACTGGAGCGTGAGATTGGAGTGTGAGATTGGAGTGAGAGACTAGAGTGTGAGATTGGAGTGTTATACTAGAGTGTGAGATTGGAGTGAGAGACTAGAGTGTGAGATTGGAGTGTGAGATTGGAGTGTGAGATTGGAGCATGAGACTGGAGCATGAGATTGGAGTGTGAGATTGGAGTGTGAGACTGGAGCATGAGATTGGAGTGTGAGATTGGGAGTGTGAGATTGGAGTGTGAGACTAGTGAGATTGGAGTGTGAGACTAGAGTGTGAGATTGGAGTGTGAGACTAGAGTGTGGAACTGTGGGATTTAAACCTACCATTCTACCAGCAGGTTAACAAGAGGGCCATGATGACCCTATATCGCTCACCTGAGTTAATTTGAACCAATACAAGAGGGCCAAGATGGCCCTAAAGCGATACCTGAGTACTGGCGAATTATCGAACTTCTTCGAAATCTTATGGTCTTATACAATCTGTGCAAGTTTGGTTAAGATTGTTCAAGAAATGTGGGCTCTGTTGTGTATAACAACATTGATATAGACAGTTTAAGACACTGACAAAGTTTGGTAAAGATCAAATACAAAATGAAGGTGCTAGAGAGTAACACCTTGGGCAGAGCCAAATGTGACCCCAGGGCTACATGTAATGTATGAGAGCTGTGTGCTTTGTGGTTTTAGAGAAGAAGATTTTTTAAGTTTTTCCCTATACATGTCTATGTAAAACATGTGACCCTCGGGGCGGGGCCAAATGTGACCCCAGGGTCACTATTTGAACAAACTTGGTAAAGGACCATAAGCTTATAGTAAATGCAAAATATCTAACCTCTGGCTCTTGCAGTTTCCGAGAAGAAGATTTTTATATAGGAAATCCTATATAAGTCTATGTAAAACTGTGACCCCCGGGGAGGGGACAAATTTGACCCAAGGGTCACCATTTTAGCAAACTTAGTAGAGGATCATAAGCTGATGCTAAATGTAATACATGAGACCTCTGTGCCTTGTGGTTTCAGAGAAGAAGATTTTTAAAAGTGTTTTCCTATATGTCTATATGAAAAACATGCAAAATCTCAATATACAAACTTTGGACCCACGGGGCATGGCCATTTTTGAACCTGGGGACTTATTTGAACAAACTTGATAGTCTAGACGTTGGCGATCATTTTAAAAGAAAAACTGTTGAAATCTGTCCAGCGGTTCTTGAGAAGAAGATTTTTTAAGGTTTCAACCACATATGGTAATGGCAGCCATATTGATCTAAGGATCATTCATGTGAAGTTTGGTCAAAATTGGCCACGCGGTTTCTGAGGAGAAGTCGTTTGAAGCAAAAGTTAACGACGACGGACGACGAAGAGTGATCCCTATAGCTCACCTTTGAGCCTTCGGCTCAGGTGAGCTAAATATCTTGTCTGCTGAAACACACCATAACACCCAAAACTGTAAAATGTTCTTAAATTTAGTTTTTCAAATTAAAACTTTTTCAACAAATTACTTCTAAAATTCTACCTGAACTTTTCCATTTGGCTGAACACAAGCAATGAGGTCCCTCAGCATTGACCACGAGTATAGCAAGTCTGTATCGGTAACTCTGCAAGTAGAATAAAGCAACATTACTACAGTGGTACAATGTCTTTTTTACAAGAGACAACATAGTTGATGTCCCAAATCTGAAAAAAAGGAATTAAATGGGGTTATATATGTATACGTCCCTTTAACACGTCATATTAGGTTACACTGGGACAGCAACCGCAGAAGGAAATGAGATGGAGGAGGAAGTTTCCCATCAGACATGCCTTCGCCAGGGAATGAACCCCTGTGGGGCAGAGGTCTGTAGCTCTAAAGCATGACTGCCTTATCCACTGAGCTACCTAGGCCACTGAAAAGAAAGAAGGTATCCACATTAAACCAGGACTTTGCCGATGTACTGAACGAGTCTGTGAGCTCTTGCCGTCTGAAAGTAAATGTAACATGACAGTGGTACCCATGATATGCCAGCAAAAACTAGAATTAGAATTGGAATCTGCCAATACTCATATTTGTGGCTGCAGAAAAGTCATAGAAATCTAATGAAGTTAATTTTTACCCTCAAACTAATTTATAAATTTTCTACTACATTTGTAATCATAATGATTTCAAGCAGTTTCCCAAATCACTTTGATTTTCCTTTAAAAAAAAAAAAAGAGCTAAATTACAGGGTATGTAACATCCGAATTTCTCCATTGTTGCTGGTACCATAAAAGCCGTCTATCAATCACACACACACACAATACCATTAACAGTGTGTAAAACTGCTTGTAATTTATTTACACCATCAAGAAAACAATGTATCAGACCAGACACTGACATTACACTTGTCATTTGACACAACATCCGATCCCTGTCTTCACCTGTATAAGGTGTATGACACAACATTCCACCCTGTCTTCACCTGTATAAGGTATATGACATAACATTTAACCCTTTTACCCCCAGGAAAACAAAGACGATATTCAAACCATTTGTTTGTTTGTATGGTGTTTTACCTCATTTTCAACACATGTAAGGTTATATATGATGGTCATTTTTTTTATAGAAAATATCTGCTAACAGTCTTAAAGACACATTTCCCAACTGAATGGAGTCATTGAAAAATCATGGATAGCATGCTTTTTAACTGCTTACTTCTCGCTGACTAATTACCACAGAGACATTATATTGAGGCCCCATCACAGTTTTTTCTTTTCATTTACCTTAGTTTTTGATATAAAATATATTGTAACTAAAAACACTAGATTGTTTATTATGGGGGAGCATATAGTCGCCGCTTTTTCCGTGCGTCCGTGCGTCACACTTTTTGTCCGGAGCATAACTCAAAAAGTATGCATGATTAAAGTTAGTGTGAATGATTGGGACAATGAGAAGACAAAGTGCAGTTCATAGGAACCATAACTCTAGCTTCACTACTTTTTTAATTATCTCCCTTTTTTGAAAAATCTTGTAGAGCATGATAGAGTTCCGTACAGATTCATTTTGAATAAGGAAGCACTCACACTAAACATTACTTTTTTCTGTGTAACTTTCGGGATGCATCCATCGGTTCTACCGATTCTCTTGTTGTTATTATTAATATCAGAAAACAAACAACAACACAAGAATTAGAAGTGATAATTTTACTGCACCGTATATTAATATTAGTTCCACCTATGTCCTATATGAGATTGTCCATACGGATTTGGTAACCACGGTCTACACTGTTCAACAACACACTTTGGCAACAACAACACCTTCGGTTCAGGTGATCAAAACACTGACAGATGATAACGATTTTTGAATTTTGAAGTCCGGATAAGTTTCTTGCATTTGAAATTTACTAACACATGGCAGAGAAGTAACTGATAATAGAGTATATTGTGCTAAAAATACAAAAACTATTAATTATTAACACGGGTCTTTTAAGAAAATCTATCTAACATAGTTGTTTTAACATATATACAAGTGCAAATAAAATGCAAAACGGTTATAATTTTTACTACATTATTATACACTCTTTATGGGACGGGCCTCATCCTTTGACATAAAACTAATAATCTCAATTTCCTTGTGCAAATGTATTTCTAACAGCGATTTACAGTATCCTATAGAAATTCTCTCCCCCCAAACACAATAGGCTCGAAATGTGTCTTTAAGAGTTGTTTCGCTTCGCACTAGAGCCATGGTAAGATGATGCTATTGGTTTAAATTGTCCAGCTGACCCCTGTTGCTGTTGAACAAAACTGTTTGCAGCACAATATAAATCTTGATGTCCAGTTAACCCTTAACACCCTACATATATATAATGGACTGTTCTTTCTCTGATAAGGCCATTTCATTTATGTGACAAAGGGGTGTTTTGGGGAAAATCACTGCCGGACATTGTAAACCCTGATCAGTCTGCGAGTTACTTCGCAGGCTTACTGGCAGGCAGGCTTACTCGCAGACTGATCTGGGTTTACAATGGACGCAAAGGCTATTATAGTCATGCTTAGTGGGTTAAGGGTTAAATGGTAGTCCTGGGACTGGTCAGCCCGATGTCAGTATAATGTGACTTGGTGGGGTATCATGTCGTGTGTCAACAGCGTGGTATTCCAGCGTGGCAGCACTATAAATATAGGTGTCAGAAGGTACGTAACTATAAGGCATGACCATTATGTGGTCCTGCCCTAATTCCATTAAGCAATGGGAAAGCTTATATTAGCAGGATTTTATAACAGGTATTTCGACAATAAAACATTTAAAAATATTTTTTTTACTGATAAAAATGTGATAACTTTAAAATTACCTAATAAATGCTTTAATTTTACAATATGCAAAAATTTTAAGCCGAAATTAAGGTTTTATTTCTTACCCCAGCCAACCCCGTTTTCGCATCTTGGAGAAGGGCTTGAGGGGTATGAAAGTTAATACTCGGACCACGTAATGTGTATTGCAAGATACATTGTATAATATAGAATATCTAACAAGTGTCAATAATCTCTTGAAATTCTTTGATAGTTTTGTCCTTTACATACTGGGGGACTATTTGAGATTTATATTAAAGCACTAGAAAATAAGACAAGACTGTTTGTATAAAACAGACTTGTTTGTTTAGACTTATAAACTATAATAGAACAAGAGGTCAATGACCTTGAAGCTCTACTGATTGATTTTGATTTTAGGAAGTAGTCGCTACAGACTTGTTTTTTGAAAATCTATTTTTAACCGTGGCGGCCATCTTGAATTTCCGGCCGACCTGAAATTTTTCTAGGATCAACTAGACATCAAGAGCAACATTCCTGTGAAGTTTCATGAACATCCGTCAAGTAGTTTCAGAGGAGTAGTCGCTACAAGTTTTTACTATATAACTCTATGTAACCAAAGATGGCCACTGGCAGCCATGTTTAACGTCGAATCAAAATAATTTTCCACAAGGATCTACATCATGTCATGCTGATCATTTTAGAAAAAGTCCCATATCAATATCACTTATAGTTTTCAAGTAGTAGTCGCTACAAACTTATTTTATAAAAATCTATTTTTAGCTATGACGGCCATCTTGAATTTCCGGCCGACCTGAAATTTTGATAGGATCAATTAGACATCAAGAGCAACATTCCTGTAAAGTTTCATGACAATCCGCCAAGTAGTTTCAGAGGAGTAGTCGCTACAAGTTTTTACTATATAACTCTATGTAAACAAAGATGGCCGCTGGCAGCCATGTTTAACGTTGAATCAAAACGATTTTTGACTAGGATCAACATCATGTAATGCTGATCATTTTAGAAGAAGTCCCATATCAATATCACTTATAGTTTTCAAGAAGTAGTCGCTACAAAATTATTTTTTAAAAATCTATTTTTAGCTGTGACGGCCATCTTGAATTTCCGGCCGACCTGAAATTTTTCTAGGATCAATTAGACATCAAGAGCAACATTCCTGTAAAGTTTCATGACAATCCGCCAAGTAGTTTCAGAGAAATAGTCGCTACAAGTTTTTACTATATAACTCTATGTAAACAAAGATGGCCGCTGGCAGCCATGTTTAACGTTGAATCAAAACGATTTTTGACTAGGATCAACATCATGTCATGCTGATCATTTTAGAAAAAGTCCCATATCAATATCACTTATAGTTTTCAAGAAGAAGTCGCTACAAACTTGTATTTTAAAACTCTATTTTTAGCTTTGGCGGCCATCTTGGATTTCACATCAACATGAATTTTTGCTAGGATCAACTAGACTTTATGGGCAACATTTCTGTAAAGTTTCATGAATATCCATCCAGTAGTTTCAGCTGTGAAGTCGCTACAAATAAAAGTTTACGGACAGACGGACAGACGGCCAGACGGACGGACGGACGCCGCACCACGGCATAAGCTCTGCTGATCTCTGATCAGTAGAGCTAAAAATGGTTATTGTAACAGTACACCCAACTATGGATGGAAACATCCCAATAGCAATGCATGATTTGTATCGCCGAAAGTACTCTTAAATATCAATATCCAATAGTTTGCTGTTGGTGTTATTTTTGCTCTCTTCCAACCAAACATGTAAGAATAACTCCCTACCATCGAGCCAAGATTTGCCGCACCCTTAAAATGATGTTTGCTTGTTTGTATAGTGTTTTATGTCATTTTCAAAAGATTATATTTGAGAGTAGATTTTTTTTTTGTGGTGGAGGCATACCAGCATACCACCCACTTTTCCTGGGTAGAACCAGTACTGTACACCTCTCGCCTTTCGTAAGAATCAACACTTTCTCATTTACAAGTCGATCTCCCAGTGTGATTCAAACCCGCAGCAGTGAAATGAAGGTGCATTTGGGAATACCTAAATCCACATGCTATAGATATGACAATGTCCGAAACAATGACATGTTGATCTGACTCACCTGTGTGTGGACAATGGATGTGGTTTTGGATGTGGTTTTCCAGTCATAGCATAAAACTAGCTGTCTGTCAGCTGGACAATGTAGTACCTTGTTACAGCATGACTTCAATTACCATTAAATGCCTTTCTAACCCACATCCTTGACACTACCTTTGTATGGATACTTTCCATATTTAGTTTCATAAATGTTTAGAAACTTGCTGAGAGTTACAAATTCTCAAATTTCAAATTTAAATTATGTTTTATACACTGAAGAAATGCATTAACTTCGCTTTTACAATGAGAGGTATATGTACAATGAGAGGTATATGTACAATGAAAGTTGGCCTTAACATAACAAAGGAATAGCTTTCGACTATTGCCGCTGTACAGTGAGTGTAAGAGCACAAACCAATTAAGGACGCATGCTAAGACGTAATCGATAATATAATTACTCAGAAGTAATTTAAACAATACAACTGATTTACATATTACAACAAAGCCTCTAAATGAATTTAATCAGTATATTAATTAAAAGTTAAATGTTTTTATCCCAGTATCTAAAAACTTTGGATTACTTTAACTGGGCCAATCAAGATAGAAAAGAAAACAGCTACTAAGTTTTAAACATGTAACGCCTTAGATTTGTCAATGCATTCACTCTCATTAGTGGGGATCGAGCACAAGTACATTTTTATAACATTTTCGTTGGTTGAAAAAATGGGGTGGGGTGTGGTGGGGGATCGGGTGGGTGGGTGTTGTGGGGGGTGGGGAGGGTGGGGTAGGGATGGCGGTCATGATGCTCACTGATAGTAGCACTATTGTTTAAGATCCTTTTGCTCTTTAACCGTGCATTAGGAGACTCATATCCCAAGGATTGGTAGTGGGGAAGTATTATAATTAGAAACAGTACCACAAACATTTCTGGGTAGGTATCAAAAGCATGTCTGTCAACTCAACCCAACTATGAATCCCTTTAATAATATCTCTATGTCATATTAACAATATATATAACAACCACAAGTATGTCAAATGAGAAATTATACTGATGTTGATTTAGTCGGTCATTTTAATTTTTCACAAATTCAAAGACTCCATTCACTTCTCTTTCAATAACATTAAGTTTGAATTTATAGATAATAAAAGTTTGAAAAACTGTTTTATTATATTAGCTTAGCTTTTAAAAAAGTTTGGCTAGTCAATCCTGGGTCTGAACATACTGTTGTTAATTCAGAATGTTGACTCTGTGCATTATGTAATCAGTAGTACATTATGCTATCAGTTTTATTTCAATTACAAATCTTTTACCTTTGATATGTTTTAATAAATATTTGCATTTATATCTATTGCTTAACACAACTGTCCCACATTCAAGAAACTACTGAGGCGCTCGAACCAGCGATTTTTATTGTGACAGTCCTTCTTGACCTACTGGCTCCTGACTATCAGGTGTCCCGTGCTAATTGCCAGACTATTTGTTGTCCCCGTGCTAACATCTGGATTATTGAGCATCCCATCCTATATGATGTACCCCTGCTAATCTCCAGACTATTAGGGCCCCCACCTCCCCACCCCCACTGTCAAACTGTTTATCTCCAGACATCCAGACAGATATCAGTCATTCAGTGCAGGAGAACACCAGGGACTCCACTTCATGAACAGTATAATACATGATTATCTATCTTCACAACCATTGGTAGGTAAGGTAGAAGATTAAAAACAAATTAAAAGATATTAAGGTCGTGACCTTAAATTGTTAGCTTTTGACAGTGAATGTTTTTGATACTAGGTGAACATTTTTATACAGAAGCTGATTTAATTCATTATAACTAGTTGATATGGAATTTTGTAAACAAGTTTTCGATAAAATATTTATTCAACTAGGCAAGAACAGGTTGCGATGAAGTCAAAAAGTCGAGAAAATTAAGGTCATTGATATAGTTTGTATAAGTTGCTTTATGACCAGAACTACCATGATCTAAGCATCTTGTATACCCAACTATGTATAATGTTAGATACACAACATCTTTATCAAATGTAAATAAACTTGAAACAAAATAAAAGGCGAAGAACATAGTTGATAAATGGCAGACAGATCTTAAACAGTTATAATCCTTCAATAACACTATGATTACCATATGTAAATAACACTAAAAGGAAAAACCTTACTGCATCATCGAAACTTATAATTTACAATGCAATCAAAGAATTCTCGATGTTTTTTTGTGTTTTTTTCCAGATAAGAAACAATATTTATGACTGGTAGCTATGTACATGCATATCTGAAAAGAAGCGGTCAATGACTTTTACGTATGATCCACTTTTCCACGAACAACAATCTTCCAGGTACAGAATGAGTCCAACACGCATGACATGTGATATTCGTTTCGTTTTAATTAATAGTGAATGAATAAGTGTATGTATATGTACGGGGTTAATTCACTTTTAACAATCTTTCAGTCCTATCACCCTTGTTTACACACTCGTAGGTGGGCATTTGTTGATGTACATATATATTACTACCATATCATTCCTTATTTGTAAATAGTTTTATCTTTATATGTTTACATTAATTTTTAACTACTACCTCATTCCTTCATATGTGCCGTAAAACACCATTCATTCAGTCCTATCACCACAGTGTCATCTTGTAGCAGTGAGCTCAACACTCAACTTTCACTGGAATGCACTGGAATAGCACATCATTGACACATGACAAGATACCCCACCCAGTCCCATTATACTGACATCGGGCAGACCAGTAATAGAACTACCCTTTTAATGCTGAACATCAAGCAAGGGAGCTACTAGTACCGCTTGTACGAAGTCTTTGGTATGACCGAGGCACAAATGAACGAGTACATTTCATAAATATAGTGGAGAAGAAAATGGGTACAATGAGTTCAATTCATGCTCTTAAGCAGAAGGAACGAATGAACAAACAAATGAACTAACAAATGAGCGAATGATCATATAATTGGCATTTTACATACTTATTAAAAGCGTATATCATATCGTGTTCAAAGGGGGAATACTGATGAGCAAAAAAACAACAATAATGGAAAGACGATATCCAGAAATGAATATGATATGTTCTCGAAGCCCAGCCGCCTGCAAAGTTCAAGCGCCGTTGGGCTTTTCAGCAGATGATATCTGAGACGATCTAGACATCCTTATACAGTTAATCCCTTCAGTACATAAATTATGTTTGCATTTCATGGCCTTGATATTTTATGACTTTAGAATATTCATAATATGATATCCTATTCCTGCAGGTATCCAACCTTCAAATGAGCAAAGCAATAAACTGCAGAGGCCTTAACTATCCCAGAATGACTGTGCAACTAATTTTACATGGTTTAATTTACATTCTATTTTTACTACAAAGTTTTGTGTGTGTGTGGGGGGGTGGGGGGGTTAAACTGTGTAATGGTGTTAAGTCTATGCAACATGATCTTCTGATTTTACATTAATTTTAACATTAAACACAATCATATGGTTGTTTCAAATGGTGAGGGGTGGGGGGAACCTAAAAACAGATACTGGATAACACTTTTACCAATTTTTTAATATGGTCTGAGAACCGAAAAAACACAAAACTTTAGCCTTAAGAATTGTAATTTATAGACATCCTTAAAAACTTTTCACACTTTACAATGCCTAAATAATAAAATGTAAACTGCTATTTTTGTTTCATTGCAGTCCTCCAGGTCCCATAAAAGGTAATAACACCGCAATACAAACACTTTGTCGCCACAGATCCAGATTGTGCTACAAATTTGACATCATAGAGACATTAATTACATTTTTATGCATTGTTAGCATTTGTTTCAACATGTAATTTACATAATATCGCTTATGTTTATGCATTTAAATCTATTTTAAAAAACAATTCTACCACAAGCTATCCTCACTTTCTTGTCTCCATTTTGTAAGGTTACAGTGAGGTTATCTTGACACTGGCAAACAAGTTAAATTAATTAATTAGTTGGTTTACCACCCATAAATACACCATTGGAATAAACAATAATTATCAATGTCTTTATTTTTAAGAAGAGGACACATTTAACTCTTCCTCTGTTTTTGGAGTTGTTCTTCGAGCAAGAGAGTCCAGATACAGTGGAATCATAGATTACTCGGCTCTACCTTCCAAATACATTCTCCGAGCAAGACAGTCCAGATATAGTGGAATCATACATTACTACCTTCCAAATACATTCTCCGAGCAAGACAGTCCAGATATAGTGGAATCATACATTACTCGGCTCTACCTTCCAATTACATTCTCCGAGCAAGACAGTCCAGATATAGTGGAATCATACATTACTCGGCTCTACCTTTTAAATACATTCTCCGAGCAAGACAGTCCAGATATAATGGAATCATACATTACTCGGCTCTACCTTCCAAATACATTCTCCGAGCAAGACAGTCCAGATATAGTGGAATCATACATTACTCGGCTCTACCTTCCAATTACATTCTCCGAGCAAGACAGTCCAGATATAGTGGAATCATACATTACTCGGCTCTACCTTTTAAATACATTCTCCGAGCAAGACAGTCCAGATATAATGGAATCATACATTACTCGGCTCTACCTTCCAAATACATTCTCCGAGCAAGACAGTCCAGATATAGTGGAATCATACATTACTCGGCTCTACCTTCCAATTACATTCTCCGAGCAAGACAGTCCAGATATAATGGAATCATACATTACTCGGCTCTACCTTCCAAATACATTCTCCGAGCAAGACAGTCCAGATATAGTGGAATCATACATTACTCGGCTCTACCTTCCAATTACATTCTCCGAGCAAGACAGTCCAGATATAGTGGAATCATACATTACTCGGCTCTACCTTTTAAATACATTCTCCGAGCAAGACAGTCCAGATATAGTGGAATCATACATTACTCGGCTCTACCTTCCAATTACATTCTCCGAGCAAGACAGTCCAGATATAGTGGAATCATACATTACTCGGCTCTACCTTTTAAATACATTCTCCGAGCAAGACAGTCCAGATATAATGGAATCATACATTACTCGGCTCTACCTTCCAAATACATTCTCCGAGCAAGACAGTCCAGATATAGTGGAATCATACATTACTCGGCTCTACCTTCCAATTACATTCTCCGAGCAAGACGGTCCAGATATAGTGGAATCATACATTACTCGGCTCTACCTTTCAATTACATTCTCCGAGCAAGACAGTCCAGATATAGTGGAATCATACATTACTCGGCTCTACCTTCCAAATACATTCGATCAGTTCTTAACCAAGTATCATTTTTACTTTGAATCTGCTTGCATATATTAAATAAAATTTGGTAATTTAATAGGTTTAAATATATATATATTGGTGCAATTTAATCAACAATTAGTAATATGCAAAAACACATTGATTTGACCTATTCAAACTATTACTAGTAATGATATGCAAATATTTAAGTTATGCGAAAAAACTTGCGGAATGCAGGAATTTCAAGAAGTGCCCTTATTTAAAAGAGTCAATAACATTTGTATCAGAGTGGAAGCTTTGCCCTCATATTTCATTTACTCGAAACTTAGCAGGGTTCGACACTATTTTTTATAAGTAGGAAGCCTGCAGGACTTCCTGTCTTTCAAAACTGGTGGTACTTCTGACTGATAATTATGTGGTCCTTCTCATGTACAGCTATACTTACCGAAACATTACAATAAAACAAAACACATACAGGTGTTGTTCTGTTCAATGTTTACATTATTTTCTCAACTTTGTCTTTTGTTACTTTGGTGGCAGAGGGATGTTTTTGGGAATTTTCCACATTTTTAAAGAATGCGAAAACCCGTTACACAAAATCAATCATGCAAACACTCGACGCTACTGTATGAACAATCCTACTACACGAGATGATATACATCACATATATTTTTAATGTTCGTAATTTAAAATAGCAGGCCCGACAGTCCAACAATCTTTAGGAAAGTTGTGGTCCTTCCGAAAATCAGGTGGCCTCGGGCCAGCGGACTTGCATTTGTGTCAAACCCTGCACTTAGCGGATTTGAACTTATCGAAGTATTACTAATTAAGATATGCAAATTATGCAGAAAAACTGGCGAGATGAGATGCCCCGATTTTTATGAAAACGAGATTGCTGTGTGCCCCTTAAGACTCAATAACCTCTTCATCTGGGACCTCTTCCCCGGGAGCTTCAAACTATTCTTCACAACAGGGTAATCTGCACTCATTATTCATGTGCCTGACACTCAGTGGTTCTGATCTGACATCATATAATAGGTCATGATGAACTACATGTACATATGCATTACAATAGAGAGTTACAATTACAGCTGAACAGGCTATCAAGGCTATCATGTTCAGTACAATATAATTTACCTACTAGAAAATGGCCGTTCTGTGACCTCTCCAATATCTGTTTCATTAAATCCTTATATTATTTATTCAATTCTTCACTTTTTCAAAGGAATTTTGTTGTTAAAAAAGCAACGTACTTTTTCAACTGTTATCAAAGGATGAAAAGGTCATCTATCACACGTCAGACATTCCACCTATCACACGTCAGACATTCCACCTATCACACGTCAGACATTCCACCCAAAAGGTCATCTATCACACGTCAGACATTCCACCCAAAAGGTCATCTATCACACGTCAGACATTCCACCTATCACACGTCAGACATTCCACCCAAAAGGTCATCTATCACACGTCAGACATTCCACCCAAAAGGTCATCTATCACACGTCAGACATTCCACCCAAAAGGTCATCTATCACACGTTAGACATTCCACCCAAAAGGTCATCTATCACAAGGTCATCTATCACAAGGTCATCTATCACAAGGTCATCTATCACACGTCAGACATTCCACCCAAAAGGTCATCTATCACACGTCAGACATTCCACCCAAAAGGTCATCTATCACACGTCAGACATTCCACCCAAAAGGTCATCTATCACACGTCAGACATTCCACCCAAAAGGTCATCTAGCACAAGGTCATCTATCACAAGGTCATCTATCACAAGGTCATCTATCACACGTCAGACATTCCACCCAAAAGGTCATCTATCACACGTCAGATATTCCACCCAAAAGGTCATCTATCACACGTCAGACATTCCACCCAAAAGGTCATCTATCACAAGGTCATCTATCACAAGGTCATCTATCACAAGGTCATCTATCACACGTCAGACATTCCACCCAAAAGGTCATCTATCACACGTCAGACATACCACCCAAAAGGTCATCTATCACACGTCAGACATTCCACCCAAAAGCAAAAACAAGATGCCCAATTTTTCTTTAGCGTTTCCCTAATTTTTATGTTAGTGAGGTGCTTTGTACAGAATATGACTGCATTTTTAAGATAAAAGCATAGGACATTTCGATTATTTTGTCTCATTTCTGACATTTTTTCTCGTTTGTTATATTTTGGGTTATTTCGTATCTATGTTGTAATATCATATTTTTCATGTTGTGGCTCTTTTCAAGACTTCTTGCTAATTTCTTATATTATGGCTAAATTTATGACATTTTGTCTTCTTTTTGGATACACTATGTAACACTAATAATAAAGTTACAAAATTCAGATACTGATTATATTTTGTAAACTTTAATACGGTACTTTTCATGACCTATCCACGCACATGTACAATGTCTCAGCTCAACCAAGATTTAATTTCATTTTACCGAACAGTATAACAGATGAGGTTTGGGGTGGGGCTGGGGGTTGTACTGGAGTTTCCATATAAAACAGATATAACAACTTCACCGTACACTGATGAAGTACTGACGCCATCTGATTTCCTCTTTTTACCACTAAGGGCATTATCGGTGAGGAGCTGAATTTTAGCATGCCGTTACAATTATATTTTAATTTAATTTATTTCTTGTTGCTTTCAGATGCAGGTGAGCTAATAAATATAATTCATTATAAGGAAAATATGAAATATTTTAATGGCTGAAACTTAATATATCACTGAGGTGCAGTTGATTATTGTAATATATCACTGAGGTGCAGTTGATTATTGTAATATATCACTGAGGTGCAGTTGATTATTGTAATATAATATATCACTGAGGTGCAGTTGATTATTGTAATATATCACTGAGGTGCAGTTGATTATTGTAATATATCACTGAGGTGCAGTTGATTATTGTAATATATCACTGAGGTGCAGTTGATTATTGTAATATAATATATCACTGAGGTGCAGTTGATTATTGTAATATAATATTCTGGGTCCCATTTTATGAAACGACAACTTTTTTGATCGTAAGGCAATTATGTAAATGCTTTACTTTGAATTACATTATAAAGATAAACATGATTTCATTGTATTTTCTTATACATAAGCTTTTTCTGCACTACCTGCACAAACTATTGCCTTCATTAAATGCTTAGGTGGAACACAGTGGACCACTTTACAATTTGACTTCCAGTACAGCTCAAGCGAAACCCACACTTTACTCTTTCACGCCAAGTGAGGAATTCACAAATCGCGTAATTACGCGGAGTCTCGATGATAAAACTACGCGGAGTCGGAAAAGCTTCTTGGCATACTTATGCCACGAAAGTACGCCACGATACTCCGTGTAGACAACTCGGAGTTCGCCGAGTCAAAACTGCACAGGTAAAACTTGAACTTTTTCTAATTGCAGTCATTTTAATGCATTATTATTCAATAACTTTAGAAAAAATCGAAGCAGAAGACTTTTGTTTTGGAAAAGCGGATGTGGGAAAATTTTAATGCGCGGATTATGTATACTGGGTCACGATAGTTATACGGCGGTTCCTATTACCGGCTTCGCGGCGACTGAACATAACATTCATTTAGTAATTATTTTACTGAAATTATTATTATGCTTTTAATTAGTCTTTCTGTACAACAAATTTTACTATTCTACTGTTTATTATTATTCTATGGGTTCTTTAGTCAGAAATAAGCAGAAAAAATGGTAAAGAGTTCAGGTATCTAGTTTACTTCATCATAAAATGTTAAAATATGTCACTACTTCTTAACTTTATCAGTTTTTCACATGGTCCCATCTCAAATGCACACGTGCAAAACCAAAACGCTGATAAATCGTCACGACTTTGGAAGACGTGTCACTACAGAACATGCACAAATCATTTCATCATGGGTTATTGTTTTTATGGGTACATCTATTTTCAGAGGCGATGTAAAATGAGAGCCGGGACAGAGGCATTGAGTGTGAAAAGAAAGTGCAGCATATATGGACAATATACTTTAGAGCCTGGTGCCAGCACTTAAGCGAATCCAACCAAACACTGGACAAAATTCAACTAAAGAAGGCTTCAACTGCTTAGACTGCTGTCTTTGACCTTTCTGTGACCTCTGGCTGCAGACTACAGAGCTGTAAAAGAATATAGTCATGAAGTATGTAACAAATTCAGACTGCAGTACCTACCGCTTTATCTATGGTTTTTACAACTGGGACTAGGTATGCCAGCAGACGACCGCCCGTCACTTGCCGTAGCTCTATACCCGTTGGAATTTCTGTCTCGCTGGACGCGGGACGTACTGAACGGCATTCTAGGACAGGTGCCTTCTGGTAATTTACTAATCTGAAATACACAATTTATATATTCTTTAATAATATACAATAATATTTGTTTTATCCATAGTGTTTGAATTTGGCGATAATATTTGGTTGATTTTATGGACAGGTGACTTTTAAGGGAATACAGATCATTGAGATGTTCATTTTGCAGGAAGAAACAGCAAGTTCAAAAAATGTTTCCACAAAACTGGACTTTAATCGATCGAGAAAGAAGACAAATTATTGCCCATGAAAGAAATCATAAAAAGTAAGCTCACAACAACAAACTGCAATGTATACATGTAGTATGGTTTACAGTATACTTTTTATTTCCTTTATGTTACATATCATTTTTAACTGATGTCATCTTCCAAGATTTTGATGAGACAGGCCTTTTTTTTTTTGTTATTTCCTTCAAGTTTGTGTACAATACATGTAATACAACTTTTGCTTAATTTCATACATTGTTTTATAACAGCATCTTTATAACAAGTTCTATTTATAGTCTCTTCTTGACAGAACGTAATTAAATATGCAGAATTAATGACAACGAGACAAGAGTAGACCTTATGTAATGTATTCTTTTTTTTTGTAAACTGCCAAGTTGAGGTCTTGCGCGTGAATAAAAAGCATTGTTAACTTTTTAATGCCTACGGAAATGACTAAAATATTAGCCTGAGTAGGCAAACAAAATTAAATGTTTAGATACTTGGGGTTTAATTTTGAAAAGTAGTTGTGGTGGTGGTGTCAAGATTTTTGCCCCCCGAAAATGTTTTATTATGAAAAACATAAGATACTTTTCATTATAGAAAAAGTTTGTAATAGCTAGGTTAGTCAGTCAACTTTAATATTCCGGGTATTTTTTCTCTATAACAGAAGTTATTTAACTTATTTAAATCAATACTTTGTGCTTTCCCGTGAAAACAAAAATTAAAATAAAAAGATTTTTTTTTTTCAAAGGTTTTGTTAAAAAATGCACAAAATATGGATATAAGAAAGTTGTATTATCAAAACAAACTACAAGATATTTATACAAAGTCGACATCTTTGAACTTTTCCTTCAAAAACAAATGTGTGATAGGTTGAAGGAACTCATTTGTCTAACACTAAAATAAATTGTTTTGCGAGGTAAAATTAATACAGGAAGCCAGCAATGTTACATCAACAAACAACAATAAAGCACTTCACATCTTTAATATGAACAATATTGCACCTGCCTCATTCTTTGGACAAGCTACTAGTGTTGTTCAGATTAATCGATCTGATTGATCATCGATCAGTTATGCTTCTGATCTGATTAATTTTTCATCATCGACTTTACTCGGGTGTTAAAAATTATGGCTTATTTCATTCTCTTGTACTAGAATATCCAAGAAAAAAAAAAAATTGTAACAAGTAATCACGTATTTATAGTGGGTATCACAACTTATTTTTTTTAAATATATGTTGGTCAGTTTTATTCAGTTCCTTTATTACCAGAACATACATTTCTTGAAATGTGATTCTTTTCTTCATTATAGTCTGAAAAAGGCTTACACTCGTCTTTTATAGCAGCCATGTTTAATCGATTAATGATCGATCATCGGTCGGTTAAATATTCTGATGATCGATCATGAATCATCAGCCGATTCCCAACACTACAAGCTTAGTAACCCATTTGCTTCTTTAAATTGCATTGTGTGTTTTTAAACTGAACTTGTAGCTGGTGTTAACAATTAAAATCGCATCACTTGGTATCTCAACAGTTAACTATATGTAGAGTAATTCTGCTTAAAAATGTAAGCTAAACAATTAACCAATGCGATTCATCAGAATTTTTTACTACTTAAGCTTGCACAAGTCATTCATAATTAAACTGTCAAGCACGAGCCATCATATAATTGGTGCATTGGTGCATCGTTAATAAATCATGCCTTAATTAATGAAGTTGTCAAGTAAGTGAATGAACAGTGACTATGATAATGCCAGGAGAGGTACTATTATACAGTATGACACAACTGAATTGTTGTTTAACGGCTCACCAAAACACTGAGCCGGGCAGAGAGGGAAATGATACATAGCATTCAGGAAACCCTGCCCTACTCTTACTATTGCCAGGGAGTGAAAGGTCTGCAGCTATAAAGTGCAAAGTAGTGTCCAATAAGGCCAGAAAACCCCCCCCCGGTGTTTCTGGTTACTCAGCTGAAAAAAATAGGGTAGGTAGGTCGGTAATTTTTTTTTTTTTTTTTTTTTTTTTTTTTTTACCCATGTGGTTTGGACGATGTTAAAGGTATCTTTAAATGTGTTAAGAGTTAATTTGTAATGATTTTACAAGGAGAGAAGGTAAACAACCTCATGATATCTTCTTAACTTGTTTGTTTTGAATAAAATAATTGAAAACACATATTTTCTGCCATTACGAGTTTACATACGATTGAATTTTATAATTTTCCTGAGGCTGGGTGGTATTGGAAGAACAAATCTGCTGGCAGCATGTCATGATTAATGTTTTTCATAACTTCTGCTCTGACCCATGGCTGCATTTTTCAATACTAATAGCCAAAACGGACGCACATTGCACCTTGGAGGCGGCCATGTTTTAGCGCATGTTTCGTACTCAATATTTTCGTACATTACCGTTTCAGCTTTTTCGTATTTTTTTATTTTTTTTTATTTTTGATAAAAAACTGTAGGGTCGGCACAAAATAATAGGGACGGTCGGGTAACCAGAAACACAGGTATTTTTTTTTCTGGCCTAAGCAACCAGGCTATTAAACCCCTGCGAAATGGACCTCGGTCAACCATGCTTTAACCATGGTAAACCATTGTTAACCATGGTGTTAATGTAGTCGACCAAGGTGACAAACCAAGGTTAAGAAAGGTCACCATGGTTATAAACCATGTTCGACCATGGTATTATAAGCAAAATACCGAGGTTTTCTGACAATGCTGACCATGGTCAACCAAGGTGATCAGGCATGCGGTTATTAGTTAACCAATTCAAAAAATGTATATATTCAAAACAAAATTAATAACTGATCTAATACAACTCATCCAATACAACCTGATAAATGGAACTAATATTGCACCATCTACTTCTTGCAGTACTTTTGCACAGAACCAATTTTAGTGGTTAAGTCCGTTTTTTTAAGTGTTGCCCCAGTGAAAATGTACACTGAAATTTCAGCGAAACAACAGTGAAATTTCACTGAAAGAAGTGAAAAGAATAGAGCAAAATAACAGTGAAATCTCAGTGAAATGTCGTCACTGGAATTTTACTTAATACATGATACCCCGCCTAGTCACGTAGACACGCGGCATGATACCACACCTAGTCACGTTATACCGACACTGGGTCGATCGATCCAAGCATGTGTACTACCCCGGTGAAACTGTCCACTAACTAGGGCGATAGTAAACAAGATCATTAATTATTTTTAATTATAGATCGGTCCAAGCACGTGTACTACCCCGGTGAAACTGTCCACTAACTAGGCCGGTAGTAAACAAGATCATTAATTACCTTTAATTATAGATCGGTCCATATTAGCACGTGTACTACACCTACCCCGGTGAAACTGTCCACTAACTAGAGCGGTAGTAAACAAGATCATTAATTATCTTTTGTAATTGGAATTTTATGCATGGAATCTTAAAGGGACTGTCAGCAATCGGAGCTGGTATTGATGTAGAATATATGATAATTTAGCTGATAGGCACACAAAAGGCTGTCATGTAATTAGAGTATATCAACACCTAGGCTCTAGTTTCAAGTTGTTATGAAAGATATGCTATAACTTTGATTTTTTAATTAAATGTTGTTGTTTTTTCGTACAATACTAATTCTACTATGATTGCTTCATCGTTGTGTCAAGTTCCAGAACATTATAGCCTGTTAGCGAGGTGGACTATTCGCTTGTTGTCCCCAGGTCTGTCAACCTCACACAGTCCAGGACAGTTGGGTTGATTCATGCAGACAATTAAGCTACCAGTATTTCAGAACTGTTTGCCTTTCGGACTAAATGTAACATAAATAAACTACAATATCTCCTGTAAGTTTCTTTAAAGTTTAGAAGAATAAGCCATCGCAATATTATTATATATACTTTTTTGGCGGCCGTCTTGGACTTGGATGCTAAATCATCCTAAAGTTCATTTCAGACCAACTACACGTTGTGTACCAATGGTGGCCATCTTGGGGATATTTTATAATGATAATAACTGGGGAATTAGACATAAATGCAAGTCCTACAACCCCATCCCCTCCCTCCCCACACCCCTCTCATATGTTTCATATGTTACGTAAGCAGGAGGGGAAATAGTTGTTTTGCATATTTTCCATCCAAATCTTGCAATGATGGCTCATACTGGTAAAATGAGACACCTTATGTTTTGAAGGACAGGTGATGTAATTTAAAGTCAGTTTTCATTAAAGGGAAAGACAGCAATCTTGTCAGTTGTTTACATAAATTTTCAAACACTAAAAAGAAACATCTACAGAGTCCATTTATTGGTGTTTCTAAACTTTCTATAGAATTATAAATACACTGTTATGGGTGTTTGTAAAATGGAAAGAGCCATCTTTAAGAAAATGTGAAACAATAGTTTTTACCTGAAAATTGACATAAATTTTAAAAACACAAATAAATTATCAAAGTAAAATACGTTTTGTTTCAAAGCACCATAAAGATTCATTTTCCTTTCCCTGGCACCCGTTTCTTTGATACCTAATCCTTTTGTATATATATTGGAAATAAAATGGGTCTAATAAGCGGCTTTAGTAAAAACAAATATTCAAAATTTGCATCAGCTGTTACTTTTACGAAACAAAACCTGCATGCAGAGATGAAATGTACGTGAAAATATTTCCTCACAAAAATATATCAAGATTGCTGTGTGTCTCTTTAACGGTAGTTAATTAATTACCCTTGGCTGTAAAGCAGTAGTTAATTACCTACTATTGTGTCAAGATGATGTTTTATTGAGGATGTTAATTACAGTCATAATACAAGGAAATGTTAATCTTGCTGACTTATACATTTACACCCTTCGGCAGGTAAGAAAAGATTGTAAAACAGCAATTACGAAATATTTTATTTTTAGACCAAAATTGCTATAAATAGTAACACGACCGCAGATTTAATAGCTATCATAATTAATTACCATGTGACAACTGTTGTCAGAGGTCAACATCTCCCGAAATATATTCTGTAGAAATTTTTCACATTTTCACAAAAATGTAGTCAACATAAAGAAATGAAATCATTTATACATCTTTTTATTTAACAACAGTTAAGTTTGTAGAATAAAACAATAATGATACTGCTGTGAAAAATTAACAAGCAAACTGAAAAAGTCACCAGAAATGTACAAGTACAGGAATATGGGACATTATTATTTAACCCTTAACCCGGTAAGTACGACTATAATAGCCTTTGCGTCCATTGTAAACCCAGATCAGTCACATCAGGGTTAGCAATGTCCGGCTGTCGATCAGTCATTTTCCCAAAACACCCCTTTGTCACATAAATGGAATGGTCTTAATTCAAAGAACAGCGCATTATATATATGTAGCAGGTTAAGGGTTAAATTTCGATACTCAGTTTTTAGGTGAATACTCATAGAGTATCTTACCTAGGCCATCCGTAATTTTTTTTTTGCCATTTTAAGAATATTTTTCCTTTAATTTCTTACGTTTTAAACTGCCTTGGAGAAAAAAAATTCACCCACCTAAAACTTTTTGGGTCAGAGCACAGCAAACCAACATTTTTTTAAGGATGGCCCTATTGCTACACTCTTTTTTAGGTGTTTCTGACAACAGCATGATCCTCCCCTATTGAAAACAGTTTTATCTTGCATTACAACAATCTATACCACAAATGCACCAAGGAAACTTGTGACATGCCTTTATCATGAAATGGTCTAGCCTAGCAATACTGTCACTAGGGGGTATACTTATCATATCTCACTGACTTTTAAATAGTTTAAAGAGACCAATCTGAATATTGTAATTTTTATTGTCAATGATATAAGCAGAATGATGTAGCAGAAGACAACCTAAACATGCAATTTATGGCTCTATTAAATATGAGAATATTTTATAATATTTTATAAATAATTTTGCTATACCAAGCCTAACACATTAACATTTTATTACAGAAAGTAATGGGGTCATTAGAAGTTCATAGCGAGAACACATTATGCCAAGAACACATTATGCTGTTGGTGAGTTGGTGATGCCTGAATGGATTGTAGATTGGCCCTTGCCCTGCCCTTCAACTTGCTGTGGTTGCAAATTTAAATAATATCATATGGCCGAATAGGTACATAATTATAATCCCAACCGGGCATGGTACTTGCACTGTCCTTCAACTTTCTGTTGTTGTAAATTACAAGAAAATATGGTGAAATTTTTTGTTTCAAGTTATACCGAAATTAAAGACAACTCATACATTTTATTTTGCCATTTTCATGCTCTCCGAAATGTTCATTGTGGGGGAGCATATAGTCGAGTCGCCGCTTTGTCCGTCCTTCTGTCAGTCCCACTTTTGTCCGGAGCATAACTTCAAAACTTCTGATGGGACTTTAATGAAATTTCATACAATGATAGAGGGCAATTAGAGGAATTGCAGAGTGCAAGAACTGTAACTCTGTCATCATTCAAATTAGAGTTATTGCCCTTTGTAATTTTATGCTTAGAATGTTCGTCCTGAGCATAACTTCAAAACTACTGTTGGGACTACAATGAAACTTTACACAGTGATAGAGGGCAGTGAGAGGAAGTGCAGAGTGCAAGAACCATAACTCTGTCATCATTCAACTGAGAGTTATTGCCCCTTGTAATTTTATACTTAGAATGTTTGTCTGGAGCATAACTTCAAAACTACTTACGGGACTGCAATGAAACATCACACAATGAAAGAGGGCAATAACACTAGGAAGGAAGTGCAGAGTGCAAGAATCATAACTATGTCTTCATTCAAATTAGAGTTATTGCCCTTTGTAATTTTATACTTGGAATTCATGTCTGGAGCATAACTTCAAAACTACTTATGTGACTGCAAATTGAAAACTGCTGAGTGATACAAGGCAATCCAAGGAGCATCCATCAGTTCTACCGATTGTTTTGTTTAAGTTGGCTGCACACAAGAGCATTGAACATCTGATACTATACATTGAGCTTGCGTTGCATGTGTGTGTGTTTAATACCAATTAACCATTCATGTTGGCCATGCCTGAAACGGATGATGGAACTAATAAATTCATTTGCCACATGTGACAAAAAATGCTATCTTATAATGTATGTATTCAATGTTGTTTAACACATTACAGGTTACTTAGAGCTGCCCCAGAAAGATGGAAAGGCTACATAGGAATCCAGGAATCTGTCCTACTCTCTTATAAACAAATAGTTTCCAATTGACGAGACCAAATAGTTTCCAATGGACGAGACTGAGGGAAAGTGCCTTGCCAAAGAAACATGCCAACGAAACTCAATGTCGCCAGTGAGACTCAAACTCTGATCCTCCAGATTTGAAGTCCAGTGTGCTATCCACACCAGCCCAGCTTATACAAACATGATAAAGTAACATTATTGCAGTATAAATATTTCCTCCATTTCCAAATTTAACATGATGACAGTAGCACATTCTTAGGCACAAACGTTTACAAATCTTCAAGGTAAGGGGTTGCCTGTCACCAACTAATTGTTTCCGGTATGAACTGTGTGATCCCTGTTACAAGTTTGTATATATAATTTGATATCAGATCTATGGCCATTTTTCATGAATGTAAATTTCATGCAGATGAATCACATCCTTTATTTGGTTACCACTTCATTGTTTCTTTAAAAGTCATATACATGTATATATGATACGCCTGTGAAAATTATCCAGGTGATGCACCGTATATATTAACCCTTAACCTGCTACATGTACATTATATAATGGACTGTTCTTTCTTTAAATTAAGACTATTCCATTTATATGACAAATTAAAGGGGTGTTTTGGTGAAAATGACTAATCAACAGCCAGACATTGTAAACCCTGAAGCGAGTTACTCGCAGGCTGATCTGGGTTTACAATGGACACAAGGGCTATTATAGTCGTGCTTAGCGGGTTAAGGGTTAAAGTGGCAATACACGAATATAAATCAGAGCGGTGAGTGTTTAAAGGGACTGGAGACGATCTGAAAAATTCATAATGTGCTTTAATTTCCTATACAATTTGAAAATGCACTAAACAGAGCCACCAATTACGTTGTTTATGAAAAGGTTTGCGAGTCGGACTTCAGGGAACCAGCTTAATGTTTACTGTCACCACTTAAACATGGTAAATGCTGCTTTCCAGTATGATGGCAAATAGTAGTATATGAAAACCTGTTTTTGTACTGACATTCAAGTCCAATTGTGTCCAGCTTGCGAGACGCTCCCAGTATATTGCCATTTAGTTTACTTGTACCTCCAAATATGTGAACAAATACACCCATTCATACATTATCCTCCCAAAAACGCAAGTGTCTCATTGGTGATCAAAGTCATTTAACATAACTGTTTCACCTTATAACATACTCTTTCTGCATGAAAATATAAAGGACCAGATATACCCAAGGCACAGCCATATTGATTTAAACCAAACTGAATATTATTATATAAGTCTATGTAATGTTTACAAAAGGGGTGTGATTGCTTTACCCTAGTTTATTTTATTTTTGTTTCAATAAAAAGGTACTTAGATCACATTACAATTGTATAGCTATAAAGCAGTAAATGAACTACCTACTTTTTATGATAAAAAAAAAATTGCTGACTTAGCAAGTTTTCCAAACGGACCATTTTCATAAACAATAATTTAATTGAACATAATATTATGTAACATGAGATGAGGTCTAGTTTAAGTGCATTCTGCATGTTGAAACTGAAGCTTACTTATTTGGATTGAAACCTAAATATAAGTCTTCCAGACTGCCCCCAGTCCTTTTAAGTATTGACAATTGTCCAGTTGTCAAGATAGTGTTTTGGAAAATATTCCCTGTCAAAAATAAATTCCAAATCTCTAGATCATCAGCCATGAGGAAGTGTCCACTCTGAGTCACATTCACATTAGGCCACATAAAAAAATATGTGTGGTTCAGGTAACCTGACCGACCCTAAAACTTTTTATGCAAAAATTAAAAAAATAAATAAAAAAAAATCGAACTCAAGGTATAGTAATTTAACATATTAAATTCATTATCAAAAGAAAAAAGCCTACCTACCTACCTATTTTTTTGCCAGTGTTACCTGAACCACACATATTATTTTGTTTGGTCTCATATGGCATTCTTCTTGAAGTTGGAAGCAATATATAATTACAGGGCTCCAAGAAAATTAAAATTGGGGAATAGCCCAGGGCAAGTAGATTTCAAAAGTCCACTTGCCCTGATTTTTTTTAACTTGCCCTGATTTTTTTTAACTTGCCCCGAAATTATTATTACCAATGAATAGTTGCCGGTACATTATTTTGTCGAAATCAAATGTTTTTCTTTTTTACTTTGTTTTATTTAATTAATTAATAATACACATATGATTAGAATCAAACTAGAAGGTTCTATTTTCCTTTTATATCCATTGCATCACATAACTAAAACAATATTATTTTCTTTTTACAGTTTTAGGATCGCGCCGTGAATCACGTCAAAAACCGTTCCGGGTCCCGCACATTAAACCATCTAAAACAGGTGCGCGTTCCCGGTGTTATTTAGCAGCCAATCGGAACTGCCTCGTCGGATTCCGTCACTCGGGAATACGGAAATTGGCGAAGAGTTCCGATTGATTTAGCAGCCTGCATTTGTGAATAAGCGTTCGTTGTTAAGCGTTTTTAAGATACAGACTTGCTATTTAGAAAAAGAATATACAGAAATTCATCGAAAAAAAGTATATTAAAACGAAATCTACGTTCAAACTAATAATATTTGAATGATATTTCTTGTTCTGTCCAACGTGACAAATTTGCGTGAATATGAAAGCTGTAATGCGATTTGTTCAAATCATGTAATCAACCAATGAAATGCGCGCTTTCAAATTGATGAACTTTAATGAAGGGAGATAATTTTTAACAAATACGGCTGCAAATTACACGCAATAAAACACAATTTCTGGTTGTATTTTTGATTGCCCCGAGATTTTTTTAGACTAGCCCGACGGGCAACCATTTTTGAAAGAGAGACTAGCCCGGATTCAGATTGGACTAGCCCCGGGCGTCGGGCTATCCTATTCTTGGAGCCCTGAATTAATTTGTTTGAATGGTGTTTATGTAATTTTAGCACATGTTAGGCCATAAATGACGATTGTTTTGTGGAAGATGCACACCACCCCTTTTTTCCTGGGTAAAACCAGTACTGTATACCTCTTGCAATCTGACAAAGAACTGATACTTTCTCACCTGACAAGTCAAGCTCTCAGTCAGATTCGAACCCACAGCAATGAGAGGTGAGAAAGTTTTAGAAGTTGTGCTGTGTCTTTACTTTTCTGACCATGGAGGTATTTTTTATAAAAATATTGCTAATTTCGGTGCTTTGTTTAATCCCATCTTATGCATCAACTAAAAAAACATTAAATATAATCCTATAATATTTGTTTATTCTTTATATCTGAATGTATCAGATACTGAATATATATATTGCATAATCTATTTATATAGAAGTGCTAATTACCTTTTCTCTCACTGTCATGTAATGCAGTTACAACTGTAAATGGCAGACTAAGGCCAAAAAAATAAATAGGTTTGTTTCTGGTCCTCCGACCAACCCTATTTTTAAGACCCTGACCCTAAACCTTTCAGGGCACAATTTTTTTTTATCTATATATATATAAATAATTATATAATTTTTTATATACTGAACCAAACAGCTAACGCACTAGTAGACAATACCTTAAATATTTCATACCTTAAATATATTACAAATATCGTGTCAGTAACGACTGTACTAGTTGGCATAATTATAATAAGTTCATACATTAAAGGTATTGTCTACTGGTGAGTTAGCTCTTTGGTCCGGTGTATATATATGTATTTTTTTTTTTAAGTATTTTAAAGGGACAAATGGCAATCTCGAGTTTTATATCAGGCATTGGAATTATTTATAAATTTTATTAATCATGTATCATTTTGACTTTAAACATGTTAAAACTGTTTGCATATTTATAATTAAATAAAAAATTGAAAATTCTGTTTCCTTCATTATTCTACATATTTTTTAGATTTATTATTGGTGCAATATTATCAAAAGTCAATAATATGCAAAGACAATTTGCTTTGAACTATTCTAACAATTAATATCAATGATTGAACAAATTTAAATTAAGAGAAAAACTAAACGGACGCTGTAAGTTTTTAAAAAATCAAGATTGCCGTGTGTCCCTTTAAGGCATGTAAGTGTTGTGGAACACTCATATTATGTAATATGTTAATGAAAAGATGTTTTTGATTTTCTTGATTTTAATTTAGTAAAGTAAGGTTATATAAAAAAAAAAGCCCTACCGACCTACCCTAATTTTTTGGGGAAAAAGACCAGAAATGGCTTTTTTTTGCCCTAAAGAGCTGAGACTTTTCCAAATTATATATCAACATGAAATATGAAAAAAAATCAACATATGTCCTACTGAGTTACGTTAAATGTCAAGTTCCTTGAAAGACTGGTATTGTTTATAATGTTCAAGTTATGATGAGTGGGATAACTCAGAAAAACTAAAGTATTATATCATAATCACTTAAGCCATGATAGGAGGCCTCAGAGGTGTTGCACTTTACATTACCTCTCATGAACGGACTCAATAAAACTGACACTGCTACTTTTATCTCTTGTTTGGTTTGTTGCTTCCAAGGGATCATCCCCCTTTCAGTATTTCCTAACCAAAAGTTGACCTTTTCAATCAAGTGTAACCTTGAACTGAAGGTCAAGGTCATGGAAACATTGTTATTGCTGGGTAACTAATGATCCTGTATGTAACAACTGTGCAAATATCAAATCAATCTCTCAGACAGTATTCAAGTTATAATTTTTGGAGAATCTCGGACAAACTTCCACCAATTATATCCATTATTAATTAGATAGCAAAACACTTGTTGATGTTACACAATTATCATTAAAGGAAAAACATGGCATACAATATTAAAATGATAAACTATACCAACCTTTGCTGGCTGTAGACAAATAATTTAACGCGAGCATCTTCATCTTTCTCTCTTGGCGGCAATTCTCGTAAGAGTTCTAAAGCGGACTTTTCACTCCGGAAACGTTTTCCCGATGATCTAGGGCGCAAATACAATATTGGTGGCCCTTTGATCTCCTTTTGTAAGTCTAATTTCAATTTTATAGTCAATTTATGACCCCTACCATTGACGTCAAAATTCAACCGTATATTCTGAGAAACTGGCTCTTTGAGCGGAAGCCCCATTCCGACCCCGTTATCTCTTGCAAGCACTATACACTCTGCGGCAGTACCAACCTGAGTTGTTATCGTGTCTTTACCAAAGATTCCGTGTTTCTTGGTTTTGTGCACAAATATGCCGATGTTCAGATTGACACGGTCTCCTGGCAGGTATGGGAATGTGATTACGTTTTTACTGCCGTCTTCGTTGATCCACGTCCATTTATTGCCATGTCGCACCAACTGTTTCTCTAATCTCACAGTTTGTGTTGTGAAATCTTCTTGGAATGAAAATGAAAGTTTTACGTCCAACATTTTCACCTTTTTTGTGATTTCATTCCTGAATATTTCCAGGGAGGACAAGTTAACCGTCAGTAACTTTGACGCCGCCTGCCGGTATATATCCTCCGCAACTTTCTCTGTCAGTTCCGTCTGTGACGGAGATTTTGGCATCGACTTTCGATCCTTCATCGGCTTGTAGCGTACCGACGACCGTGTACTACCTAACATCTTGTTGGTTTTGGGTTTATATTCCTCCATCAGCTCTTTGATTTTCGCGTATTCATATATATCCCGCATCTGAAGATATAAATTAAAAGTGTTACACTTAAGTCATTCATTATTTGAACTTAACTGAAACTTTTAGTTCTGTACACCCTTATATTCTGCCCAATTTCTTTTTCATTCTATACAAGTTTATGGTTATTTATAGATTGAAGTCTAGACGAATCTCCCTTTGAATATACCATTGAAAAAGGGATTTTTATTTTCTGTTTAGTTTCTAAAAATCTGTTTTACACCAGCATGTTGAACAGATGTGACATGCTGTATCAAAAATAACCATGAATATACTTCCTTTCAAAATCGTCACATGGGATTACTTCTATTAATATTGATCTGCTGTTTGCCTATTGTCCATGTTGAAATGGACTGTTCCAACTAACTGCTTATCGGACTGAGTAACCCAGGTATATACAGACCATAGCTTACAGAAGTTAACCGAACAACACCATTTTCTCATGCAAGTGTTTGCCCTATAGCACAGTGAATAACAACAACCTATACAAATTTCTCACTTAAAATAAATTGGAAATATCAGCAAATAATTATAGATTAATGATATGATATCAGCAAATAATTATAGAGTAATGATAACATGTTTATAAATAGAAAATTATGTCAAACATATATATATATATCAGATAAGGATTTCACTATTTGGGGTTTTCACCCAAATTCATTAATAAATATTTTTTACCCTCCATGTGTATATATTTGCATTTTTTTTCTTCAGTTACTCGGAATTATTGTAAATTGTACCGTTTCAATGAACTTGTCAAAGTATGTGTCTGTGTACATGAACATATTTTACTCACGAGTGTCGAGTACGTGTCGAGTATGGAACAGTTCGACAACTAATCATAAACTCTCAAGCCGGAGATTGGCAAAATTTTAAACGCTGTATATTTATGTTTCGCTACGCATTGAAATAAATCTTTTGTGTTTTTCTTCTATTTTTTTACGTTTTTAATATGCATAGAACAATTTTTTTTGCTTTCGTTGGTTATTTGAGTAAATTACGCAGATTTGCAGCTTATCTAGAACTCTGTCATATCCCGGCGTTTATCCATACAGTACTTAAGAAAACAGAATGATTTGATTTTTGTATCTGTAGTGAATTATTACCAAACCTATACCATACATGTAATTTTAAATATTCTATCCTATAGGGAATTATCACCCCACTGGTCACTTCAAGTTCTTACTAATAAAGTTAGTTTCAATAAAACATAGTCTAACGTGTGTAGAACATGTTTTAATTTTATAAAAAAAATTTTAACAAAATTAAAAAGTATGTTGAACAGGTAAGTATACTTTGTTTTTTATATCAAATGGTAAACAAGTCTTCATTATTTCGCTCTATGTTTTACCTCACATATTATGGTAATTTTGATCCAACTGTAATGAGTGCCCCAAGTCGGAGATTAATTTTATTACGAATTGTTTGGATGGACCATAAGAGGATTACCCTCCCGACTGCTCAAGTGTCAAGGAATGTATATATAACAGATTACGGCAGAACAGTCAGACATCATACAGAATCTTGAATTAAATTGCTGTTTAAAGGGACACACGGCAATCGTGATTTCTTTAAAACTCACGACGTCCCGTTAGTGTATACGATGCATACCTGAACTAAAAGTTGAGTTCCTACATGTATGTCTATGTTTTAAATTTATTTAAAGTCATTATTTATAGTTCTTTACACTTATCTGTATTTATGTTGTGAATAATTGTTTTCCTTTTCTTGTTTTGTTTTCTTTTCGATATTATGTTTTGTATTATGTGTCATATGTCTAAATATATTTTTTGTATTGTAATTACTAAATGTAAATTCCATACCTGGAGAAATAAAGATATATATATATATATATATACCAATAATATGTTTAAACCTATTGCAGGACCTATTGTAGAACAATGAAGAAAAACTCTAGATTGTATTTAATAAGAAACAATTAGTTTTTAATTCAAAATATCCGATTAATGATACTGGATAAATTAATTGAGGACCTAATTTTAATGCTTGATAAATACTTCAAGATTGCCATGTGTCCCTTTAAGTCTTATCATTATTACGCCATTTAGAACTGCTTCCAAATAGAAGGGGAGAAGAAACAGACTTTCTATCAAAAAGATTCATCTGATTTCGAACCGAGGCTGGGCAGAACAATTGAGGCTGCTATTACTATTTAAAGTAACTGACCCGTCAAATAACGGCAACAATTTACACTAAAAAAAACTTAACAAAACTCTATCCAGGTGTTCAGGTCATAAAATAATGAATACATGCTGATTAAAATTATGCGTTTTTTATCATGGGTTCTTAAAATACCCGTGAATGCATATGCGTAAAATGAATTACAGCGTTGAGTCCGTAACTCAATTCAACGCTCCAGTTTTGGGGTTTGGCCTGACTGCAATGTTTAACCGTTTATACTGTGTCCATAGAGTTTATATTCTCAAAATATGTTACAAGTTATATATATACCTAGTCGTCAGTAGGTTTAGAAACGATGTATATATGTTGTGAAAGGCTGTTGTTGGCGGGATAGCTACTTTAAAATGTAGAGTAGAGATAATCAAGCTCGAGAAGAACTGAACCTTATTGCAGAAAACAAAGCAAAACTACTGCCTCAGAATTACAATAGTTGAGTATTCAACCGTCAATTTACCAAGGCCAGTTTTTTTATTTTTGGTTCTCCAAAAACTTCAACCCTAAATTTTGCAAAAAGTAAAAAAAAAATAATCCAAAAAGTAAAAAAAGAAAATGTTTAAAACAAGTAGATCTATCCGTTATTGTTTTTTTTCTGGTCACCCATTTAAAGTAACCACATTATCATGTTAAAAATTAACGTAAAATCAGACAGATGATATGTTATTAAAACCATTTTATGTTTTACAATGTGACTAACACCATTACAAGATACACACTTATAAAGGTTCAGACTCTTCTTTTTTTCCCTCCTCCTGTGGAACTTTTTCCGAAAACAAATCTGAACCCCGCCGCACCCTCACACAAAAAAAAAGTCTGGCCTAATTCAGGAAATGTAAGTCAGACTTGTGCTTTGTCATAAAACATGACAGTAAGTGCTACAAAGGTTTATCTTTTGTAGAACTATAATTTATATATAAAAATATGTTCCTTCAACTTCAATTTGCAATTTTTTACTACATGTATATAAAAAAGTTTGAATATTATGCAAAGGTTTCTGTAGTCGTGGGCAACTGAATAATGCTTACCTTGGATTACCTAAGTGAACCCTCCTTTTGTGTAAATGACAATATATTTCCAGCTGAACACAAATCCTCTCAAAGTTTTTGCAACAATTATTATAACAAATTCTGAGACTCTAACAAAAAAATGTTGAAAAGGTTCAACATCCTCATGCTACCCGCCTAAATCATTTGTCCCGTCAGTATTAGATACACCAGAAGTGCTGCCCAATGCAGTATTCAGAGGTATGCCAGAAGCTTTAAACCGATTCAGCTATTTATACAGGTATTAAGTAATACAGTCAGTCATACTGTCAAATCAGGAGGAGGAGGAGTCACCAGTACAGTTGGACAAGACAGTCGAGGATGTCATTCATAGTATGGTACTATTAAAGATGGCTAATTAAATTATCTGAAACTGCTGTATGCAAAGATATAATATAATATAAATATTATAAACCAAACTAATTTGTTGCCCTCATTTAATGTTATTTGAAGGATATGGTGTATATATATATACGTAAATATTTTTATTGCTGAATTCACTTGAGATTGTTGAAGCACCATCAATAAACATTGTTCAAGACCTTAAATACGACGACTCAATAATCCTTTATGACTTCTTCACTTTCAGGTTCCTAGCATACATTACATCAAAATGAATATTTGATTCCCCTTGAGCTTTACGGCAAGTGAGACCCAAGAACTTGGAGACATTTAAAATATGCCTTATTTGGAAATGGAACTTAAACCCCCGTCACACTCTGACGTAGTAGCATCAAGTTCCCACTGCGTGCTGAAAAAATTGCTTGGACGCAGTAAGAAATCCAACGTGTAAGGAACCCAGCAGAAACCTTTAAGGACCTAGCATGGTCTCCGTGGTCTTGGAAACTCTACGTGCACTTTGGACATGTTCAAAATGAGCGTAGCTGCTCCACGTTCTGAGCACCACGCAGCAAGGACTTCGTAAAGACGGCATTGACCCGTTATAGACGTAACCAACACCTCGAAGTGACTCCATTGCCGTACTACAAGCGTAGCGCGGACGGGAAAAATGGATGGAGTTCTCACTGAGTGGCGCAGTATTTATACCAATATGGGGAATCCCCTTTGATGCAGCAATAACGTAGCAAGAGCTTAGCTCGATCTGATTGGACGTAGCAGGGACCGTGTGCAAACACAGGCACCCCAGTGGGCGCTTGATCAGGTGCGTAAAAGGAAATCAGTGGGAACATGTGCAACGCAGCGAGGACATCACAGGGACCTGTCAAATACGGCTTCAAATTACACGCAATAATTAAAATACAATTTCTGGTTGGATTTTTGATTGCCCCTAGATTGTTTTAGACTAGCCCGACAGGCAACCATTTTTGAAAGAGAGACTAGCCCGGATTCAGATTCAGATTTCATATTCTTGGAGCCCTGGAACCTAGTATACATTTAAAAGGATAAGAAAACAATATGTAAGAGTGAATGGTGTTTTTCTAAATAAACTAGAAGGGTGTTCCATAGAAACTTGTGTCATCTGCCGTGTGCTTATTTAAAGTTACGAATGGGTCAGGTTGCAAGTTAAAGTTGTATGAAAAGGGGTATAACTGTGCCAAAATGAGTCAGAGTTATTGGACATGATTGTATAAGTTGTAACAATATATATATTCCTTGAGGTACATGTAAGAAAAAATGTTTATGAAGTTTCATGAACATAGGTCAAATACTTTCCAAGTTATGGCCAAAGTCAGGTTGCAGGTTAAAATGTGACGGACTGACAATAAAGTCATCTCTAAGAGCCGGCCATTAAACTTGAGCCGCATGTTACATGAAGCTTCGGTTTAATTATTGTATACGGAACTGAAACACGTTTGGTTTGACAACCATATTTCTAGCTGTCACCCAAGGAATCGTACATTGGCAATAATTGCCTATCAGCCATTCTCTGCTGTATGTATGCATTGCCAACTATATGCCAGTCTTTATCCAATGGGATAGTCTGACACGAAAAGTTCAGTCATCCAGTTTCAAGCTCCGCCCTCTATTGTTCATGGGTCAAGTGCTCACAAATTCCATTTGATTTTTTGTTCCAGTAATCTGTCCAGTATGTAAGCTTCATTGACAGCTTTGAACATTATTGCAAGTTCCACGCTCACTCAATAATGATTGTTTCTTGAAACCACCTGAAGCGCAAGTTCCACGCTCACTCAATAATGATTGTTTCTTGAAACCACCTGAATTTATACACCTGAATTTATATGATGCTATCAGGATAAAGCTGGTATGGCAGAGGAAACAATATAATTACTGATGGACATGTGCCTAAGTAACAACAAGCCAAGTGATCCCGATGTGTCAATCACCTTACACAGATGGAGCAGAACATGACATCCCAAGACAAAAAATAAGATAGCAGCTGGTTGAAACTGGAATAATCCAGTTATAGTCAAAGGGATGAACAATTTCTCAACAAATATTTCTCGTTTGAAGTTTAACAGTCAACTTCAAGTATGAATTGAATTGAATTGGATTTTATAGTCGCACCTACAGCTTAGGTCATATGGCGACTTTCCAGCTTCCATTGGTGGAGGAAGACCCCATGTGCTCCTCCGGGCAATTTTCGTGCACGGGCGGGCACCAGGGTAGAACCACCGACGTTCTGCAAGCCAGCTGGATAGCTTCCTCACATAAAGATTTCTAGGCCCCTGAGGGATCGAACCTACAGCGGTGAGGGGCAAGTGATTTCAAGTCAGAGACGTTTACCACTCGGCCACGGACGCCCCAACTTCAAGTATGCTTAAAGCATGTATCATGTATGGAGTACGAGGGTTGACACTAAACTTAGTTGCGCCTGGTACTATAACCCCAGCAGGCTTTGAATTCACCAACCATTCTTGAGAATATTCTTAGACTTAAGCCCAAGTAGGCAAATTTCAATTACAAATATTTCTAAAAGTTTAAAGGATAAAGGTTTATGACAAGCTGTTATGTATAAATATGATACATACTAACAGATAGCAACTTCATATGATTATCTTTGAAGGTCTTGGGAATATTTGTGAATGCAATTTGAGTATTTGAGCTCAGGTCTAAGAATAGTTTGAAGAATGGTTGGTGAATTCCAGGCCAGAGCTCCAGATAAACTTTCAGAACAATGGGTGAAAAGAAATCATTACGTAACATATATTTACATTTACAAATGCGTATTCTGAAAACAAGTTTTTGACAAAGCATTAAAGTAAACATTTTAATCTTAGTCTTTATCATAAAAATACTGCTCTTGCAAGTCTGGACTTGGACCTTGACATTCCAGTGACAACCAGACTGCAGTTGATACAATCCTGGCAGTACAATAATGTCATGAACACTGGCAATCTCCAAGTATTTTATCATTAAAATTACACCTCAGTTAACACGCCTACTAGACTCCGCAACAGCCTCCAAAAAGAGGTGATAATACGACGTTTCGGAGACACTTCCGATGCGGTTGCGGCGAGTAAACTGGATGATGTTTGTGTGGACAGTAGATTCAGGTTAATCAGAGCTGAGACAAACAACATAGTGAAAACTCGGGATCCCGCCTCATGTGTATCAACGCTTTGGTTAGTTCAAAATCTTGACATTTTGGTAGTCGGAAGGCAACGGCATAGAAAATAGTGAAGTAGCTGTTGCTATGTAAACAATATAGCTGGACGTGTTGATGTATGTTTTGCATTGCATGTTTGTTATTTACAATATAGATGAAGGTTTTATCACTTTCATGTAAAGAAACTGTAGATGGACTTAAATCAGCTAAATGACTTTGCAAAACTTGGAAGATTACTTTTCATTTTTAATGCAAATTTATTTTGGCATCATGCCAGTATGACATAACCAATATGGTGAACTTAGATATACATGTACATTTGAGTAAAACTTTGAAGAAGTGCATGATGAGATGTTGTGAATGAGACGAACAAGTGAATGGCACTTCTTTTGATGAAGTAAGATATGTTATGTTGTTTTGCAGATTTGACCTGAAATGGCCTAGAAACGATACCTTCTTTCACTTTGAGCAAATTTATGAACGTGGATGGCGGAAAGGCAGCTTGATTTTAAAATAAATAAAAGATCTTCAGAATTCAATACATTTTTGATCTTAGTATCCAAAAATTCCCCCACCCCCACTACCACCACCTTAAAAAAAAATTACAGTTAGGCTCAATATTGTGTAAACTAAATGTCTGAAACTCAAAGAATCTTAATTGAATTACTTTAATAATTAAAACTGTAAACACATGCCTTTGTATACATGTAAACTTATGTAAATTTGTTTTAAATTAATTAATTACTCCATCAATTCTTCCATTTTCACCTACGTCTCACCTACGTACATTGTAAACCTTTGGATTCATTAGGGTACTGACAGTACCATATTTACACTAATTAATTAAAAAGAAGTGTTTTCTTTAAGACTCTGCATTTCATTAACATTCTACCTAGAATAACAATTTGACAGTTTCATTTTCTCATGACGTCAAAGCAGAAATTGTCACAGACGATTTAATCTGCAGAATATATCAAAACAACTGGTGTACGTTCTTTTCTGCATTTGTTTTCCTTTAAAAGGTTGTGCGCGTTAAAAACTTGTGCGCCATTTGACGTAACCTGAAGTTCTGAGCGCAACTTGATAGGTATAAAAGATGTTCAAGTCAGGAAAGAAAAATTAATCAACTTCTGTGGTATAGACTTCTTAGGTGTTTTTTTACATGTGATACGTCATATTTATCATGTTTATACCACAGAGCAGTGCGGGTCATTTGGTGTTTATCTTAAATTTGAAATCAGTAAAGGAAACATGCAGTGAATCAAATACACACTTTGCAGAGTTAAATGTCTGGGGACACAGATGTCCCCCAGTAAGCTATCAGCTTGAATAAGGCCACAACTCCGCTGGAAGGCAATGGACTTGAACAATGGCCTGATATGCACAACTAGGCTTTATACTGATATTTCCTATCAAGTGTCCTACCAAGTACTGCCAAAATCTGTTTAGAAGTTCAGGAGGAGTAGTTGGGACAAGGAAGTGACACGTACATGTAGGTTCAAAACGTGTGACACATGTAATTGTACACTGAAGGAATCACCAAATACAGATACTCTGCAGTGTCCATGATGACAATCACCAAATACACACACTTTGCCATGTCCTTGAAGGCAATCACCAAATACAGACACTTTGCAGTGTGCACGAAGGCAATCACCAATTACACACACTTTGCAGTGTCCATGAAGGCAATCACCAAATATACACACTGCAGTGTCCATGAAGGCAATCACCAAATACTCTTATTATCGAATAGATTGATCATTTCTATGGTTCTTTAACGTGCTTGGAGGATAGACCAGTTTACTTCCCCATCCAACTGATGAGGCCCAAGAACACACCGAAGGCTGTCACTAAATACACACACTCTGCAGTGTTCATGAATGATGAAGACATCTGCAGTGTCCATGAATGATGAAGATAATCACCAAATAAACACACTCTGCAGTGTTCATGAAGGCAATCATCAAATACACACACTGCAGTGTCCATGAAGGCAATCACCAAATACACACACTCTGCTGTGTCCATGAATGATGAAGACATCTGCAGTGTCCATGAATGATGAAGACAATCACTAAATAAACACACTCTGCAGTGTTCATGAAGGCAATCATCAAATACACATACTGCAGTGTCCATGAAGGCAATCACCAAATATACACACTCTGCTGTGTCCATGAAGGCAATCACCAAATACACACACTCTGCAGTGTCCATGAATGATGAAGGCGATAACCAAATATACACACTTTGCAGTGTCCATGAAGGCAATCACCAAATATACACACTTTGCAGTGTCCATGAAGGCAATCACAAATACACACACTCTGCAGTGTCCATGAAGGCAATCACCAAATATACACACTTTGCAGTGTCCATGAAGGCAATCACCAAATACACACACTCTGCAGTGTCCATGAAGGCAATCAGCAAATATACACACTCTGCAGTGTCCATGAAGGCAATCAGCAAATATACACACTCTGCAGTGTCCATGAAGGCAATCAGCAAATATACACACTTTGCAGTGTCCATGAAGGCAATCAGCAAATACACACTCTACAGTGTCCATGAAGGCAATCACCAAATATACACTTTGAAGTGTCCATGAAGGCAATCACCAAATACATACTCTACAGTGTCCATGAAGGCAATCACCAAATATACACACTTTGCAGTGTCCATAAAGGCAATCAAAAAATACACACTCTACAGTGACCATGAAGGCAATCACCAAATATACACACTTTGCAGTGTCCAGGAAGGCAATCACCAAATACACACACTCTGCAGTGTCCATGAAGGCAATCACCAAATATACACACTTTGCAGTATCCATGAAGGCAATAACCAAATACACACACTCTGCAGTGTCCATGAAGGCAATCACCAAATATACACACTTTGCTGTGTCCATGAAGGCAATCACCAAATATACACACTCTGCAGTGTCCATGAAGGCAATCACCAAATATACACACTCTGCAGTGTCCATGAAGGCAATCACCAAATATACACACGTTGCGGTGTCCATGAAGGCAATCACCAAATATACACACTTTGCAGTGTCCATGAAGGCAATCACTAAATACACTCTACAGTGTCCATGAAGGCAATCACAAAATACACACTCTACAGTGTCCATGAAGGCAATCACCAAATACACACTCTACAGTGTCCATGAAGGCAATCACCAAATATACACACTTTGCAGTGTCCATGAAGGCAATCACCAAATATACACACTTTGCAATGTCCATGAAGGCAATCACCAAATACACACACTCTGCAGCGTCCATGAAGGCAATCACCAAATACACACACTCTGCAGCGTCCATGAAGGCAATCACCAAATATACACACTTTGCAGCATCCATGAAAGCAATCACCAAATACACACACTCTGCAGTGTCCATGAAGGCAATCACCAAATATACACACTTTGCATTGTCCATGAAGGCAATCACCAAATATACACACTTTGCATTGTCCATGAAGGCAATCACCAAATACACACACTCTGCAGTGTCCATGAAGGCAATCATCAAATATACACACTCTGCAGTGTCCATGAAGGCAATCACCAAATACACACACTCTGCAGTGTCCATGAAGGCAATCACCAAATATACACACTTTGCAGTGTCCATGAAGGCAATCACCAAATACACACTCTACAGTGTCCATGAAGGCAATCACCAAATATACACACTTTGCAGTGTCCATGAAGGCAATCACCAAATACACACACTCTGCAGTGTCCATGAAGGCAATCACCAAATATACACACTTTGCAGTGTCCATGAAGGCAATCACCAAATATACACACTTTGCAGTGTCCATGAAGGCAATCACCAAATACACACACTCTGCAGTGTCCATGAAGGCAATCACCAAATATACACATTTTGCAGTGTCCATGAAGGCAATCACCAAATATACACACTTTGCAGTGTCCATGAAGGCAATCACCAAATACACACACTCTGCAGTGTCCATGAAGGCAATCACCAAATATACACACTTCGAAGTGTCCATGAAGGCAATCATCAAAACACACACTTTGCAGTGTCCATGAAGGCAATCACCAAATACACACACTTTGCAGTGTCCATGAAGGCAATCACCAAATACAGACATTTTGCAGGACTGGTTTTGATGTTTATGGTATGTCGTTTAATATAAACAGTGCCTAATTGTGCAACTGGTGTGGTTTACATAATCACTAGGCTGAAAGTAATGTCAAATAGTTTTAATTTGAAGCTTACTACATGTATGTGGGCTGGAGGCAATTTCGATGTCATTTTATGACCAAGTCGCATTATTGACCAATAATTTGCAATTCTGAAACATTGTGGTCAGCCCATCGACCCAGCATTGTATCCTAATTATATTGCTTACACTACATGGCAGTCCTGCACAAACACTGCACAAACACTTTTTCCATGTACATTGTAAAATCGTTTCCATTCTGAAATTGATTATTTACACCAATTTTAATTGCCCTCCAACCCCTAATTATGGGTCCATAAGTGGGGTAAGATTGCTCCCATTAAGTGGGGTAAGATTGCTCCCATTAAGTGGGTTACATTGCTTATTTTGGCATTTATAGAACCATTATAATTATATGCATGCTTCTCTAATTTTAGAAGAATGATAACACTTTTTGTTTTAAATAAAGACAGGTTTGCAAATTCAAAATGAAACACACTTTGAAACATGCTAAAAGGTTAGATAAGTCATAACATTAATTCTATAATTATGTCTACAATGATTTGTCAACATTTTCTTCAACAGATGTAAAGTTGACTAACCCTTTAACCCGACTATAATAGCCCTTGTGTCCATTATAAACCCAGATCAGCCTGTAACTCGCAGCTATAACCCGACTATAATAGCCTTTGTGTCCATTGTAAACCCAGATCAGCCTGTAACTCACAGCTATAACCCGACTATAATAGCCTTTGCGTCCATTGTAAACCCAGATCAGCCTGTAACTCGCAGCTATAACCCGACTATAATAGCCTTTGTGTCCATTGTAAACCCAGATCAGCTTGTAACTCGCAGCTATAACCAGACTATAATAGCCTTTGTGTCCATAGTAAACCCAGATCAGCCTGTAACTCGCAGGCTGATCAGGGTTTACAATGTGCGGTCATTTCCCCCCAAACACCACTTTGTCACATAAATGGAATGGTCTTAGTAATCAAAGAATGAACAGGCCATTATACATGTACATGTATATATGTAGGGGGTTAAGGGTTAGTTTGTAAATATGAAGAAGTAAGTTACTTTTCACTGTGACCTATATGTACTCAGGGTTGGCTCTGGCTCAAATTTCCTTTGTGCCACTTTTTTATGGTAGCGGTTACTGAAGGCCACTTATTTTCAGCATTTTGATGATATTTTGAAAGATTGAATATTTCCATTGTAGGATCACTTTTAAAGCCAGGCTAATAAATTATTATGATGCTTGTTTTCGACCAATAGAAATGTCTATATATAGTATTCCCTCAACTGAAGTGCCCAATACTGGAAATAACTAGCTGTTCGATGACATTTCTAATAAATCTGTTATAGTTAAAATCCTGTGGGCTATCTTTGATGGTACCAGTTATCAGTTTATCTAATCAAATATTTCTCTTTGATACCTTATCTCAGTCAAGTGTGTGTAAATGCTGCTAGGTGCAGTTTTGCAATCTCGGTGCAATGTGTCCATCACTTGTGTGTAATTTTAAGGTTTATAGTCCCTCTGTCATTTGTGTCAAGTGGAACAACCCTCCACTGATGATGGCGCACTCTCGAGTGAACTATTTTGTGTGCATGGGTTTTATTGCACATTTGACTGTATACAGGAGACCTCGGTTTCAAGTTTCATATAAAGGTCTAGTTGGGTGGGAAATATTTTTTTTAAAATATTAAATCAGAAGTCAGTCCTGGCTGGGATAGAACGAATGGATAAACTAACCACTAGATCACTCCTTCAATTATCCTGGTGTATTTCTTTATTTCAGGCTATTTTTCACAATACTGGTATTAAAATAATCACAGTTTAAAGCATAGATTATCAAGATAACATGACACACTGAATGCTTCACATACAGGCATCATCACAGTTTGGGATATTTTGGATTTGAAATATAAATACACTGACCTGATATCGAAGAGCCATTTCAATTATAACAAAAAAGAAAAATATATTTTCCTAAGGATGGCCCATAAAGCCAGTTTGGCTTATTTCCACTGAGGTCCTTCCTTCGGCAGTGAGAAGTCCCAACTTACAGTTATATAGTGTTAACCCTTTCACCCATATTAAATACTTTAGCATGACCCAACTTAAAAGAAAAGTTCAGTCCATTTTATAAATGTAGGGATGAAAGGGTAATAAATCCAAAACATCTGACCAATCTTTAACATTATCGATTACACAGGACAACAGGTGATGTGACCGGCCATCCATGACAATTGACCATGCCATGAACTTGAGTGTCACAACAATGTATGGAATAAATAATGTAAAAGCATAGGCTGTAATTAATTGAAGGTTACGGTTCAATTTCAACTTGTAGCACTGATAAAGACCTGAAGTAACTGGATTATAGATACAAAAGGTGAACTGTAATAATCTGACATTAAAATACTAAGGCCAAAAAAAAAAAGTTGTTTGTTTCCGCTAACATTCCCAAAAAAATAGGGTAGGTAGGTAGGCATAACTTTTTTTTTTTCGATAACTTTTTTTTATTTAAGAGGCAAATTTTGTGCTATAGGTATGTGAACTGACAGCATTGTACACAGTTTATCATTGACAAGGCATGTTTGTGCTACACATAGTATCAACCTACAGCATTGTACACAGTTTATCATTGAAAAGGCAAGTTTTGTGCTATACATAGTATCAACCTACAGCATTGTACAATTTCATTGAAAACGCAAACTTTAAGCTTTAAGATGCAGGACCGGTATCTCGAGACCTTCAGAATAGAATGAAAAGGCTTCTGTTGGTTAAATATGTAATAAAAATAGCAATACCAAAATATTAGCCACCGATTTCAACATAAAACATAGAATTTCGACTTTCCAAGTTTTTTATCAAAACATTTCTTGAATCTGACTATGAAAGAAAAAATAAAATTCCCTGGTTGTGGTGGGACTCGAACCCGCAACATCCACTCGCTATAAAACCTGACCGATTCCATTTAACAATAGAAGCATCTACCATGGATCAAGTGCAACTGGCAGAGATTGACATTATAAATTTGCATATTACCCTGTAATATCTTTGAAACTGTGACCTTTTCCACTTTTGTTTTTGACAGTGTTGACTGGGTTCATTTAGCAATTTGTAACGACAAGGTGGCAGGAGTTTTACACTCGTTGGAACTGACAAAAACACTCACAAACTGCTGGAGGGGCGAGTGGATTTTTCGAGACCTGACAGTTGTGACAGAATTTCAAGTGCCTGTTGTACATGTTGTATTTTGATGGTAAAAAATGACATGAATTTAAATGCATGCTATCATTTTTTACCATTAAAAATACTAGTGAAAACTTGATTTCACACAGTTTTAATACCATCAAACATCATGGTGTTTCAGAGCAAAATTTTCTTGATAAATATTTACTTCTGTACTTTTTTATCTTACAATTAACAGCTATTATAAAGGATTTAAATTTATCGACAAAAAAGGAAATGTGACAAAACCTCGTAAGAATTTTCTCCATTGATGTTGGTGGAAACCAGGGTCTTCACAAGGTTGATGGCTTGAGGATGATATGAAAGAAATAGTTCGTAGAATGTCCAAGAGAGTAGACACACTGAAATTTTTTGTATAGGCTTGTTATTGTGAGGGCAGATGCCCAAATTCACGGCCAAAATACATGTTGGCCGATCCGTGGAGGCTGCCATATTGGATCGACTGCTGACGATAAAAACGAGGACAACCAAATGAATACGTTTTTCGTACTCATTTATTTCGTTCCGTCTACGTTTCGCAAACATTTTCTTTCGTACCCAAAAAATTTCGTACCAAAATCGGAAAAAAAAGTTTCGGGTCGGGGGGTAAAATTAGGGTCGGTCGGGTTAGTGGAACCAAACAACTTTTTTTTTTACGCCTAACCACCTCGACATGGCATGTATTTGGTCCTAAATGAAATTCCTCTTTGTTCACATGGACTTCTACCAGGAAAATTTCTAAGATTGGGTAATCATAAACTCTGAGGTGACCAGACTGTCGTTTTCGCCAGATTTGTGTGTTAAAGGCAGAATATGCTTTAACACATAAACAGCTGACGAAGCACTCAGAAGCTTGTGGGGAGGGGGGGAATGAGAGGTGTGTGTGTGGTTGCAACCCAAACAACCAAACCAGTAACCAGTTATTCACAGTCTAAGATTGGGTAATCATAAACTCTGAGGTGACCAGACTGTCGTTTTCGCCAGATTTGTGTGTTAAAGGCAGAATATGCTTTAACACATAAACAGCTGACGAAGCACTCGGAAGTTTGGGCGGAGTGGGTGCGGGGGGGGGGGGGGGGGGGGGGGGGAGGAGGGGGGAATGAAGCGAGTGGGGTGTGTGTGGTTGCAACCCAAACAACCAAACCAGTAACCAGTTGTTCACAGTCTAAGATTGGGTAATCATAAACTCTGAGGTGACCAGACTGTCGTTTTCGCCAGATTTGTGTGTTAAAGGCAGAATATGCTTTAACACATAAACAGCTGACGAAGCACTCGGAAGTTTGGGCGGAGTGGGTGCGGGGGGGGGGGGGGGGGGGGGGGGAATAAAGCGAGTGGGGTGTGTGTGGTTGCAACCCAAACAACCAAACCAGTAACCAGTTGTTCACAGTCTAAGATTGGGTAATCATAAACTCTGAGGTGACCAGACTGTTGTTTTCGCCAGATTTGTGTGTTAAAGGCAGAATATGCTTTAACACATAAACAGCTGACGAAGCACTCGGAAGCTTGGGGGGTAGGGGGGGTGGGGAGGGTGGAAATGAGGGGAGTGGGTTGTGTGTGTGTGTTTGCAACCCAAACAACCAAACCAGTAACCAGTTGTTCACAGTTTGAATGGGTGTTTTACGACATTTTTAGCACATGTTTGGCCATATTAAATGACGGTCATTTTTTTTGTGCTAGACAGTTCACCACATTTTTCCTGGGTAGAACCGGTACTGTATACCTCGTTCGCCATCCATCAGAATCAAAACTTTCTCACTTGACAAGTCAAGCTCCCACTGGTAAGTAAGGACGTACAGTATTGCAAATTGTGTGCATTACAAACTACAGGAATATTATGTGCTGAGCAATGATTATGGTTGCATAGTAAATGAGGCATTACTGATAACACCTCCCACATAAATTATGGACTTATAAACCTTAAAGGGAGTACATCATGATTTTTCTAGAAATATCTTAAATTATAAAAATGTTCCAATTCATGATAAAACACTTATATCCATCAAAATATGATGTTGGAACCATATTGTTAAGGTTTAAACTTCGAATACACCATACAGCTAGGATGGAATCGGGCATAAAATGCTGAAATTAACCCTGGTGCGTAACCTAGGATAGCACGTATTGCAGTACAGAATGAATTTCCTTGTAGCTAAGGGGTCATTTTTAGGATCATTCATTATGTTTAGGAGCTTTAAAATAAAAAATATCATTATTTGTCAATTTTAAGTCGGACCCCTAGACCCCTTTGAAAAACCTGATGTACCAGGTACACATTCATTTCCTCCTACTCATCCAGTACAAGGCAGTTTTTCAAACATCTATCATGGTTTGTGGTTTGGAACGAAGGCCAAACATTGTTGTCTGTTCACCACTTGTCAAACTTTGGTCTTCTAATTTTGAGAATTTATTAAAATCTGTAAATGTGAAATGCATGTCGCACAGCTTAAGGGGTTTTTGAGAGTCCTGAAAAACTTGAAATTTTAGCTTTGAAAAAATTATCAAAATTGTATGATAAACATATTACAATTTGAAGTGTTCTAAAATGGATATGGAAGCTGCCAATTTCAGACCAATGACATCACAGTTATAAATTACCCTATCTGGCAAATTGATAAATGCTCATTTAAAACAAAGAAAACATTGAGAATTAAAGCAAAATCTACTGAATCATATAATTACTGCATTATAATTTATATATTAACTTTACCATATTTGTTTTTCATACAGTTGCTATGACTTTCTGTCCTATACATGTAAATTATTAAATTATCATATTTATAAGTAATAGATAGAGTATGGTCTTATTGAGTTGGTTGATTTAAACATTGAGATGGGTGTAGCCCACCAACCAATGAGATGAGACCATACTCTGTTTTATAGCATGTCCATTTCAGCTGTCTGCCTTCCAATAACTGGTAGTTGGAGTACACCAGTTATTCTGACAGTGCTATTTTCATTTACACGATTTACACATGTGCAAATACAAAAGGAATTTCAGTGACCATGCTACAAATATTCCAGACATTTATGGTAATATAGAACTATAGATGACATCATAGTTCTCAAAATGACAGCTTCCACACAAGAACCTTTAAATTATCATATCTTCATCATCAGATTTAATACAGCGTCTCGTGGCCGAATAGTTACCGATGTTGCGTTGTAAACCTTCGCCTCTCACCGCTGCGGGTTCGAATCCCACTGGGAGCTCAACTTGTAAGTGAGGAAGTGTCGATTCTTACTGGTTCTACCCAGGAAAAGTGGGTGGTCTGCCTCCACCACAAAAAATCGACCGTCATATATACAAAGTAACCTTACATGTACATGTGTTGAAAATGACGTAAAACACCATACAAACAAATCATCATCTGATTTTGATAATGTGTTCAGCTTTCAAGTTTGCTGAATACATGTATATGCCTATATTCCCTTTAAAGAGACACATGACAATCGCGATTTTTTTAAATTGCATTAATTATTTTAATTTGTATGCCGCATTTTTCTTTTTTACATAACTTGCATATTCGTAAATCATTGTTAACAATTACATGTTAAACAACAGTTTCTTCTTTCCAGGAAAATATCAATTATTTGAGAGATTAGTGATCTGATATGCTCCTTACCTACATGTAATATTAATCATCAAATACTATCAAATACATTTTTAAATAATTCACACTGAACTAAAAATACTAAAAACGTGATTGGTTGCCCGTGCTTTATGTTTCTTTAATAAATAGGTTACACTGAAGTTTCTCACCATTTGCCTAATGTTTGAAAACTGCAACAAATAATTTACCTTAAAGTTTTGCGCCTTGCCAGGATTTTTGAACTAAGATCACAATTATACTGTATTATACTGGTCATACTGTTGCATCATTGTTTGTCATAAAAACAAACACTCAACATCAGCATGCTAATAGCCCTCAATTTAGAAGTAAACATTTTCCAACCTGACAAATAAACCATATTAAAGAGTGTTGCTTTATTACTGATCAATAAACACCTACAGTTTATAAAAGTGTCAAAGTGACCCCTGGTCAATGGCATAAGAGCAGCTGTGCAGGTGTCAAAAGTACTCAACTACAAGGTATTTACCGATCAAATGACCAACACGACAATTATGAATTATCAACACTGTATGACACTTCTTATCAACATAACAGTAACATAAAATTAAACCATGTTATAACACTTGATGAAAATTTGAATTAAGATGTTACTTCATCCATCAGTACCCAAAACTCTTTAAATTTAGGGTTAACCTGCAAAGGCTTTAAAATACAGGCCACATTAATATTCAAGGTATACAAAATAAATTTGACCAAATTGATATAATATTAAATAATGCAAATAATGATATTCATATTTTTGGATTAAGTGAAACAAAGCTTAAATGTTTTCATCCTGACAACTTCTTTTAACTAGACAACTATCAGTTATTTAGAAAAGACAGAGTAATTTCAAAAGAACGAAAGGAAGAAGGGGGTGGAATTATTGTCTATGTAAGGAATGGCGTTAAGGTTGAGAGAAGGAGTGATATTGAGACGAATGAAATTGAATGTTTATGGTTAGAAGTGTTTCCAAAAAAATCGAAGAGCTTTCTGGTAGGTATGATTTACAGGCATACAAATGAAACTATTTTATGGAATGAAAATTTTATAGAAAAGGTACTAAAATCACAAAAAGAGATGTATTTGTTAGGAGATTTTAATAGGGACCTGTTAAATGAACAGATAAAAAAGTCATAGTTAGAATATATGAGAACCATTTGGTCTATTTCAAAAAGTAACTAAAGTAACTAGGAAAGCCACAAATTCAAAAACCCTGATAGATCATATATACTGCAATGTGCAAGCAAATACTAGCTCTATCGATGTCCCTCAAATAGGATTAAGTGACCACTTTCCTATATTTCTTACTCGAAAAACAAATTGAGCACAGCCTAAATTGCCGCATCATACTATATCATACCGGTCTTACAAACATTTTAATGAGGACAATTTCATACACGATCTGCAGTCTGCACCATGGGATATAGTCAAAATATTTGATGAAACAAACGAAATTGTAGACACATGGTCATCTATGTTTTTGAATATTATAGACAAACATTTGCCCATGAAATCACATAGTTATTGTCTCACACAATTTGACCTTTGAACTCTAAGTGTGACCTTGACCTTGGGCCACAGACCTGGATCTGTGCTCGACACATCGTCTTATTGTGGTGAGCACTTGTGCCAAGTAATTTGAAAATCCATCCAGGTTATTGACCATACAAGATTTGACCTTTGACCTATGTGTGACCTTGATCTTGAAGCCACGGACCTGGATTTTGTGCGCAACACATCATGTTGTTGTGGTGAGCACTTGTGCCAAGTTAATTCAAAATCCATCAAGAAATGCCAGTTATTGACCGGACATGATGACCTTTGACCTCTAAGTGTGACCTTGACCTTGGAGCGACGAACCTGGATTTTGTGTGTGACTTGTCAACTGGTTGTGCCAAGTTATTTGAATATCCGTCCAGGTATGCCAGAGTTACTGACTGGACACAATTTGACTTTTGACCTCTAAATGTGACCTTGACCTTGGGACTACGGACCTGGGTTTTGTGCACGACACGTCGTCTAGTTGTGGTGAGCAATTGTGCCAAGTTATTTGAAAATCTGTCCACGAATGTCAGAGTTATTAACCGGACACGAAAGCACTTTGTTTTGACCTTTCAACTCTAAGTGTGACCTTGACCTTGGAGCCACAGACCTGGATTTTGTGCGCGACACGTCGTCTTGTTGTGGTGAGCAATTGTGCAAAGTTATTTGAAAATCCGTGACGTCCAATATTGTCAGAGTTATGAAGCGGACACGATTGTACCGACGAACGGGGACGAACAATCACGAACGGACAGACAGTGCGACTACTATATGCCACCCTTCGGGGGCATAATAAAAGTAATAGCAACTCAATTATTCCTTCACTTAAAATGGATGAAAATGAGATCAATGAATCAGTCCCCCAGATAACTTTTGGACCTATTGGGTATTTCACTCATGAAATTAAAATTAATTGAGTGAATTTCAAATTGTCAAAAATAATAGGGTGATTTGGGGATCAAATGTAAAACAAGCCTGGTAACTTACCCGTCTTTATGTGAGCTTTATTTGACTTGTTATTCATGGCAGTGTTTTGTCCATGATTAATTAATGATTAATTTCCATAGAAACACTAATCACATGTGTTAATTTTAGAAGTGTTTCTTAAAGGGGTTGATGCACTATTTCCAAACACAGTTTATTTTAACAGGGCTCTGAAAAACTTGAAAAAAGCTGAAAGAATTATCAAAATGCCATGAAAAATAAAGGAGATATGACCTATTGAAAATTTGCAAAGAACATAAATGGAGGCGGCCATCTTTGAACGATGACGTCATCGCGCCGTTTTGCCATATATGGCTTATTGACAAAATGTATTTTAAAGCAAAGAAAACCACTGCAAATTGATTAAAAATAAATATAAAGATGTAAAATGTATACATTTTAGTATTATTTTTCATTTGCAGTGATTTTCTTTGCTTTAAAAGACATTTTATCAATATGCCATATATGGTAAAACGGCGCGATGACGTCATCGTTCAAAGATGGCCGCCTCCATTTATGTTCTTTGCAATTTTTCAATAGGTCATATCTCCTTTATTTTTCATGGCATTTTGATAATTCTTTCAGTTTTTTTCAAGTTTTTCAGAGCCCTTTAAGATAAACTGTGTTTGAAAATAATGCATCAACCCCTTTAACGGTAACTCGCTTGTCGGTTTACGACCCCGTTTCGACAGTTTAATTGTCTGCCACAATGCAAACGCTTTCAAAAGTAAACAAGAAAGAGCCCAGAGGACTAAACAATAGTATAGACTGTATAGCGTACATATTCAATTAATATATAGCGTTCTCCATTTTATCGATAATTATGTATAATCCCAGTCAAGATAAACACCGGAAGTAAAATCTGCTTTTTGTAAATATTGGAATATGCACGAAAACATCAATCCATCAATCATTTGAACACTTTGACTGTCGATACGATCGAAAATTAAAATGTTTGAGTGAAAAGGAAATTGCTTGCGTATCTGGTACGCATGTCAGGGAAATTAATTGGGTATTTGGCAATTTTAATTGAGTGAAATACGCAGATACGCTGCTTATCTGGGGCACTGAATGAATGCAGCAAAACTGCAAATGAATTTAATAGGTTCTTCGTTTCAGTAGCTTCAAACATAAAAGAACCTGATGTAAGGTCAGAATTTGAAAAACTTAAATCTTTCTGTGATAGCAGGGTTCCTGAAGAAACCTTATTTAAAATTCCAGAAATTGCCAGGGAGAAAGTTGAAAAGTTCTTAAAAAATATAGATATATCTAAGGCCACTGGATGTGATCTTATTGGCCCGCGATTAATTACAAGAGGCCCAAAAGGGCCTGTGGACGCTCTACTGGCTAATATGGCTCTTATAACATCAATGAAGCGAATGACTATCTTAAAGCGGCAAAATATAGCATTTGTAACTAAATCAAGAGCCGTAACTCCGCCATTACTGGTTTGATCTGGCTGGTTTTCGAACTTGGCCAGTAGAGATAATAAAAATAAAATAAAAAATATATAAAAATAATAAAAGAAAAAAAAGTCAAAAAATCTGGTAAAGTTTGGTAAAGATCAGATAAAAAAATGAGGGCCCTAGTGTCTTAACAAGGCAAAATATAGCACATTTAACAAAATGAAGGGCCATAACTTCGCTGTTACTGGTCCGATTTGGCTGGCTTTTGAACTTGTCCGAGCTTTCATTGATATTAACAATTTGTGCAAGTTTGGTAAAGATCAAATAATAAATGAAGGTGCTAGAGTGTTTACAAGGCTTAATATGGCATTTTTCAGCAAAACAAGGGCCATACCTCCTGTGAAATTATTTTAATCTTGCCGATTTTCGAGCTTGTTCGAGCTTTCATTGATATAAAGACACTGGCAAAGTTAAGTAAAGATCCGATTAATATTGAAGGCCCTAGAGTGATAACAAGGCAGAAAATAGCATTTTCAGAAAAAACAAGGGCCATAACTCCGGTGTTACTGCTCCGATTTAGCTGGTTTTCGAACTTGTTCAAGCTTTCATTGGTATTAACAATCTGTGCAAGTTTAGTAAAGATCAAATAATAAATGAAGGTGCTAGTGTGTTCACAAGGCAGAAAATGGCATTTTTCAGGAAAAACAAGGGCCATAACTCTGGTGTTACTGACCCAATTCAGCTGATTTTCGAACTTGTCTAAGCTATAATTGGTAATAACAATATGTGCAAGTTTGGTAACTATCAAATAATGAATGAAGGTGCTAGAGTGTTCACAAGGCAGAAAATAGCAATTTTCAGAAAAAACAAGGGCCATAACTCCGGTGTTACTGTTCTGATTTGACTGGTTTTCGAACTTGTCTGAGCTTTCATTGATATTAACAATCTGTGCAAGTTTGGTAAAGATCAAATAATAAATGAAGGTGCTAGGGTGTTCACAAGGCTTAAAGGGGTTGATGCATTATTTTCAAACAGGATTTATTTAAAAGGGCTCTGAAAAACTTGAAAAAATCTGAAAAAATTATCAAAATGCCATGAAAAATAAAGGAGATGTGACCTATTGAAAATTTGCAAAGAACATAAATGGAGGCGGCCATCTTTGAACGATGACGTCATCGCGCCGTTTAACCATATACGGCATATTGACAAAATGTATTTTAAAGCAAAGAAAACCACTGCAAATTGATTAAAAATAAATACACAGATGTAAAATGTATACATTTTAGTATTATTTTTCATTTGCAGTGATTTTCTTTGCTTTAAAAGACATTTTATCAATATGCCTTATATGGCAAAAAGGCGCGATGACGTCATCGTTCAAAGATGGCCGCCTCCATTTATGTTTCTTGCACATTTTCAATAGGTCATATCTCCTTTATTTTTCATGGCATTTTGATAATTCTTTCAGATTTTTTCAAGTTTTTCAGAGCCCTTTAAAATAAACTGTGTTTGAAAATAGTGCATCAACCCCTTTAATATGGCATTTTTCAGCAAAACAAGGACCATAACTCCGGTGAAATTATTCCGATCTGGCTGGTTTTCGAACTTGTCCGAGCTTTCATTGATATAAAGACACTGGCAAAGTTTCGTAAAGATTCAATTAATAATGAAGGCCCTAGAGTGTTCACAAGGCAAATGTTAACGGACGACGGACGACGGACAACTTGCCATCCCATAAGCTCTGCTGGCCTTCGGCCAGTAGAGCTAAAAACATCTAGACTGATATTAAAGATTGCGAATAACATATCTAAATCTGAAATTATTGGAGTTCAGAATATTTAATTTCTGGTTTGAACATTTTGTAACTAGAATACTAGAGAATATAGGGAAGTTAGATATGTACATCAGACAGTATGATTGTAGGTAAGTACGTTTGAAAGTGTTAGCGTTAAGCTTTGTTTGCTTGTTTGCGTGTTTTGTTATTATTGTTTTTCAAATAATTAATATCCTTTTCTTTCTTTGTCTATGTTTTCAGGTACATGTATCTACATATATGTTATGTCATCAATTTTTTGTGTGCATGTTTTATGTTTCTTAATTATTATTATTATTATTATTTGTGAGTTTAAGTATTTTGAAATCTAATGTATGAGCAGGCCTGTGGACAGAAGCTGAATGGGAGGTGGCTGCATATACAAGGGTGTGTGAGGCTAGCTGCTGATATCTTATTCTCTTATTCATTATGTTTTAACCAATTTGCCAATAAGTATTGTAAATGTGTAAATAATAAAGGGCCTCATGGAAGATTAGTTTTGTAACTAAATGTGTATTACCCTGTGTAAATAAAGTCTATTATTATTATTATTAATAATAGTAAAATTTGCATCAAGTCTTACTTATTAAGTTTACACCATGGTCCCATGCCAAATACAGACATACAGAACAGAACCTACTTTAGTATATTTTGTTTCTCTTTGAACTATTTATAATGGTTTAGAAGCAGCATTAAAAGCAGATTAATATTCAGATTTCACAATGCCGTAGTTGGTAAGGCCAAAAAAATATGTGTGTTTCCTATTGCATGCTCTAAAAAAATAGGGTCGGTAGGTAGGCATTTTTTTTTTGTTGTTTTTTTTTTGGAGCAAGATATTGTGAGATTCTACATGTATTTATCTCATAAACCCCATACAAGTTGATGATACAGCTGAAAGTTTCACTGTGATGTCAGTTTACCTCGATATATTGTGATAAATCATCGTTCAGAATTAAAGTGTTCCAGTGCACCGATTTCCAAATTGATATGCTGGAAAGTAATAATTAGATATACATGTACAACTTTCTTTTCCCAACAATTTAAAACTGCCATGCTCTACATAACATCATGAGATCGATATCTACCTTTGTTGATGAACATTCTGAAGGTAGTTACAATGAAACCTGGAAGTTTGCCAGTCAGCATTTTATTTACATTTTTTATGTCATAATAGATATTACACATATAAGGCCTAAATAAACAAACAGATCTTTTTAAGGCCTTTATTGTTTTTATTTTTCGATTTACATAGAAGTGCGTAAGTGTCTAGGACTCAGTTGGGGGTATTTAAATAGATAGGTTTATAAGCGGTTTATATATAGGTTTACTACTGTCTCGCTGCAGAGCTAGCTTTTATGGTGATATCGGTAGAGTGTCCTCTTTACATGCAAGTAGTCCCGAGTTCAAACCCGCCGAGTGCCTAAATATTTATGTGTAATTTTTCCAGTCCGATTACACTGGTGGAGAATCCGGGTAGGCATTGTATGAGGTTCTGCGCAGATGCCTAGATCATTGTATATGTTGTTGTCTATATGTGTTTTGTGATATTTGAAGGTTTCAAATATCAAAAATAAAAAGGTTGGAGGTATGTAATAGGACTCAGTTGAGGTATGTAAATAGATAGGTTTATAAGCACGTAACTACTGTCTCGCCGCAGAGCTAGCTTTTATGGTGATATCGGTAGAGCTCTGCTTCACATGCAAGGCGTCCCGAGTTCACAAACCCGCCGAGTGCCTAAATATTTATGTGTAATTTTTCCGGTCTGATTACAGTAGGAGGATGATTTTTATAATAATTGAATTTCTATTTTTGATGAAAAGGTAAGAAATGGTAAAATAAAAACAAAGAAGATCAAATTCCCTCCATAAAACTAAAATTTCTTATTTTGTTTTACCCTAGGGACTTAAAAGAACAATAAAACAAGAGGCCCAAGAGAGCCTGTGGGCTCTACTGGCTACTACTGACTAACATGGCTCTTATAACATCAATGTAGCGAGTGACTGCCATTTACGTTTTTTTGAAAGTTTCGGACAAAAAACAGCTTTTTAACTAAATCAAGGGCCATAACTAAAGAATCTGGTAGAGTTTGGTAAAGATCAGATGAAAAATGAAGGCCCTACCGTATTAACGAGGCAAAATATAGCATTTTTAACTAAATCAAGAGCCACAACTCCTCTGTTACTGGTCCGACTGGTCCAACATAGAGCTAAAAAAATGGGTTTTTTTGTGTTTTTTAATAAGATGAAAAAAAAAAGTCATAAAATCTGGTAAAGTTTGGCAACGATCAAATGCAAAATGAAGGCCCTATCATATGATGAGGCCAAGTATAGCATTTTTAACAAAATAAGGGCCATAACTCCGCTGTTACTGGTCCGATCTGGCTGGTTTTCGAACTTGACCGAGCTTTTATTGACACTAACAATCTGATAAAGTTTGGTAAAGATCGGATGAACAATGAAGCCCCTATCGTCTTAATGAGTCAAAATATAGCATTTTGAACAAAATCAAGGGCCATAACTCCGCTGTTACTGGTCTGATATGGCTGGTTTTCGAACTTGTTCGAGCTTTCAATGACATTAACAATCTGATAAAGTTTGGTAAAGATCGGATGAACAATGAAGCCCCTATCGTCTTAACGAGGCAAAATATATCATTTTTAACAAAATCAAGGGCCATGACTCCGCTGTTACTGTTCCAATCTGGCTGGTTTTCGAACTTGGCTGAGCTTTTATTGACACTAACAATCTAATAAAGTTTGGTAAAGTTTGGATGAACAATGAAGCCCCTATTGTCTTAACGAGGCAAAATATAGCAATTTGAACAAAATCAAGGGCCATAACTCCGCTGTTACTGGTCCGATATGGCTGGCTTTCAACGACATTAACAATCTGATAAAGTTTGGTAAAGATCGGATGAACAATGAAGCCCCTATCGTCTTAACGAGGCAAAATATATCATTTTTAACAAAATCAATGGCCATGACTCCGCTGTTACTGTTCCAATCTGGCTGGTTTTCGAACTTGGCTGAGCTTTCATTGACACTAACAATCTAATGGATGAACAATGAAGCCCCTATTGTCTTAAAGGGAGTACATCATGATTTTTCTAGAAATATCTTAAATTATAAAAATGTTCCAATTCATGATAAAACACTTATATCCATCAAAATATGATGTTGGAACCATATTGTTAAGGTTTAAACTTCGAATACACCATACAGCTAGGATGGAATCGGGCATAAAATGCTGAAATTAACCCTGGTGCGTAACCTAGGATAGCACGTATTGCAGTACAGAATGAATTTCCTTGTAGCTAAGGGGTCATTTTTAGGATCATTCATTATGTTTAGGAGCTTTAAAATAAAAAATATCATTATTTGTCAATTTTAAGTCGGACCCCTAGACCCCTTTGAAAAACCTGATGTACTCCCTTTAACGAGGCAAAATATAGCATTTTGAACAAAATCAAGGGCCATAACTCCGCTGTTACTGGTCCGATATGGCTGGCTTTCAACGACATTAACAATCTGATAAAGCTTGGTAAAGATCGGATGAACAATGAAGCCCCTATCGTCTTAACGAGGCAAAATATAGCATTTTGAACTAAATCAAGGGCCATAACTCCGCTGTTACTAGTCCGATATGGCTGGTTTTCGAACTTGTCCGAGCTTTCATTGCTATTAACAATGTGGTAAAGATTGGTAAAGATAGGATGAAAAATGAAGGCCCTATCGTCTTAACGAGGCAAAATATAGCAATATAGCATTTTGAACTAAATCAAGGACCATAACTCCGCTGTTACTGGTCCGATCTGGCTAGTTTTCGAACTTGTCCGAGCTTTCATTGATATTAACAATGTGGTAAATATTGGTAAAGATAGGATGAAAAATGAAGGCCCTATCGTCTTAACGAGGCAAAATATAGCAATATAGCAATTTTTTTACTAAATCAAGGGCCATAACTCCGCTGTTACTGGTCCGATCTGGCTTGTTTTCGAACTTGTCCGAGCTTTCATTGCTATTAACAATGTGGTAAAGATTGGTAAAGATAGGATGAAAAATGAAGGCCCTATCGTCTTAACGAGGCAAAATATAGCAATATAGCATTTTGAACTAAATCAAGGACCATAACTCCGCTGTTACTGGTCCGATCTGGCTAGTTTTCGAACTTGTCCGAGCTTTCATTGATATTAACAATGTGGTAAATATTGGTAAAGATAGGATGAAAAATGAAGGCCCTATCGTCTTAACGAGGCAAAATATAGCAATATAGCAATTTTTTTACTAAATCAAGGGCCATAACTCCGCTGTTACTGGTCCGATCTGGCTTGTTTTCGAACTTGTCCGAGCTTTTATTGATATTAACAACCTGTTAAAGTTTGGTAAAGATCGGATGAAAAATGAAGGCCCTATCGTCTTAACGAGACAAAAGTTAACGACGGACGGACAATGGACAACTCGTCTTAACGTGAAAAAGTTAACGGTCGACGATGACGGACAACTCGCCATCCCATAAGCTCTGCTGGCCTTTGGCCCTTAGAGCTAAAAACAATGCATAAAGCAGAGCAAATTTGTCTTCAGGTCTCACACCTCAATTAATTTTCCCATAGGGTTACTGTCTGATGACTGTACAGCCTTTTCCAACATCTGAGCTTCAAAGCAGGCCAGCAGACATTGTTGTTGGTTTAATATCGTCCGTATAGCCAAGACCAGTAATTTAAAACAATAAAATACATAAGTTGGCCAGGTCGGGTTTTTTCTCGCTCATGTTTATGTGACCTCTATGGAAAATACACAGTTCATACACCAGCCAGCTAAATATGTGGTGATAAGGTCAAACACTTCTGAAATTTTAATGAAACCTCATATCAACATGGGATTTTCTGTATCATCTGTCTTTCACACTGCAGATGTATGCTAAAGCAAAGAAAACCCTATTTTACAAATTAAAACTTGCCTAAAATGGAGAAAAAAATAGAATTATTTTCTGTTTTCCTTTTGTCTCCTGGTCCATGAGCTTTCAGGGGAGATAATAGAGGTGTGAGACCTGAAAATCTAAAAGCACTCTAAAACACCATCTAACCTATTGAGACCATATGCCAAGCATGCTCTCATTGTCTTTGAACAATTTGTAATGACTCAATGGTAATATCATGTTTCTCCTGCGACCATGTGCCTCAGTTTTAGCGAAGCCTCAGTTTTAGCGAAAGAGACAAAATAATTGAAGAACACTTGTTCATTGGCTAAACCGTAACATAAACTTTTTTGGAATGCAGTGTAATTCCATGAAAAGACTATATTAATATATATTATTTATATCAAGATAGACTTGATTTCATTGTTTTTTTTATGGGTTTTCCATTGATATTTATAGACACATCATAATAATGATATTTAAGTACTATATGTACATGTATTACCAATATTTATAAATAAACACAGGGTGAACTCCATGAAAATGCTGATTATTATCACTTATAAATAGTGATATGTCATTATTTTTAATATTATGTAAATATACGAATATTAAAAATTATGACATATATTATTATAAATATAATAATGAATATATTATATAAATTTACTTAAGTTTAACATTAACAATACATATGAGGAAACAAAGTTTTAATTCCATTTATTATTTTTTTCCAGAAAATAGCTCTTACTTGCTACCTTATTTTTGTTTGTATCCAATGTTAAATAAATAAAGATAAATTCTTTTATCCGAACAGACTAGAAAACAAGTTGGTGGCATCATTAATGTATCATTAAATGACATTATAACAAGGTTATAATCAGAGCAAGTAGCATATGGAATTACATTAAAGAAACCCTCAAATAATGGCAAAATTCACCAGTGTTATGTGCGTGAATCACGCATGAAAACAAAAAATCACGCACAGAAAACTGACCTCGTACGTGCATGCACGCACAGAAAAAATACAAGTCTGATAATAAGAAAGCATGACCGTCGGTAGATTTCCAAATTCTCGTCCACTTTGTCCGAATATTTTTTGAAAAATCAAACGAAACTAAAACGCTTTGTTTACGAAAACATTATCCCGAGTAATTGCGTCAATTGCCCTATCCCTCTAGTGCATACTACGATGATTGGTTATGACGTCATAAGCGCACGCGCTACCTAAATGAAAGTAGAGAAAACATCGACATCTCATTCTGGTGGTTTTGAATTATTTCTTTTTCAGATTTAGTAAGTATATTTAAAATTAAAATAAAAACTTAATAATAGAATAAATGAAGATCAAATAATTAATTCAAATCGTGTTTCGTCTCTCCCGTGTACTATCTATAGATGCGCAAACGTGTTGACTGGTATTACATTTTTACTTGAACGAAATGATTTACTGTAACTGTTGTCAACTTGAATATTACACTGTGCTGTGTATTGTAATGCCTTCAGTAGCAAATAAAGTATGTTGAAAGGTTTAACAATCTTAAAAATTCATAGTGTACCCCCTAAATTTGTAGCGTACCCCCAAAATTTAATAGTAGGGGGTACATGTACCCCCAAATGAAAAAGTCAGTGGGAACACTGATTCACTGCGGGGAATCGACTGAAGTCACATGTTTTTTTATGATAGGTACCACGTTTTTTTACAGTGTTTTGGCCTCCGTCAGGCAAGAAATATCTTAATTACTCATTCCATACTGCGTCAATTTTGATTTGGAAAACGGCACGGAACCAGGAAAATATGCTGAATTCACGACTATAAAGTTCATAAACGAGACTCATGCCGTTTTGAAGATTACGTCAGAAACATTTTCAAAACAACACGTGGCTTGTCGATTCCCGCAGTGAAATTATCTACAAGTACGTGTATCAAAACTCTACCCAGGTATTTTGGTCATATAATAATGTGCGGATTAAAAATGAAAGTAAAGTTTTTTTCACTGCCACTGGTTCTAAAAAAAATACACGATTGAATATAATGTGTTTAAATCACCGGCAAATGTAACACTCTAGAAGTACTGAATTAGTATTTCAGAATATAGAAAGAACTATTACTTCATGTACTTATTCTATCTCAGTCATAAATTGACTTACTTCTTAGATTTTTGTATAATTTTCCACATCATATGTTTATATGATTTGTATATATCCAATGCTTTGAGACCAGTTAACAAGTGTGGTCATTCATTCTATTAAGACACTGCACCTTGTGAAATGCTGACCATTGTGAAATGCTGACTCAGTCATGTGTCCTCCCCCACAGAAATGCATTTTTTCACACCTGCGAACCTCCAGGTAACACTAAATTTAAATGGCGAACGTGATGCCAGATTAATAAAAATAAGTGGCATAATCAAAGACAGACACAATCAAAGACTTACCTCCAGTTAAACCAGGTCATTATGATCTAGTTAATCAAAATTCCGACACTTTTCCAAAAATACCTTTGATCTAACCGATAAACAATTAATTCGAAAACAGCGACTGGATGCAAGAAGTGCCCGTCCGAATAGATAAAACGATTGCTATCCGAATAAAAAATCATTGAGCGTTTAGTGACAAGGAAGTCTGAACATAAATACCATAAACCATTCTGTGTTTTCAGGTGTGTTTTGTTTTGGCTGAGTCAGGTCATGGAGCGTATACCAAATGTTATTGGAGCATGACATTGGACATGTAAACACAAAATATTTTCAAAAAAATAAGGTATTTGTAGGGATGTTATTATTAGCACCCTTTTAATGATTATAAACTGCTTATGCAATGCATTTCAGTCTTTCATGACAGCTCAGCCAGTCTGTAACACTAACACAGTAACCGGTCAACTCGTCCTTGAGTCAACTCGTACACTGAAGGTGTCATTGCACCATTAATATTTCTTATTCCTTAATATGTGAAGCAATAGGGAAGTGGGTGGGGGTGGTGCGGGGGAGGCATCCATATTCTATGGACAAATTTCTAAATGAAATGCATTGAATTAATCATTATATTAAACTTAAAGTACTGATCTTGAGCTTGACATGATAATGAACTGTGATGATTTTGCTTTGTTTGGTACCTTTTGCTCTGCTACAAACTGGTATGAAGTGCTCAACTTTTTGTATCAAGACAACATGTAACCCGTTTCGCTGTTCCTTGTCAACAGTAAAACCCGGAATGTGTTCAGCTCCTAGCAAACAACATCAAGTTTTGTTCTGCAGCAACATTAGTCAACTAAACAAACTTAAAACATTTACAAATGGCATCCTTTTTACCCACCATGGAGCTTATTTACGGCTCTCAAGACTGTTGGAGAATGTGAGCTAATGTTGTTTTGTAACAGACGATCAATTAATTTATGTTACATACATGATCGGTATATGTAATGTTTTACTTTAGTTAAACAGAAGAACTGAACTTAAATTACAAACAGAAGAAGACCATTTTCTGAAGCAATATGATATCACATTTTTTTATCTAGCCTTCATAAAGGGTACAGTAATCATGGGTGGACTGGGCAACAGTGAATTGCAGCTATCAATCACCCCACCCCTCCTTCCCATATTCAATATGCTGGAAATAAGATTATGTATTTTATTTAAGTAAAATGTCATTCTTTTCTTTCAGGAATATCTACATTAAGAATACCTGCTTCTGTACTCGGGACAGAATCTGCATTCTGCAGCATTAATTATGATTGACCAACGAATTTAGCAGCATTGTGACTCGGACTAACAATTTGGAATAACCAACAAAAACTCTGGATGATCATTTATTGATAAGCCTAATGTTTAATAGTTTGTTGATTACACAAACTCATAGATTTTTGCACAATTGGAAATTGTTTTCTTTAATTACTGATAAATGCCCTTTGATATCTAAAAAAGCGATTACAACTAACGGTATTCAGTATTTATTGTATGACAAACTGTACAACAAATATAAAATGGCTGCCAGTACAGGACAGAAAATAACTGTTTATCTACAACAAGATGGAGGCTCTTCATTTGAACAGGCTCATTTTACACAGGTAATAAATGAAACCTTCTTCTTAAAAATGTTTGTTCTGTTTTAAGTATGTGTAAATGTAAAATACTAAAAAAAAGCCTATTATGATACAGGTCTGACAGGTATAGATTTGTGATCAAGCATATGTTCAGCTCCTAGAAACAGAAAACTGTTTTGTTCTACTTTACAGTGTTTAACAAAATTATAAAAAAAAAATAAAAAATCAGCAGAGCCTATGCCTTGTCAATCGTCCGTCCATCCGTCTGTCTGTTCGTAAATTTTTGCGGCGACTACTCCTCTGAAACTACTAGATGGATTTTTATGAAACTTTACAGGAATGTTGCCAATGATGTCTAGTTGATCATAGCAAAAATTCACATTGATGTGAAATCCAAGATGGCCACCAAAGCTAAAAATAGATTTTTAGCTAGAAGCAGAGCTTATGCCGTCTGTGGCAACTACTCCTCTAAAACTACTTGACGGATTTTCATGAAACTACACAGGAATGTTGCTCTTGATGTCTAGTTGATCCTAGCAAAAAAAATTCAACTATTTCTCAAAAACCATAAGGCCATATCAAATTAATTCCCAGTTTATCATCCCCGCCCGCCCCGAATATTTTATGCCGCCCCGACAATTTTTATTTTGAAAATCAAAAAAATTAAAATAAAAATAATGTCCAGATTGTGGTGTATTGTTCTGAATGTGAAAAACCAAGAGTCCTGTATTGTAAACATGTGGTGAAAGGAAAGAAAAGAACTGTGATTTGCTTCAAATCTTAGCTGACCTGCAATATACATTTGGTTCTGTCCTTCAAGATGTTGAAACAGAGGACAATCATATTTTACATTCGGTATTTGTTAGAAAAAAAGTAACTTGTGACATGTCAGTGGAACTACCATATTTTTCTGCTGGCTTCGAATCGGTATGTTATTACTGTGGTTCGTCAGATGACCTTGTAGAACCAGATGATAAATATCCCGTATGTGAGTTGTGCCTATCTGGCAAACAGTCATTCGTAAATAAAAGGGGAACTGTTTCAAACAAGAAGAAGTAAGTTATATTGAGAACTTCAACTTTTAAAACTCACATACATGGTAGTTTATATCATTATAAATACAATTGTATGCTATAGCAGTGACAATTGGTAATAAAGAGAGTGTTCAAAACATAATACTTCTAGTTATTAATATTTTTGTGATGTTTGATGTCATCTCAGGAAAATAACAAATAAAAAATAAAATTGCACCCCCCGCCCCAATTTTTTCCAAAATTTGGATGATAAACTGGGAATTAATTTGATATGGCCTAAGCGGTATTGATTTGGAACCTTTACTTAAATGACTGGCATGACATCTGGTTGGTCCTAAACAAAATTCATTTTGATTTTATGTCAAACATGGCCGCCAGCGGCCATCTTCGTTTACATAGAGTGACAGGAAAAACTTGTGGCGACTACTTCTCTTCTCTGAAAGTGTTGGTCTTATTTCCATAAAACGTCACAGATTCCCATAGCTTATCTGGCTATCAAAATCTATCTGTAGAGATTCAAGGTCATTGTCATTGACCTTGTTAAAAAACAAGTTTGTAGTGACTACTTCTTGAAAACTATAAGGTACCGACCATTTTGATTTCTGGGGGGGGGGGGGGGCCTGGGATTTTTTTTGAAAAAATATTCTGGCCCTTGAATTGCTGAAAAAAAATATCCTGACTCTGACTTGAAGGAAAAAAAATAAACAGTCCCTCAAATTGTTGGAAAAAAATAATCTGGCTCTGAGTCCAATTAGAGGAAAAAAATCTGGCTCCATCTTCAGTCAATTAAGATAAATGTAGATCTACTTCATCAGCCACTAGATTCAACATGGAGATGTTTAACCACAAACTGGCTACATCCACAACTTCTGCTCAGAAGTTTATGGAAATCTCAAGTTGAAATGAGTTGTAGAAGACAGTGATAGTATTCATGGTTGGAATAAATGTGATGTGCATAGATCATGGTAATAATACATGTGGTATACATTAGTCATGGCAGTTATAAATGTAGTATACACTGGCAATGGTGGCAGTAAATGTGTTGTATAAAGTGTTATAAAGTGGTCATGGTAGTAATTTGGTATACATTGATCATGGTAGTAATGAACACGATATTCATGGTTATAATTAATGTGGTATACATAAGTTGTTATAAGGCCATTTTATTTTGATAATTTCTTTTAAGAACCCTTCTACGACAAAACGAAATTAGGTTTTTTATTTTTCCTTAGTGAATTGTTCCCTTCCTCCTACAGCTATTCTCTGTCTTAATGTTTCTTAAAAATGATAAAAAATAATGGCCTAAATGTGATATACATTGGTCATGGTAGTATGTAAATATTGCAATCCTGTGAGGGTGACAGTGAACATTTGTCAACCTTCTAAGGCTATTTATTTTATTATACTGAAAAATATGTTTGAATTGAATTGAATTGGGGTTTTAAGGCGCACCAACACATGAAAAGGTTATATGGCGCCTAAAAGGCATGAACATGCCAGGCTCATCTTCCATGTACATCGAGATAAAATATGGAAAATGGGCCTAGAACCTTCTCACCCTGAACTGCAGAGTTGCTGCAAATTCTATCGTAGAAACTCCATTTACGCTGGAGCCACGTTATTGTTTTTCTGCCACTGCTCTTAGTGATATTTGGTTCTGCTAAATTTTCCTTTGAAAACCTAGAAAACATTTTTTGGCGGATGGTTCTTTATGTTCTTTCGGAATCTTCAGCTTTGAACTCACGAGTGAACTTCAAATCATTTTCAGAAAGTTGTGCAAACTGTGTCAGCCATTTTAGTAAATGTTCACTGATTTTCATTTGTGTATGTAGACATACACTTTTCAGCATTGGACATCCCAACACATAATTATAAAATTGCTTTGACTTCACAATCATAAGACAGTATTATACTGGGGTGACATTACAAAAAAATACTATCATTCAGTGACTCACTCCACATTACAAGCGATATGCGATATTACAAAAATGGGAAAATAACAGTCTTTGAACATTGAAAATGGATGTTTGACATGAGGTATATTATTAATAAATATGGTATCACGTGGTCATGGTAGTAATAAATGTAGTTTGCATAGTTCATGGTAGTAATACATGGGGTATTCAGTGGTCATGGTAATAATGAATGGGGTATTCAGTGGTCATGGTAGTAATAAATGTGGTATTTAGTCTTAGTAGTCATGGTAGTACTAAATGTGATATACAGTGGTCATGATAGTAATACTTGCAGTGGTCATGGTAGTAGAAAATGAGGTAAAGAGTAGCCATGACAGTTATAGATGTGATGTACTTTGGGCATGTTAGTAATCAATGTAGTATGCAGTGGTCATGATAGTATTACAATAAAAGGGTCCTGGTACTAATGCGATGGACTTTGTGAATATCATCAACAAGTAAATGGACTTAAGAAGCAGCTTAAGCCACATGCAATGCCAGGTCACAGAAGACAAAGCCATGGGCTATTTGCCAGTGTTAATAAGAATGGTATGGAACATGGTAGTCATTGCCCAGTACAAAACGATCCCCTACCAAACAAAACATCCAATCAATTCATAATTCAGACGAGCAAAAGTGGGGTCACATAGAAAGCAGACAAGTACAAGCTTAACTAAATATTAACACCAGCACATGAAGTTCTATCCACCAAATATGGAAAGATCCATATTAAACAAAAGAGCTGTCGAAAGGACAGCATTCTCCACTATGCAAGGCCAATTTTAAACAAGGTCACTGACACTTCTGTCTCACCAACCATGGTGCCAGTTCATTCACAAGGTCAAATCTTAATTGTGGAGGTTAATAGGTGGTGGCGACTGAGGTAGGGTGTAGCGGTGGGGGTTTTCAGTGAACATATATACCAAATATCAAAGCAAGACCTTCAATATCTCAGAAAGAATATGAACTTGAAGAGGGTGGGGAGGGGAAGTGAAGTGTTACTGAATAGGGAAAAGAACACAGAAATAATACAATATTTTCATTGGAGATGGGAGTTGAGAGGATTGTGTTTGGAAGGGGATGGAAGAGAACAGGATGGATGCAGACATGGTAACTAAAGAATAGAATAAATAGTTGTCTATCTGGGGAAGGTGTGGGGTTTATGGGGCTATTGATATATACAGGCTTGCCATTGTTATTGGATGTATGCAGTGGTTTCATTGAAATATATGAATCTGCTTAAAAAACTTTAAAGCAGAAATTGGTCCTAAATCAACAAATCCGCTTTTGATATGTTTTTAAGTATTAAATATCATTATAAATACGATTATTACTATGCCATTGATGTATGTTCAGTAAAAATATGTTTTTAAAGATAAAAATCGAACAGGCGAACAGGCATTGCTAAAATATCGAAAAAAATCTAAGGGGAAAAACTCTTGCGCGAATTACTGGGAGTGACGTCATTGGGAACAAACTATTTTTTGTTTACATTGGGACTGAACGCAAAACAGTATACCTTGTGTGAAAATGCGAGAATTAAGCGATCATGATACCGAGTCAGAGGAAATGCCCGTGATAAGACGGTTACACAATGTGCAACCTTACGATTTTGAGCCAGAATACGTGTCTGAGGACGAAAATACATCGGATTCATCAACTGATGATGAAGTCGAACGCGGTGCAAATGGAGAGCTTGTAAAGACTATCGTGTCATGCCATTCGTTACGTTCAGCGATCATTACACTATTCACTAATCTAACAAAATAGTGTCTTTATACACTGACAGCAACAACAAACAAAAAACAACGTAAACATTGTTTTCATCGAAATCTGACAGTAAGTCACCCGCAACACTGCAATATCTTGGTACATACACAATAACCGCGAAATGTAGTATATTCCGAATGAATGGACCTGGTCTAAATCATGTAAATACGAGCGTCAGATTTTTTTTGCCGATAAGTAGACATGGAACAAATATATTTATTAGATATTATCCATAATTGATAAAAAATTAATGGAAACAATAATAAATGAAACAGCATATAATTTCTATAGTATTATGTATTTGCCATAAGTCGCCATTAACACCAAACACTCTAGGAGCGGTGTTTGTAATATGACACGCTCTCTAGTCTCCACTGACCCCAAATATCGATACAGACTAATCAAATACTGCGGTGCACTATTGAAGTACAGTCTTATTAGGGTACATACGTCGGTATATCACAAAAGCACGCACCATTTAGGGAAACCTAGTTTTATGATATATTTCCTGTTTATTGCAATTACTTGAGCAGTGTAATACCGCCGAGGGCAGACGCGTATTGCACAAGACGGATATATCACATGATATGCGAGCTCTAATTGTCGCGCACAAAGACAGACAAATACTATGATTTAAATAATATAGCCAAATGTATTATGAGCACAATATAGACAATTAGTAAGTATACTTACTCATGTATACTTACTCCTGATATACAGATCGAAAACAGACCAAACATATGCAATTACCATAATATAAAGTATATTATTCTATTACACTTGTTTTACTTATTGCACGAGCTAAGAGGCGTTATTGTTGTTGTTTTGCCATAAAACATTACTGAATTAATATAAAAGCTAGTAATATTATTAATGTTCTGCCTTGTAATAGATATCCATGAAACATTTTCTATTTTTTTTCAAATCCATAGACCTATATATGTTGATAATATATATTTATAACACTATTGGCAGAAGGGGTTTTATAATTTAAAATTATTAAAATTAAAATTTGGGAACAAAGACACAGTGTTTATTTCACCGGATTCATTTAAATTTATATGCTGAACGTTCTTAGCAATATTTTAAAAAATGACGGCTACATATTATTAGCGCCGTCAACTCTTCATTGATTCACGTAAAGACGCATGCTTCTAATTCAACAGCTAAACATTCACGGTGTATATAAAGATCTAAGACTATACACCTTTCTTCAAATTATCATACGTATACCCGATGAGGTACTAAGATAATTGAACATAAATTTCAATCTTACTTCATGTATGAATTTCCTCCTCAACGCCGGTCGAATAGGCGAATACAATTTGCTTGGAGACGGCGGGTAATGCACTTCTCATTTTTATAGTCAAATATCGTTGGTACCGCTGTTGCTTTTAATATGCATGGCCTTTTGTTCTCCAAATTCAAAGATAATGAAACCAAAGGATGGACTTCCCACGAAGTCAACTCAAAATGTTTGCTACAAACTCGCGCGTCTTTCGTAGGTTCCCACTTTCTCGACGAGTGGGGCGATTTTCTTCGGTAACGGTCTAACCACACTTCAGATCTTAATATATCATTATCTCGATTAGGGAAACGAAAGAAACTTAGGTTATTATCTTGTCCTTCTTTATGCAAACGTTTTCACCCAGCAACAGCACACGGCATTTTTAACAAGTACCATAAAATTTAATCCTACATATACAATACTATACAACTCAATGCGACACGGCCAATCGTTTGGTACCAATGACGTCACAGGATCACGTGACACTTACCAGGGCGAAACTCGAAGCGTGTGCGCTATGAGATAAAATTGGCTACTGTGAGGAAACGGGACAACCAATAAGTGTAAGATTTGAACAGATTGTATATTATATATATATATTTCCGAATATATACTCAAAAGACACGCCATATTTCACCTTTAACTGCAACTCTTAAGTTGAAAAAGAAAATATCATCTGGCTAAAATGAAATAAAAAGTTATGAAACATGATTTGTCTGTAAGTGATGACACTTGTCAAGCTCCTTTGACTGAAATGTATGGCTAGTGGGTATTGAAATAAATGGACTTGCCAACAAATAAAATAAAAGCAATTATAAGTCGAAAATTATAGGCTACACATTTTCTAAAATACAATACAGAAAATATTTATCCAGAAAAAGGGCCATAATTTTGCTAAAATGCAATACAGAGTTATGGAACATGTGTCTGCTAGCATTCACGCTTTACTGAAGTTGTATTAATAATTAACAATCACCTATTGAAATAAAGGACTTGCCTAAAAACTTTAACCAGCATTTTGAAGTCGAACAAAAAATCATAACTTTGCTTAAATGCAATACAGAGTTAATATGGAACATGTGTCTACTAGTGCCCTTGATATTCCAAGCTTTACTGAAGTTTTGTTGATGTACGACTTAAGTTGTTAAAATAAATGGACTTTGTCAAAAAAGAACTTAAACCAGAAATTCAAAGTAATAAAAAAAACATGCTTTTGCTTAAATGCCAAACAGAGTTATGGAATCTGTGCCTACCAGTGTCCTTGATGGTACTGATGATATATTTCAAGTTTCACTGACCAGTGGTTGCTGAAATAACAGGACTTGGCTAACAACTGAAAACCAACCTGACGACGCAGACGTTGAGTAGATCTACAACAGTTCTTCTTATTCTACGAATAGTAAAACTTAAAAAAAAAAATATTCTGGCTTTCAAGTTCACGAGAAAAAAAAATCTGGCCAGTGTATTAGGCGAAAAAAAAATCCCGGCTTTCAAGAAATGAAAAAAATTTATTCCGGCTCAAAGGAAAATCCCAGGCCCCCCCCAGAGATCAAAATGGTCGGTCCCTAAGTGATATTGATATGGGACCTTTTCTAAAATGATGTTTGTCCTTGTCAAAATTTATTTGGATTCGACATTAAACATGGTAACCAGCGGCCATCTTTGTTTACATGGAGTTATGTAGTAAAAACTTGTAGCAACTTCTCCTATGAAACTACTTGAAAGATTTTCATGAAACTTAACAGGAATGCTGATCTAGCTATCAAAACCTATCAGTAGAGTTTCAAGGTCATTGACCTCTTGTTGTTACAGTCGTCCAGTTGATTCCTGTTACGGAACGGTATGATTAGAGAAAATGACCGCAATTATGTTTCTGATATCTGCCTGGTCTTTCTACTAACCAACGTAGGATTTTAAAAAAATGGGCCAAGAATTTACTGCAACATTATGGGCCTTGGGTTTCTAGTCACAGGTTCAGTTTTAGTACATGTAGGACTTAAGTTTGATGTGCCTCCTTGGCCGGGATGGTAAAGACGCTGAGTTTGAAACCTTCTCGCCTCACCGCTGCAGGTTCGAATCCCACTGGGAGCTCGACTTGGAAGTCAGAAAGTGTCAATTCTTACAGATGCCGGAGGTATACAATACTGGTTTTACCCAGGAAAACGTGTCTGGTCTACCTCCACCACTAAAAATCTGCCATAGCTGAAAATGACATTAAACACTATTCAACCACCAAGCTTGTTGTGGGTTCGTCTGAAAGGACCTATACTTTCTGTTGGAAGATGCAACCTTCATTGTATATTAACAAGTAAACATGAACTGTGTTGGATTCTGTTACAGTGTATAGTAGACAACATAGACCCAACAAACACCAGTGGTATCACGCAGGTGGTGACAGATCTCAAGGAGGGCAAACTTCATATATCACCCACCACTGCAGCAGACAAAAATGGTGCCAAAATGAAGGTAAAATAGAACTTCTGTTAACAACAACAGGATGAAATACCAAATTTTAAATTGTTCACTTGCTTTCATCATCCATGTAAAAATGCAACACACCAAAAATGTTTGCTTTATGTGAAACTGCTGTGCAGAACTGATTTTGAGAAATCATTAACAAATACTTTTAATTGTAAACTGATCAAAATATGTTTGTCGTTTGCTAAAATATTTATAAAAGACTAGCTAGGTTTGTTTAGTTTTAAGAGTTTGTCAGTCAGGTCATATGCCAAGCCAACAGTACTAGTTAAGCTGCCATGGTTCCACAGAGGCCACACTCCCCCTATTTATTGTGCATAACTAAACTAGGGGTCCAACTTCAGCCTTGACCCGCCTTGACCCGCTATATATATAATGGACTGTTCGTTTCTTTTAACTAAGATCATTCCATTTATGTGACAAAGGGGTGTTTTAGGGGAAAATGACTGATCAGCAGTGGACATTGTAAACCCTGATTAGCCTGCGAGTTAATTGCAGGCTGATATGTCAGCCATGAGTTAATCTCGGGCTGATCTGGGTTTACAATGGAAGCAAAGGCTATTATAGTCATGCTTTGCAAGTGATAGGGGTGGAACTTAAAGGGACACATGGCAGTCTTGGAAGTTTTTGACAATCATTAAACTAAGGGTCTTGATTTATTTACCCAGTATCATTTTAACTTGAAACCTGCTTGCATATATTAAATAAAATTTTGTCAAATTTTTCTTTGTTATTTTATCATAGGTTTGAATATAATATTGGTGCAATATACTCAGCAGTTAGAAATATGCAAAAACAATTTGCTATATACTATTCTTATAATTCATCTCAATGACTGAACAAATGTAACTTGAGGCTGTGAGTTTTAAAAAAAACAAGATTGCTGTGTGTCCCTTTAAATTTGCCACAACAAGCCCATGCTAAGTCATCTACCACAGTGAATCCAACAAGCCCCATGCTATTTTATCTAGCACAATGAATCCAACAAGCCCCATGCTAATTCATCTACCAGGGTGAATCCAACAAGCCCCATGCTAATTCATCTAGCACAGTAAATCCAACAAGCCCACACAGTCATTTACCACATTGAATCCAACAAGCCCCATGCTATATGAACCCTTGCTATTTCATATAGCACAGTGAATCCAGTAAGCCCCTGGCTAAGTCATCTATCAGAGTGAATCCAACAAGCTCCATGCTATTTCATCTAGCGCAGTGAATTCAACAAGCCCCATGCTATTTCATTTAGCCCATGCTATTTCATCTAGCCCCATACTATTTCATCTAGCGCATTGAATCCAACAAGTCCCATGCTATTTCATCTAATGCAGTGAATCCAACAAGCCCCATGCTATTTCATCTAATGCAGTGAATCCAACAAGCCCCATGCTATTTCATCTAATGCAGTGAATCCAACAAGCCCCATGCTATTTCATCTAATGCAGTGAATCCAACAAGCCCCATGCTATTTCATCTAACGCAGTGAATCCAACAAGCCCCATGCTATTTCATCTAATGCAGTGAATCCAACAAGCCCCATGCTATTTCATCTAACGCAGTGAATCCAACAAGCCCCATGCTATTTCATCTAGCCCCGTGCTATTTCATCTAGCACAGTGAATCCAACAAGCCCCATGCTATTTCATCTAGCGCAGTGAATCCAACAAGCCCCATGCTAAGTCATCTAGCACAGTGAATCCAACAAGCCCCATGCTAAGTCATCTAGCACAGTGAACCCAGCAAGCCCCATGCTAAGTCATCTAGCACAGTGAATCCAGCAAGCCCCATGCTAAGTCATTTAGCACAGTGAATCCAACAAGCCCCATGCTATTTTATCTAGCACAATGAATCCAACAAGCCCCATGCTAATTCATCTACCAGGGTGAATCCAACAAGCCCCATGCTAATTCATCTAGCACAGTAAATCCAACAAGCCCACACAGTCATTTACCACATTGAATCCAACAAGCCCCATGCTATATGAACCCTTGCTATTTCATATAGCACAGTGAATCCAGTAAGCCCCTGGCTAAGTCATCTATCAGAGTGAATCCAACAAGCTCCATGCTATTTCATCTAGCGCAGTGAATTCAACAAGCCCCATGCTATTTCATTTAGCCCATGCTATTTCATCTAGCCCCATACTATTTCATCTAGCGCATTGAATCCAACAAGTCCCATGCTATTTCATCTAATGCAGTGAATCCAACAAGCCCCATGCTATTTCATCTAATGCAGTGAATCCAACAAGCCCCATGCTATTTCATCTAATGCAGTGAATCCAACAAGCCCCATGCTATTTCATCTAATGCAGTGAATCCAACAAGCCCCATGCTATTTCATCTAACGCAGTGAATCCAACAAGCCCCATGCTATTTCATCTAATGCAGTGAATCCAACAAGCCCCATGCTATTTCATCTAACGCAGTGAATCCAACAAGCCCCATGCTATTTCATCTAGCCCCGTGCTATTTCATCTAGCACAGTGAATCCAACAAGCCCCATGCTATTTCATCTAGCGCAGTGAATCCAACAAGCCCCATGCTAAGTCATCTAGCACAGTGAATCCAACAAGCCCCATGCTAAGTCATCTAGCACAGTGAACCCAGCAAGCCCCATGCTAAGTCATCTAGCACAGTGAATCCAGCAAGCCCCATGCTAAGTCATCTAGCACAGTGAATCAAACAAGCCCCATGCTAAGTCATCTAACACAGTGATTCCAACAAGCCCCATGCTAAGTCATTTAGCACAGTGAATCCAACAAGCCCCATGCTAAGACATCTAGCACAGTGTATCCAGCAAGCCCCATGCTAAGTCATCTAGCACAGTGAATCCAACAAGCCCCATGCTAAGTCATCTAGCACAGTGAATCCAACAAGCCCCATGCTAAGTCATCTAACACAGTGAATAAATTAAGCCCCATGCTAAGTCATCTAGCACAGTGAATCCAGCAAGCCCCATGCTAAGTCATCTAGCACAGTGAATCCAACAAGCCCCATGCTAAGTCATCTAGCACAGTAAATCAAACAAGCCTCATGCTAAGTCATCTAGCACAGTGAATCAAACCAGCCCCATGCTAAGTCATCTAACACAGTGAATCCAGCAAGCCCCATGCTAAGTCATCTAGCACAGTGAATCCAGCAAGCCCCATGCTAAGACATCTAGCACAGTGTATCCAGCAAGCCCCATGCTAAGTCATCTAGCACAGTGAATCCAACAAGCCCAATGCTAAGTCATCTAGCACAGTGAATCCAGCAAGCCCCATGCTAAGTCATCTAGCACAGTGAATCCAGCAAGCCCCATGCTAAGTCATCTAGCACAGTGAATCCAACAAGCCCCATGCTAAGTCATCTAGCACAGTGAATCCAGCAAGCCCCATGCTAAGTCATCTAGCACAGTGAATCCAACAAGCCCCATGCTAAGTCATCTAACACAGTGAATCCAACAAGCCCCATGCTAAGTCATCTAGCACAGTGAATCCAGCAAGCCCCATGCTAAGTCATCTAGCACAGTGAATCCAGCAAGCCCCATGCTAAGTCATCTAGCACAGTGTATCCAGCAAGCCCCATGCTAAGTCATCTAGCACAGTGAATCCAACAAGACCCATGCTAAGTCATCTAGCACAGTGAATCCAACAAGCCCCATGCAAATTCATCTAGCACAGTGAATCCAGCAAGCCCCATGCTAAGTCATCTAGCACAGTGAATCCAACAAGCCCCATGCTAAGTCATCTAGCACAGTGAATCCAACAAGCCCCAGGCTAAGTCATCTAGCACAGTGAATCCAACAAGCCCCATGCAAAGTCATCTAGCAAAGTGAATCCAACAAGCCCCATGCTAAGTCATCTAGCACAGTGAATCCAGCAAGACCCATGCTAAGTCATCTAACACAGTGAATCCAACAAGACCCATGCTAAGTCATCTAACACAGTGAATCCAATAAGCCCCATGCTAAGTCATCTAGCACAGTGAATCCAACAAGCCCCGTGCTAAGTCATCTAGCACAGTGAATCCAACAAGACCCATGCTAAGTCATCTAACACAGTGAATGCAACAAGACCCATGCTTAGTCATCTAACACAGTGAATCCAACAAGACCCATGCTAAGTCATCTAACACAGTGAATCCAACAAGACCCATGCTAAGTCATCTAGCACAGTGAATCCAACAAGCCCCATGCTAACATCTAGCACAGTGAATCCAACAAGCCCCATGCTAAGTCATCTAAGACAGTGAATCCAACAAGACCCATGCTAAGTCATCTAGCACAGTGAACCCAGCAAGCCCCATGCTAAGTCATCTAACACAGTGAATCCAGCAAGCCCCATGCTAAGTCATCTAGCACAGTGAATCCAGCAAGCCCCATGCTAAGTCATCTAGCACAGTGAATCCAGCAAGCCCCATGCGAAGTCATCTAACACAGTGAATCCAGCAAGCCCCATGCGAAGTCATCTAGCACAGTGAATCCAACAAGCCCCATGCTAAGTCATCTAGCACAGTGAACCCAGCAAGCCCCATGCGAAGTCATCTAACACAGTGAATCCAACAAGCCCCATGCTAAGTCATCTAGCACAGTGAATCCAGCAAGCCCCATGCGAAGTCATCTAGCACAGTGAACCCAGCAAGCCCCATGCTAAGTCATCTAACACAGTGAATCCAACAAGCCCCATGCTAAGTCATCTAGCACAGTGAATCCAGCAAGCCCCATGCTAAGTCATCTAGCACAGTGAACCCAGCAAGCCCCATGCTAAGTCATCTAGCACAGTGAACCCAGCAAGCCCCATGTAAGTCATCTAAGACAGTGAATCCAGCAAGCCCCATGCTAAGTCATCTAACACAGTGAATCCAACAAGACCCATGCTAAGTCATCTAACACAGTGAATCCAACAAGCCCCATGCTAAGTCATCTAGCACAGTGAATCCAACAAGCCCCGTGCTAAATCATCTAGCACAGTGAATCCAACAAGACCCGTGCTAAGTCATCTAACACAGTGAATCCAACAAGACCCATGCTAAGTCATCTAACACAGTGAATCCAACAAGCCCCATGCTAAGTCATCTAGCACAGTGAATCCAACAAGACCCGTGCTAAATCATCTAGCACAGTGAATCCAACAAGACCCGTGCTAAGTCATCTAACACAGTGAATCCAACAAGACCCATGCTTAGTCATCTAACACAGTGAATCCAACAAGACCCATGCTAAGTCATCTAGCACAGTGAATCCAACAAGCCCCATGCTAAGTCATCTAGCACAGTGAATCCAACAAGCCCCATGCTAAGTCATCTAACACAGTGAATCCAACAAGACCAATGCTAAGTCATCTAGCATAGTGAACCCAGCAAGCCCCATGCTAAGTCATCTAGCACAGTGAATCCAGCAAGCCCCATGCTAAGTCATCTAGCACAGTGAACCCAGGAAGCCCCATGCTAAGTCATCTAACACAGTGAATCTAGCAAGCCCCATGCTAAGTCATCTAGCACAGTGAACCCAGGAAGCCCCATGCTAAGTCATCTAGCACAGTGAATCCAGCAAGCCCCATGCTAAGTCATCTAGCACAGTGAACCCAGGAAGCCCCATGCTAAGTCATCTAGCACAGTGAACCCAGCAAGCCCCATGCTTAGTCATCTAGCACAGTGAATCCAGCAAGCCCCATGCTAAGTCATCTAGCACAGTGAACCCAGCAAGCCCCATGCTAAGTCATCTAACACAGTGAATCCAGCAAGCACCATGCTAAGTCATCTAACACAGTGAATCCAACAAGCCCCATGCTAAGTCATCTAGCACAGTGAATCCAACAAGCCCAATGCTAAGTCATCTAGCACAGTGAATCCAACAAGCCCCATGCTAAGTCATCTAACACAGTGAATCAAACAAGACCCATGCTAAGTCATCTAACACAGTGAATCCAACAAGACCCATGCTAAGTCATCTAACACAGTGAATCCAACAAGACCCATGCTAAGTCATCTAACACAGTGAATCCAACAAGCCCCATGCTAAGTCATCTAGCACAGTGAATCCAGCAAGCCCCATGCTAAGTCATCTAGCACAGTGAACCCAGCAAGCCCCATGCTAAGTCATCTAACACAGTGAATCCAACAAGCCCCATGCTAAGTCATCTAGCACAGTGAATCCAACAAGCCCCATGCTAAGTCATCTAACACAGTGAATCCAACAAGCCCCGTGCTAAGTCATCTAGCACAGTGAATCCAGCAAGCCCCGTGCTAAGTCATCTAGCACTGTGAATCCAACAAACCCCATGCTAAGTCATCTAGCACAGTGAATATAACAAGCCCCATGCTAAGTCATCTAGCACAGTGAATCCAACAAGCCCCATGCTAAGTCATCTAGCACAGTGAATCCAACAAGCCCCATGCTAAGTCATCTAGCACAGTGAATCCAACAAACCCCATGCTAAGTCATCTAGTACAGTGAATCCAACAAACCCCATGCTAAGTCATCTAGCACAGTGAATCCAACAAGCCCCATGCAAATTCATCTAGCACAGTGAATCCGGCAAGCCCCATGCTAAGTCATCTAGCACAGTGAATCCAACAAGCCCCATGCTAAGTCATCTAGCACAGTGAATCCAACAAGCCCCATGCAAAGTCATCTAGCACAGTGAATCCAACAAGCCCCATGCTAAGTCATCTAGCAAAGTGAATCCAACAAGCCCCATGCTAAGTCATCTAGCACAGTGAATCCAGCAAGACCCATGCTAAGTCATCTAACACAGTGAATCCAACAAGACCCATGCTAAGTCATCTAACACAGTGAATCCAATAAGCCCCATGCTAAGTCATCTAGCACAGTGAATCCAACAAGCCCCGTGCTAAGTCATCTAGCACAGTGAATCCAACAAGACCCATGCTAAGTCATCTAACACAGTGAATGCAACAAGACCCATGCTTAGTCATCTAACACAGTGAATCCAACAAGACCCATGCTAAGTCATCTAACACAGTGAATCCAACAAGACCCATGCTAAGTCATCTAGCACAGTGAATCCAACAAGCCCCATGCTAACATCTAGCACAGTGAATCCAACAAGCCCCATGCTAAGTCATCTAAGACAGTGAATCCAACAAGACCCATGCTAAGTCATCTAGCACAGTGAACCCAGCAAGCCCCATGCTAAGTCATCTAGCACAGTGAACCCAGCAAGCCCCATGCTAAGTCATCTAGCACAGTGAATCCAGCAAGCCCCATGCTAAGTCATCTAGCACAGTGAACCCAGCAAGCCCCATGTAAGTCATCTAACACAGTGAATCCAACAAGCCCCATGCTAAGTCATCTAGCACAGTGAATCCAACAAGCCCCATGCTAAGTCATCTAGCACAGTGAATCCAACAAGCCCCATGCTAAGTCATCTAGCACAGTGAATCCAACAAGCCCCATGCTTAGTCATCTAGCACAGTGAATCCAACAAGACCCATGCTAAGTCATCTAACACAGTGAATCCAACAAGACCCATGCTAAGTCATCTAACACAGTGAATCCAACAAGCCCCATGCAAAGTCATCTAGCACAGTGAATCCAACAAGCCCCGTGCTAAATCATCTAGCACAGTGAATCCAACAAGACCCGTGCTAAGTCATCTAACACAGTGAATCCAACAAGACCCATGCTTAGTCATCTAACACAGTGAATCCAACAAGACCCATGCTAAGTCATCTAGCACAGTGAATCCAACAAGCCCCATGCTAAGTCATCTAGCACAGTGAATCCAACAAGCCCCATGCTAAGTCATCTAACACAATGAATCCAACAAGACCAATGCTAAGTCATCTAGCACAGTGAATCCAACAAGCCCCATGCTAAGTCATCTAACACAGTGAATCCAACAAGACCCATGCTAAGTCATCTAACACAGTGAATCCAACAAGACCCATGCTAAGTCATCTAACACAGTGAATCCAACACGCCCCATGCTAAGTCATCTAATACAGTGAATCCAACAAGACCCATGCTAAGTCATCTAACACAGTGAATCCAACAAGACCCATGCTAAGTCATCTAGCACAGTGAATCCAACAAGCCCCATGCTAAGTCATCTAGCACAGTGAATCCAACAAGCCCCATGCTAAGTCATCTAGCACAGTGAATCCAACAAGACCCATGCCAAGTCATCTAGCACAGTGAACCCAGCAAGCCCCATGCTAAGTCATCTAGCACAGTGAATCCAGCAAGCCCCATGCTAAGTCATCTAGCACAGTGAACGCAGCAAGCCCCATGCTAAGTCATCTAACACAGTGAATCCAACAAGCCCCATGCTAAGTCATCTAGCACAGTGAATACAACAAACCCCATGCTAAGTCATCTAGCACAGTGAATCCAACAAGCCCCATGCTAAGTCATCTAGCACAGTGAATCCAACAAGCCCCATGCTAAGTAATCTAGCACAGTGAATCCAACAAACCCCATGCTAAGTCATCTAGTACAGTGAATCCAACAAACCCCATGCTAAGTCATCTAGCACAGTGAATCCAACAAGCCCCATGCTAAGTCATCTACCACAGTGAATCCAACAAGCCCCATGCTAAGTCATCTAGCACAGTGAATCCAACAAGCCCCATGCAAAGTCATCTAGCACAGTGAATCCAACAAGACCCATGCTAAGTCATCTAACACAGTGAATCCAACAAGACCCATGCTAAGTCATCTAGCACAGTGAATCCAGCAAGACCCATGCTAAGTCATCTAACACAGTGAATCCAACAAGACCCATGCTAAGTCATCTAACACAGTGAATCCAATAAGCCCCATGCTAAGTCATCTAGCACAGTGAATCCAACAAGCCCCGTGCTAAGTCATCTAGCACAGTGAATCCAACAAGACCCATGCTAAGTCATCTAACACAGTGAATGCAACAAGACCCATGCTTAGTCATCTAACACAGTGAATCCAACAAGACCCATGCTAAGTCATCTAACACAGTGAATCCAACAAGACCCATGCTAAGTCATCTAGCACAGTGAATCCAACAAGCCCCATGCTAACGTCTAGCACAGTGAATCCAACAAGCCCCATGCTAAGTCATCTAAGACAGTGAATCCAACAAGACCAATGCTAAGTCATCTAGCACAGTGAACCCAGCAAGCCCCATGCTAAGTCATCTAGCACAGTGAACCCAGCAAGCCCCATGCTAAGTCATCTAGCACAGTGAATCCAGCAAGCCCCATGCTAAGTCATCTAGCACAGTGAACCCAGCAAGCCCCATGTAAGTCATCTAACACAGTGAATCCAACAAGCCCCATGCTAAGTCATCTAGCACAGTGAATCCAACAAGCCCCATGCTAAGTCATCTAGCACAGTGAATCCAACAAGCCCCATGCTAAGTCATCTAGCACAGTGAATCCAACAAGCCCCATGCTTAGTCATCTAGCACAGTGAATCCAACAAGACCCATGCTTAGTCATCTAACACAGTGAATCCAACAAGACCCATGCTAAGTCATCTAACACAGTGAATCCAACAAGCCCCATGCTAAGTCATCTAGCACAGTGAATCCAACAAGCCCCGTGCTAAATCATCTAGCACAGTGAATCCAACAAGACCCGTGCTAAGTCATCTAACACAGTGAATCCAACAAGACCCATGCTTAGTCATCTAACACAGTGAATCCAACAAGACCCATGCTAAGTCATCTAGCACAGTGAATCCAACAAGCCCCATGCTAAGTCATCTAGCACAGTGAATCCAACAAGCCCCATGCTAAGTCATCTAACACAGTGAATCCAACAAGACCAATGCTAAGTCATCTAGCACAGTGAATCCAACAAGCCCCATGCTAAGTCATCTAACACAGTGAATCCAACAAGACCCATGCTAAGTCATCTAACACAGTGAATCCAACAAGACCCATGCTAAGTCATCTAACACAGTGAATCCAACACGCCCCATGCTAAGTCATCTAATACAGTGAATCCAACAAGACCCATGCTAAGTCATCTAACACAGTGAATCCAACAAGACCCATGCTAAGTCATCTAGCACAGTGAATCCAACAAGCCCCATGCTAAGTCATCTAGCACAGTGAATCCAACAAGCCCCATGCTAAGTCATCTAGCACAGTGAATCCAACAAGACCCATGCCAAGTCATCTAGCACAGTGAACCCAGCAAGCCCCATGCTAAGTCATCTAGCACAGTGAATCCAGCAAGCCCCATGCTAAGTCATCTAGCACAGTGAACGCAGCAAGCCCCATGCTAAGTCATCTAACACAGTGAATCCAACAAGCCCCATGCTAAGTCATCTACCACAGTGAATCCAAGATTCCCCATGCTAAGTCATCTAGCCCAGTGAATCCAACAAGCCCCATGCTAAGTCATCTACCACAGTGAATCCAACAAGCCCCACGTTAAGTCATCTAGCACAGTGAATCCAACAAGCCCCATGCTAAGTCGTCTAGTACAGTGAATCCAACAAGCCCCATGCTAAGTCATCTAGCAAAGTGAATCCAACAAGCCCCATGCTAAGTCATCTAGCACAGTGAATCCAGCAAGACCCATGCTAAGTCATCTAACACAGTGAATCCAACAAGACCCATGCTAAGTCATCTAACACAGTGAATCCAATAAGCCCCATGCTAAGTCATCTAGCACAGTGAATCCAACAAGCCCCGTGCTAAGTCATCTAGCACAGTGAATCCAACAAGACCCATGCTAAGTCATCTAACACAATGAATGCAACAAGACCCATGCTTAGTCATCTAACACAGTGAATCCAACAAGACCCATGCTAAGTCATCTAACACAGTGAATCCAACAAGACCCATGCTAAGTCATCTAGCACAGTGAATCCAACAAGCCCCATGCTAACATCTAGCACAGTGAATCCAACAAGCCCCATGCTAAGTCATCTAAGACAGTGAATCCAACAAGACCCATGCTAAGTCATCTAGCACAGTGAACCCAGCAAGCCCCATGCTAAGTCATCTAGCACAGTGAATCCAGCAAGCCCCATGCGAAGTCATCTAGCACAGTGAATCCAACAAGCCCCATGCTAAGTCGTCTAACACAGTGAATCCAACAAGCCCCATGCTAAGTCATCTAGTACAGGGAATCCAACAAGCCCCATGCTTAACTCATCTAGTACAGTGAATCCAACAAGCCCCGTGCTAAGTCATCTAGCACAGTGAATCCAACAAGCCCCGTGCTAAGTCATCTACCACAGTGAATCCAACAAGCCCCATGCTAAGTAATCTAGCACAGTGAATCCAACAAGCCCCATGCTAAGTCATCTAGTACAGGGAATCCAACAAGCCCCGTGCTTAACTCATCTAGTACAGTGAATCCAGCAAGCCCCGTGCTAAGTCATCTAGCACAGTGAATCCAACAAGCCCCATGCTAAGTCATCTAGCACAGTGAATCCAACAAGCCTCATGCTAAGTCATCTAGTACAGGGAATCCAACAAGCCCCTTGCTAAGTCATCTAGTACAGTGAATCCAATAAGCCCTGTGCTAAGTCATCTAGCACAGTGAATCCAACAAGCCCCATGCTAAGTCATCTAGCACAGTGATTCCAACAAGCCCCGTGCTAAGTCATCTAGCACAGAGAATTCAACAAGTCCGGGGCGTGCTATTTCATCTAGCACAGTGAATCCAACAAGCTGGGGGCATGCTATTTCATCTTACACAGTGAATCCAACAAGCCCCATGCTAAGTCATCTAGTACAGTGAATACAACACGCCCGGGGCGTGCTATTTCATCTAGCACAGTGAATCCAACAAGCCCCATGCTAAGTCATCTAGTACAGTGAATCCAACAAGCCCGGGGCGTGCTATTTCATCTAGCACAGTGAATCCAACTCATGGATTACTAGTAATATGTTTAATAATAAGAACACCTGCAGCTACTTACGCCAGGTATCATTGTGAGTTGTTAAACCTCTTTCAAGTTTAACTATATGAGAATTGAGGGGGAAAATACTTTGGTAAGCATATATATATATATAAACATATTATTCGCTTATATGGTTTTCATAATTGCACGTGGTAAGGTAGCAATGAACAGTTTCTTTGAGTTTTTCACTTTGATAACGCAATCTTATTACACATGGTAGCAGTGCAAAGTTTATCTGTGCTGTAATGCATGCTTACACACACGCATCCCTTACATGTGAACACTTGTAGTCTTGTGGCACAGTGCTGTTGTGTACTTCTAGCATGTCGTGCTACAAAGATGAATATGTAATCAATATGTAACCAATGTCAAGGATTTGGCCAGAACGAAGCGAGGTTGTCCACCTTGATTCAAAATGTGTTGTAGGTAGAACTGATAGTAAAAATTGGGAAGAAAGTGTCTGGTAAGAAAAACTGTCGTGGCATGTTTACGTCTTCGTGACAACATTTTTTATATATTTTTTTTCAATATTGTTTTAACACACGTGACTTGATTTGTTAAACTTTGTTCCGAGTGCCTTCCTCGATATAATGCTATTTTCTTTCGGCAGCTATTTTACAATTTTACGCTTGCGTTAAGCCTTGCTTGTATATATATATATATATATATATATATATATAATATCAAGATTGCTGTGTTTCCATTTAACATGGCATTTGTTTATTTGTCAGTTATAGGATGGACTTGCGTGTCCACAAATGTCTGTGGAGTCCAGGTGATAACTGCTCACCTTTTGTTTTTGTCACATGGTTTGTGAAACTTGAGGACACTGACTTGTACACACCACAGTTACTATTCCAGGACTTCATAACATGTTTATCTTTTAATATACATGTAATTAAAAATTATTTAGGCTGAGACACGTTGACTACAAATTAATGAAGGATTGTTAAGGACAATGTCCCCTTTTCTGTAATCTCGTTGAGATTGCAGTTGAAAGAGATGAAAATTATAACTCAAATACTCTTGAATATTTTTTACATGAAACAAACTTTCAGTTTAATATGTTAACACATTTATCTAGGCAGTGTTACCCTTGAATTATAAATACATGCTTGATATATTTGCGAATTAGTCAATACACACATGACCTTGAGTATGACATCAACTGAGTATGGGTCAGTAAACACTTTTAAGTTGGTATTTATTATTCAAGCATAGCACAGTCTGGAAAAACGTGTAAACATATTACACTGCAGGTAACATGTAAAAATATTCAGGATTATATGAGTTCTAATTTTTTTCTGTTGTTAATGCACTTGCAATGGGATTCCACAAAAGCGGACATAATCCTTAAGCTTTGACTACATATGATAAAACAAAATCAGATGACAGCTAATGAAGAAAAAGTTTCATGGCCAAATGTCATGTTTTTTTTCAGACTTGGTTACCACTGAGATAAACAAAAAGGCTGCATCTGTCTTGCTTATCACAAGAGGAATTCTTGTCAAGTTCCAGTTTGTACAATGTGTTTTTTTCCTATATTTTGGGAACATAACCCATACCATCACAACTGGGAATTTGATCAGGATTTTTTCCATAAAATTCAGGGAAAAATATACAGTAAAACATTGATTTCATTATTGTATCTTTAATACTGTTTACTGTACCCCAAGATCAACAAAGGCATTTAAAAGCATTTCGTACTCAATAATTGGCACACTTCAACAAAATGGAATTGTTTTTCTCAAAATTGGGGGGGAAAAGATACGTTTAGACATTGGGAATATGACCGAATAATGGCTATAAAAACAGGCAAAAAACACACACTGAATGAATGGTGGTGGGTCAACTTTTCCACAGGGATGTAATAAACTACACCTTACCTAGTGACATTATAAACAAGAGGTTACCATAGTGATGTTATGTTGTAAACTAGATGTTACCATAGTGATTTTATAAACTAGAGGTTACAATAGTGATGTTGTAAACTAGAGGTTACAATAGTGATGTTGTAAACTAGAGGTTACAATAGTGATGTTGTAACTAGGGTTTACCATAGTGATGGTTACCATAGTGATGTTATAAACTACAAGTTACCGTAGTACTGTTATGAACTATAGGTTACCATAGTGATGTTATTAACTACAGGTTACCATAGTGATGTTATACATGAAAGGTTACCATAGTGATGTTATAAACTAGAGGTTTCAATAGTGATGTTGTAAACTAGAGGTTACCATAGTGATGTTGTAAACTAGAGGTTACCATAGTGATGTTGTAAATAGAGGTTACCATAGCGATGTTATAAACTACAAGTTACCATAGTGCTGTTATGAACTATAGGTTACCATAGTGATGTTATTAACTAAAGGTTACCATAGTAATGTTATAAATTACAATTGGCATATGCGTTTAAACATCTTGGAAAATTCGCATATAGTTTTCTCCAAAAACACATATAATTTCTCTTGAAACTTTGCAGAAACATTCATCTTTGTAACCTTGCATGCTTGTTAATAAACAATGATAACCCATGATGTGATGATGTGTGTTGACAAGATGTCTTTATAATATATCTCCTTTTACTTGGTTTAAATATATCAGTCTGTCTTCCTGCAATTTGAACTTTGAGTAGTGATTGTTTGATAGTCATGGGATTGAACCCAACTTGTAGCATCATCATATGTATAAAGGGATATCGGCATTTTCATTGTATCTTTCACCCCAGTTCTAGGTTGCAATATAACCCACACCTGAATTGTTTAAGACTGGGTATCAATAGGTATTACAATGGTAAATTTGTAATCAAATATGTTTAAGTAAGGTTATATGTTCCATAAGATGAACATTTTTGTGTCGCCATGCATGAGCATGGCTGACTTTTTGGAGGCATGTATACCGTCATTTCTGATGTTGGAGTTTTTGGTTGAGGAGCTTTACTCAGTGACGAGTAGCTTTACGCACTTCAAGAATGCACTTCGAGAATGTAGTTCCTTTAACTGCCTCAAGTATAACTTAATTTGATAAGGTAACTGACATGAATGTTATATATACCGAATAATATAACTACTGATTCTGAATAATTGTAATTGTATGCAGTATATACGTGTCTTTTTTGCAAATGTACTGAAATACTATGCACAATGATACACACATAAATATTTTATGAATGGAAAGTTTCAATAGCGTAGTTACCCGGATGTCGAATATCTCATTAATATTAATTCATTTCATTCGATAGTGCAGCAGAAACTCAATAATTATCCATTCATTCAGAACCATTAATTTGAAAATGTACAATCATTGACGAAAAATAAGCAGTCAACACATTTTCCGCCCCAATTTCTAAACCAGTAAGCTAAACATGCCACTCATGCGTGGCCTACAGCGTGACCTAGATAATGAGCTTTACCGACACATTGGGAACTAAATATCCGTAAATATTGTAGTTATTGTGCCTAGTACTTTAAGAAATAGTAAAGCATCTACTACAAATAAATACACAAGTTGATGAAAAGAATTTGTCAAGAAGTGCTCATTTCTACTACCAACAACAACAAGGTAAACAAATCAAATAGTTTAAAGGGACACACGGCAATCTTTGCGTTACGGTAACAAGAAGAAGAAAAATCCAAATCTTTTGGTATTTAGATCTACCCATGTTGTGTTTGTTTCCTTGCTGGAATTCAATAAAAAATAATTATCTCACAGTGTATCAACAGGAAATCTATTGGAACATACAATTTGAAAACCAAAACCGACGCAGTTGCAAAAAATAATTCCGTCACAAGCATTTTCCTAAAATAAGAAGAATTTTTTTTTTTCAATGTTGTGTGCCCAGATACTTCATCCCATTGGTGGAATGTTATGCAGAACATTTTAAATAAAGGATGTCAGCAAGAAACCGTGCTTAAAAAAGTGTTTTTAATAATAAAAAAAAAAGAGGCCTTTGAAAAATTATTACTTTCGTACCCAGGTCATTCGACCTTATTGTAGCTTTGCTCATCTTGTCTCTAACAAGCTTTTACCATGTTTTAGACCTGTGTTAAGGGTCGTTATGCTGTAAATAAAGCGAATGCTGTTGTGTTATACTGCTCTTCACCACTTATTAAATAAGTTGATGCATTAATCAGAAGAAAATGCAATATACCAGATACTGACCATACTTCTTTGTTTGTTTACAGTTCATATATTTTTATTGACATATCTTTTACTGCTTATAATAACTGTTGATTAACTTTGCAGTAATTTTAACCTTTTGTTTTCTTGTAGACGGATTTATATAGCTCAACTCCTCTTTCTAATCATTTTCTTTGTTTTCCTTAATATATACAACAAAATGTTTACAAACAGTATAAGCAGAGTAAGACAAGATATAAAAGAGCAGCTGAGCTATATACCAATATTCACAAGAAAACGAGAGGTTATAAGATATTCTACAGTTAACAGTATATGTTTATCCACCAGTTATATTGATTTCTGCTTACAATTTGCATGCTCCAAGTACTCACAATTAACAAGTTGAACAACATAACTATATTTCTGTTTTCCATACCACCCTGATGTCTATACATACAATGACAAAAAGCTTCCTTGCTGGCATAATGATGAAACACTAAACTCAGTATCTCTGTCAGGAAAATATCATCTTGTCAAAATGAACAGCCTTACAATTTTCTACTTGAACATAAAACCAGCAGGCCCCGTGTGGTTTCGGGGCAAAGAATATCACCACTGCAGATCCCGTTGGGGGGGATAGGCAGAGGGGTAGAACCGCCCAAATTCATGTTCACGTTATCATTTTTTGTTCATGCTCATTAAAGGTCTTCATCATGACCCCTGCATTGTTTCAGGTGCCATCTCGCTCAAATCACTAGAGCAGTGGCTGAAAAACAATAAACGTGGCTCCAGTATAAATGGAGAGGCTACAATAGAATTTGCAGCAACTCTGCATATAACCTTTCATGTTTTGGTGCGCCTTAAAACCCAATTCAATAAAACCAGAAGATCAGTCGATCTGTTTTATTTCCTTTGAACAAATGCGCGAGTGTCTGATTTATCAACAGTATTTCTGTTATGTACGCCAGTCAGTCAACCTGACTCCAGTACAAAATATATCATGTTCTAAGCAGCAACATTTCATTTTAATAAGCCACACCTGTAAAATTTAACATAACCTTTAACCTCACCAAGAAGACAGACACTGTTCAATCTTGGCAACTCTCAGGACCTTCAGTCCTTTGATTTATTGTTATTTTCTTTTGTATTCAGCATCCACCATTTTGTCCTATACACCACTTATCGGACACGGACAAACAGGGTCTACCGGAGGAGACGTTAACACGGGGTATCGACTGTGGGGCAGCGGTTATATTGGAGTCGGGTGATGGGAAGGTACTACTGACAAAGCGCGGAGATCACTTGAGAGCTTTCCCAGGGATATGGGTGCCTCCTGGTAGGTTTTCATGTATTTCGTTGTCTACTGTAAAGTGATCGCGAGTCAGACATGATAATGAGTCAGAAAAATTTGCTCTATTAAGTTCTGTTTTTAATTTCAATATTGTAACTCTGAAATTACAAGAGCCAACAGTTTAATATTTTGTATTTATACTCAGCTTATGGTCCTCTACAAAGTTTGTTCAAATGGTGACCCTGGGGTCAAATTTGGCCCCACCCCTAGGTCACATGTCAAACTTGGTTTGAGTTTATATTAACAAAAGTTTGAATTGTTTTAAAGCTAGCCAAATTTGAGCCAAATACATCCCTCCCCCTATATCTTGGTAATTGAAGACACTTTATAAAAACAAACTAGTTTGATACTGCCATATCTGACACACAATCCTTCTATCCCCAACCCCACCATGGACGCCATATAGCAAGTAGAGCGATACAGGCCCTCTTGGGCCTCTTGTGATAGAGGCAGATCACCCCCTTTTTCCTGGGTAGAACCAGGTGTTTATACATCCCGCCATCCGTAAGGATCGACACCTTCTCACTAATGAAGCCCAAAACAAAGATTATGTATCTTGTATTAAACCGATAATTTCCAATGTCAGTCTTTTTAAATATCCTCAGAGGCTCAATACTAAATCTTACTAACAAAAACAATTGTCACTCTATCTCTACTCTGATCTACTCTGCAGTTCAGGGTGAAAAGGTTCTAGGCCCATTTTCCATATTTTATCTTGATGTACATGGAGGATGAGCCTGGCGTGTGCATGCCTGTTAGGCGCCATATAACCTTTCATGTGTTGGTGCGCCTTAAAACCCATTTCATTCAATTCTACTCTAATCTTAAAAGGACGCAGTAATCATCCTTTTTTTCCCCCACCCAAACTTATTTTGAAAACCAAGAATATTTCCATGCAGTTTACAGTTACTGTGCACTTGTTAAAGGGAAACAACTCTAGAAAAATTTATATGATTCAAATTTTGCAAGTTTTATTCTTTACACACTCTAGTATATTATAGCCATGTATCAGCTTTAATGCCTGAAGTAAATTTACTTTAAGAGAAAACATTAATATGCAATTAAATTATTTTTTCCATTATTATTAACCGGGCGGTTCCGTGTATCGGAGTCTCTCATCTGAGCCTGTTAAAGCACCGTAGGAATCTATTAGTAAGTAAAAGTTCACAAATTCCTATATGTCCTGCTCTCTCTTTGACGGTGCCCTGTACTGTGTTGATGAGCTGTTAAACAACATTTAATTCAATTATGTTAATAGTTATATAAAGGGATACAAATTGGTGTTTATGATTTGCTTAGTTATTATATAATGTTGTTTTTTCCTTCTAAACTGATGATTTCTAAACTCTACAATTACGAATACACCAACATAATTAGTGTTGAGCTATTTGGGAAATGGTAAGTATGATTTGCAGATAGTCAAATTATGAATATCAATGTCAAGTACATTGATTGTGTTCAGTTAATAATGTGTTTGTTTGCAAATAGATGGAAAAAAAAGATCAGAATAGTTGCTAGTCACTTTGTTCGATTTTTGTTTGAATGGTGTTTTAAAGTCATTGTCAGCACATTTTAGGCTATGTATGACGGTCGATTTTTTGTGGTGGAGGAGCCCCGTGTGGTTCCCGGGTGCCCCCGTTTGGTCACGGGGCAAATAATAGGGCCACTGCAGATCCCTTTGGAGGTTAGGCAGAGGGGTATTCCCCCCAAATTCATGTTCATTTTATCATTTTTTGTTCATGTTCATTAAAGGTCTTCATCATGATCCCTGCATTGTTTCAGGTGCTATCTCGCTCGCATCAAAAGAGCGTAAATGGAGTTTCTACGATACAATTTGCAGCAACTCTGCAGTTCAGGGTGAGAAGGTTCTAGGCCCATTTTCCATATTTTATCTCGATGTACATGGAAGATGAGCCTGGCATGTTCATGCCTGTTAGGCGCCATATAACCTTTTCATGTGTTGGTGCGCCTTAAAACCCCAATTCAATTCAATTCAATTGTGGTGGAGGCAGACCGCACATTTATTGCTAGGTAGAACGAGTAATGTGTACCTCCTGCCATCCATAGGTATCGACACGTTCTCACTTTCAAGACGAGCTCCCAGTGAAATTCGAAAACTCTCGCGCTAGTCACACTATTTTGACTTATATTACTGTATATGTTCATTTAAGTCTAATTTTAAATACCGAATATTTATATCTTTCAGGTGGTCATATTGAACAGAATGAAACGGTATGAGGTACATGTACATTTCTTTTAGTGTTAGACTTGTTCAACCTACATTTAATAAATAGTTTCGTTGATTTCCATGCTTTGGTTACATAGTAAAACAAACTTCTTTTTATTATATGATCTTGTTTTGGAATTTCCAATTTGAAAAAAAAAAAAAAGAATTGGGGACTGTACAGTGTCCAATAGCAACATTAAGTATTGTACAATCACGTGGTACAAATACGAACTGCTGATTGGGCTGTAAATGTAGGTATATAATAAAACACTTTAATTTGGCGAACATATTTTCTTCTCATGCCAAACTAGTTGTTAAAGGGACACATGGTAATCTTGATTTTTTGAAAACTCGCAGCGTCCCGTTAGTTTTTCTGAATAACATGCATTCTTCAGTCATTAATAATAATTATGAGAATAGTATAAACCAGATTGTTTTTGTATATTACTGACTTTTAATAATACCGCACCAATAATAAATTTCAAAATTTGGTAAAATAACATAGAAAATTGAAAACACAAAATTTTATTTAATGATATGCCAGCCGGTTTAAAGTCAAAATGTTCCTTGATAAATAAGTAGACGCTAATATTGATGCTTGATAAAAACATCAAGATTGCCGTGTGTCCCTTTAAAGTCTAGGAAAAACAAAGTCAGGAGGCAGGCCTTTTCAACTCCACATGGAGTATATCTGTGCATATACATGAAATTAATGTGGTCGTCTTTATATGGCAATATCAATTAACAATACCTTAAAAAAAGCACCATGGCCGGGATAGTAAAGACTCTGCGTCTAAAACTGTCTTGCCTCTTGCTGCTGCTGGTTCGAATCCCACTGGGAACTCGACATGTCAAGTGGGAAAGTGTTGATTCTTATGGATGGCGGGAGGCATATAGTACTGGTTCTGCCCAGGAAATGTTTGTAATGTTATAAATAAATGTTACCATTTTTGGCAAGTTTAGAAAATGTTATAAATACTTTATTTTACTCAATTGTTAGTAATTTGACAAACAATTTGATTGGGAATATTTTAGCAAATAATTGAATATGATCTGCAAATATTCAAGTTGAGTAATGCCATGGCAATTTGTTTAAGAATCAAGATTGTCTTGTGTTTCTTAAATACAATAAATGGTTAAAGGAATGTAGGTATACATCAATTCAATCTTAATCATTGAGAATTCTAAAAACTTGTGAAAGTGTGTAAGATTTATCAAAATCGGAAGATATGCAAAGAAGATATCCATTTGAAAGTTCTTTCAAAACGGACATGAAGCTGCCATTTTGAGAGCTATGACATCATAGTTCTAAATTACTATATATAGTATGATAATTTACTAATTTATTGGGGAAAAAATAACAGCAACTGTATGAAAAATAAGTCAACTAAAGTTTAGTAATGCATTATATGACCAGTAAAGGATTCTGCATTTATGTGCAGTGATTTCTTTAAATGTATTGATCAATTTCCCATATATAGTAATTTTAAAAGAACTATGATGTCATAGTTTTCAAAATGGCAGCTCTCATATTAATTTTAGACTGAATGAATGAATGGAGTTTTACGGCAAGTCGACACATAAATAGGTCATATTGTGCGCAAAAAACGTGATGGAATGCAGTAGTAATTAAAAATAATGTAAACGTATAAAGATAAAATTATCTACAAATAAGGGATGATATGGTAGCAATATAAATATGTTTATATGTAAATCAACAAACGCCCGCCAACGGGCTTGTAAACAAGTTAATATTAATTTTAGAACAACCTTCAAATGGTCATATCTTTTTTGTATTTTGATAATTTTTTTACCTTTTTCTGTTTTTTAGAACTCAAAAATAAAGATTGTTTGGCTGCATGCCTACATCCAGTTTAATTATGTTTTCAGTTAACAGAAGCAGGTTTACGGGAACTGAGAGAAGAAACAGGACTGCATATAACCAGCGATATGTGTTGTCATGACCACATCCCAGTTTTAGCATTGTGGGAGGTCAGTTGGTTGTTATGGTGATATTTTTGAAATTTTAAAAAGAAAACAATAAAATTATATATCATTGTCTCGCCCACGATAGTGGGTAGCGAGACATAGCAGTCACTTTTCCAGCGGCGACCACATTTTAAATCAACTGTATTTCAACAACAGCTGCTCAAATTTTTCTGAAACTTTCTCAGATGCTTTATTGGGTCAAGGGACCACTTAATGTCAAAATTACCAAGGTCAAGGTCATATTTTGCGTTATTTTCCCAAAACTTAACCTTGGTTAGGTAACAACTTTGATTAGGTAACTTAACCTCAGTTGACTGTATGTGATTGCCTCATTTTCTTTGTTTGATACTTGGTCATATGTATTGTTGGCATTGGTGGACATCACTGAACAACAAAAATTACCAAGCTCAAGGTCAAATTTTGCTTATTTTCTCTTAACTTAACCTTGGTTAGGTAACTTAACCTCAGTTAACTTTATGTGATTGCCTCACTTTATGTCTTTGATACTTGGTCATATGTATTGTTGGCATTGGTGGACATTGCTGAATGACAAAAAATACCAAGGTCATGGTCATGTTTTGCGTTATTTACCCTAAACGTCAGTTTGGTTAGGTAAGTTAACCTCAGTTTACTTTTCTGATAACTTTAATTTCTTTGTTTGATACTTGGTCATATGTATTGTTGGCATTGGCGGACATCACTGAATGACGAGAATTACCAAGGTCACATTTTGCAATATTTTCTCCAAACTTAACCTTAGTTAGGTAATTTAACCTTGGTTAGGTAACTTAACCTCAGTTAACTTTATGTGATTGCCTCAGTTTATGTCTTTGATATTTGGACATGTATTGTTGGCATTGGTGGACGACAAAAAGTACCAAGGTCAAGATCATATTTTGCATTATTTTCCCAAAACTACACCCTGGTTAAACCACTTAACTTCAGTAACTTAACTTTTTATGATTACCTCGCTTTTATTTGTTTGATACCTGGTCATATGAAATGTTGTCTTTGATGGACATCATTTAAGCACAAATTTAATAAAATATTTCCTATGCCGTTTGCCGCGGTGGGTAAGACACCCTCAGACCGAGGTCTTGTTTTATTAATCTGAAATATTTTGTATTCTTATTTATAAGAGACTTGCATTGTAAAATATTTTGTCTTGTTAGTTGAAGGGCTCCCGTGGTCGGGATATTAAAGACCCTGTATCCAAAACTTTCTCTTCTTTCACCGCAGCGGGTTCAGATCCCACAGGGAGCTCAACCTGACAAGTGAGAAAGTGTTGTTTCTTGTGGATGGCGGAGCTATACAGTATTGGTTCTACCCAGGAAAAATCGACCGTCATATATGGCCTTACATGTGCTAAAAATGAAGTAAAACACGATAGAAACAAACAAATTCTTAGATGAAATATTCAACATCTGTGGGAAAACTCCTCCAAAGGGAGGTAAATACTCAGTACACAAGGGTGCACTTTGTACTCGAATTTACGACCCATTTAACAGAATTATAGAGGAGCATGTTTTTATGTTTTTTGGGAATCTATCTCAATCAGACAGTAGCAAAAATCTGTACAAAAAGCCCAAGGCAGCTGTACCTTCATATAAGTTCATGCAATTGGTCTCGAACAAAAAACATGCCACGTACGGCAAAGGAATTAGAGTAAATAGGATGTGTGAATAATTATACCATGGCTTCCACGAGGTGATGTCGGGGCTATATAGGAATCGCATTGTCCGTAACATCCCATCACGTCGAAACACATTTTTGTCCCATCGCGACGTGTCCCGTAACACATTTTTAGCTTGACTTTTCCATAGGAAAAAAGAGCTATTGTCATCACTTGATCGTCGTCATTGTCGTCGGCGTCCCCTGGTTAAAGTTTGTAAGCTTATATCACCCAAACCACATTACATAATGGATTGAAACTTTACACATGTATTCAGCATCATTAGTTGACACCACAGAGTTAGGTGATATAACTCTTGCTTTTATTTTGACAGAAGTATCAGGGTTCTGGAAATATTTTGAAAATCCACTTGACGAGGGAAAGTGGATTTTCAAAAGTCACTTGCCCTGCCCACAGTGTCACTTGCCCCACATTTAAGAACACTTAATTGCCCTAAAAATTGGCGCTTTATGATTATTCGTGTTAAACGGGATGGATCGCCGCATAATTTGGACCATTATACTTAGTTGAAAAAGAAAGGGAGAATGTATTTAATTGTATTTATTCATATAAAAAAATCAAACGGTTCTTCTTTGTGTCTATTACATATTTGTTAAAATGATGAATGTGACAGTATACAAACTAACTTTATTTCCCCCTCCCACCCCACCAAGCACCACACACACACACACACACCACCCCATTATTTTTGATGACCATCCAAAAAAAGTGCTTGGCAGCTAGTGTATGGAACTTTTAATGTCACAGTGTGTACAATTAACCAGTTGACAGAAAAAAAGAAGCTATTGTGTTCATTTAAATGTGTGACAAGCAAAGTCACTTGGCCCCCAATATCTGTAACCATGGTAATGTTCCTACGCCTTTGTCTTTGAACTAAGGGCAATTAGATGAAAGCAAGAGGCATGAATAGGGTTTCCCCTAGGAATTGTTTAAGAAGTAGTAGCAGAAACCTTATTTATCAAAAGCGAAAGTTCAGAACTTGAGAAAAAGGTTCCGTGATTGTTTTTAAATCGCAAAAACCCATGACATGCGCATATCACTTAGTTATGCAACTTATTTGTGTAGTATGCACTTCCATATACGTTTAATTACAGAGAATATCAATGAAATACACCAAATACCTCATAAAATCGCATTGATAAACGAGTGCTTCGAGTAAAAGAAAATGTATTTTCGTTACGAAAAAATCTTCGGCTAGATTATCTAAACAAAAACATGACGTCACGTGGGTCTGTCAATCATTATTTTGACGCATTAAATTTGCAAATTAAGGAATTTCTGTATTTGATTGATGGGAGGTCCAAATGACTTTCAGGGATTATTTGGAAATGATTTCTGCTAGTAGCTATGTTTATGGTTGGGAGGTCACGGACATGATTGCCGCGATTTCATTGGACGATGGACACACGTCTGACGGTCGTGTCAGGATAAATTGTGAAACGGTGTGAAATGCGTGTGTGGGTTAATTAGTTGTTTATTGAAATAATGCCACAAATTAAGCTGCCTGGGGCGAGAATGTTGATTGTACCAAAAGTTGTTTAATCTTATTAACAGTCGCTAGCGGCGAAAAACATCGGCCAGTTTTATTCAGTTATCAAATTCTGATATGGCTAGTTTGCCACTTGATTTGGTCTGGAATGGAAACGTCCAGTCGGGCAAGTGGCGGGCAACCAGATTTGCAAAGGTCACTTGCCCACACCCAAAATCCACTTGCCCGGGGCGTCGGGCAACCGTATTTCCTGAACTCTGAGTATGGACCCTATTATACTTAGAAAACTTGGTTAAAGTTTGTATGTAAGCTTGTTTAAAGTTTGTATGCAAGTTTGTATCTCCCAAACCACTTTACACAATGGATTGAAACTTCACACATGTATTCAGCATCATTAGATGACACCAGTCAGGTGACGTAACTCCTGCTTTTATTTTGACAGAACTGTGGCCCCTTTCATACTTAGAAAACTTGGTAAAAGTTTGTATGCAAGCTTGTATCTCGCAAAGAACTTAACATAATATATTAAAACTTCACACATGCATTGGACATCATAACACAACTCCACAGAGCCAGGTTTTATAACTCTTGCATATATTTAAACAAATTATGGCCCCTTTTGTACTTATGAAATTTGGTTGAAGTTTGTATGTAAATTTGTATCTCGCAAAGTACTTTACATAATGGATAAAAACTTCACAGATGCATTCAGCATCATAAGACAACACCACAGGGTCAGGTTCTATAACTCTTGCATTTATTTTAACAAAATTATGGCCACTTTTATTCTTTGAAAATTTGGTTAAAGTTTGTATGTAAGCTTACATCTCCAAAAGTACTTTACACAATTGATTACACAATGGATTAAACTTCACACATGTATTTGGCATCTTTTATAGCCCATATTTTATTATAACAAAATTATGGCCCTTTTTTAGCTCTACTGGCCAAGGGCTTATGGGACGGTGTATTGTCCGTCTTCCCTCGTCCGTCCGTCTGTCCGTCCGTTAACTTTTACCTCGTTAAGACGATAGGGCCAGCGGAGTTATGGCCCTTGATTTAGTTCAAAATGCTTTATTTTGCCTGGTTAAGACGATAGGGCTTTCATTTTTCATACGATCTTTACTAAACTTTGTCAGATTGTTAATGTCAATGAAAGCTCGGTCAAGTTCGAAAACCAGCCAGATCGAACCAGTAACAGAGGAGTTATGGCCCTTGATTTTGTTAAAAATGCTATAATTTGCCTCTTCATACGATAGGGCCTTCATTTTGCATCTGATCTTTGCCAAACTTACCAGATTTTATGACTTTCATTTTTTTATTGATTTTTTTTAAAAATTTTTTTTAATTTTTTATTTTTATTTTTATTTTTTATTTTTTTTTATTGATTTATTATTATTTTGTTTTTTGTTTAATTTTTTTTGTTTAGCTCTTTGTTGGACCAGTCGTACCAGTAACAGAGAAATTATGGCTCTTGATTTAGTTAAAAATGCTATATTTTGCCTCGTTAATACGCTAGGGCCTTCATTTTTCATCTGATCTTTACCAAACTTTACCAGATACTTTAGTTATGGCCCTTGATTTAGTTAAAAAGCTGTATTTTGCCCAAAACTTTCAAAAAAACGTAAATGGCAGTCTCTCACTTCATTGATGTTATAAGAGCCATGTTAGCCAGTAGGCCCTCTTGGGCCTCTTGTTACTTAGACAGCTTGTATGTAATTGATGGAAACTTTGTTTATCAATTGTAATTTCATCAAAGTCGAGCGTCTGCACCGTTGGCTGTGCTCTTGTTATTACTTGCATTCCTCAAACAGTTTTGAATGGGTTGTTTTCATACTTCATATACACATAACAACTGATATCCTTATGTCCCACTACTTCACCCATTGTTAATTGCCTTATTTATTACAGAATTATGGCCCTTTGTTTGAATTTAAGCGGGGTTATTCATCACCTCCAGTCTAGTTTAGCTTCTTGTTAATATGTTGATCTGTTGAATAATTATTACAGTCTGTATATCCACCAAAGTTATCGCTTGGACCACCAAAGCGCCACCATGCTGTGATATACCTGTATGCAAAGTTAAAGGATGATGTAACATCAGACATACTACAGTCACAGATTAAATTTGACCCGTCGGAGGTTGAGGCATGTGCTTGGTTTGACAGGTCAAAGGTCAAGGTTATTGTATCTGTGAAAGAAGGTCAAGGTCAGGTCTCTAGTGAAGGTCAAAGCTTGGCTCAAGATACTTTCAGGTATTTGTATAAGTTTGCTTAATATTTGTGTATTATTATTTGCATAACCTGCATCGATTGAAGGTTAATTATTATATATTAGATTTTTATTAGTACTACTCCGTTTCTGTGGAGCTCAAAGTTCTCCGGCCATGTTTTGTTTCATGAACATGTTTATGTTTATTTAAATCAAAATCAATACAACAATAGATATTTACATTTCACACATTGCAATATCTGTGAAAAGCGAGAATAAGATTTTATTTGATGACTAGAAAACTTTGAACAGGTAAATTAATCCACAGGTAAATGTATTTATCAATTACCTGGCAACAGTTGTGCAGCTATACAATTCAGATTTACCTCATTTCCCTATGCGGTCATGTGGTAGTAAAAGTAGTATCTACGTCATGCAAATAATTCTTATTTTTACATACAATGTAGTAGAGGTTTTCAATATATGTTTCTCTCTGGGACTATCAAGAAATGTTCATATGATGTTTAAGACTTAAATTTGTTAATTTATAATACTACAAAAAGGGTGGTCAACTGGCCTGGCCATTCACCTTTAAAGGGACATGCGTAATCGTGAAGTATTTATCAAGTACTACAGGGGCTTAACGAAGGGTTTCGTATTTATTGGGGCGTCCATAATTATGTTTACAACAACAACAACAACAGCCATATAATACAACAACTATATTTCCATAGTAATACATTTTATATATCTATATATTATATTAGAACGTATGTATGTATTAACTGTTCAACATTTGCTAATTATATTATTTCGGCAGGTAAATTAGAATCTACCATCTTTGATAGAAATCTGTCAACAAAACTGTTGATTTGGATAAAAATACACCAAAATGACGCTTTGTGTACGATTTTCGTCAAAATTATTGGGGCGACCTTGGTCAGGCCGGTCATGAAGGCATTATGCCCCTGTACTAAAATAAATAAATAAAAGGTGATACAATTTGGAGTTTCAATTTGTCTTCGTTATTCTACCGTATGTTTAAATATAGTAATGGTGCGAACAGGACCTGTTTAATATAACATGTGTTATATACATCTATCTACAGTCCCTGGTGCGATATAATCAAAATTAGTCAAATGCAAAATCACTTTACAAATAGTTATTAATAATGATTTGTAAATTGCAAGTTATTTAGAAAAACTATACAGACATCGCAAGTTTTAAAAAGATTAAGCTTGTACGTGTCGATTCTTACGGATGGCGTGAGGTTTACGGTATGTAAATATCAAATCCTCTTGAGGGTGTCAGTGGATATTATCAACCCTTGAATGTAATGTCGACCGAGGCTATCGTCATCATTTCGAGGGTTCATAAAATCCACTGGCACCCTCAAGAGGATGTGATATTTATTTTATTATACCGAACAAATACTCCTGTGGGAAATCGCATTAAGACAGGTCTTTTTGAACATATTTATCACAGTCCAAACATATGATAATAACAAAACAACTTCATGTAAAACAAAAATCTATTTTTAGAACTGAGATTTTCAAAAAGCTATCGAGATGATATTTTGCGCGATCATCCACTATGACACGTTGAGGGTGTTAGTGCGATATATCAACCCGGCAAGGTATGGGGATTTTACAGTGAGTTACAATAATACTGATTCTACCCAGGAAAAGTTGGTGATCTGCCTCCAACACAAAAAATCGACCATCATATATAACCTTACATTGTGTTGAAAATGACGGAAAACACCTTACAAACAAATCAAACAAACAAAAAGATTAAGATGTGATTTTTTCCCTTTAAGACATTTGTCAGTATCACAATAAAATAGGATACCTGTAAATGAACAGTGCGAGGGTTCAGTGCAAAACTATTGTATCTCCTTTATTCATATGTCGTTACAATAGTTTGTGCTGGCCCCTCGAGTGTAAGTATTAACATTTTATTCCCTGGAAACTGTTAATATCATCACAAGTATACTCTTTAAAAAAGGACATTAGTTAAGTTAAAATTCGTAAAGTTACACAATATTCTTTTATCCCATTTAATAGTTATATGGCTTTGATATTCTTTAAAGTTAAGTGGTTCATTTGGCAGTAATATAGGCGTATTTCGACTTTAACTTTGCTGTGTTTTTTATTTCAGAGCCCTTGTGTTGAATGACAACCAAGAGCAAGTAGAGGGTCAGTTAGCATTTAGTGACTTACTAAAGACGGCCGGCGATGAAAAGGATCAGAAGGGACGAGTCAGCACGGGAACAAAATTTGCTCTGGAGGAATGGCTGTCGATAGAGAACCACCAATTACATGTAAACCTCGGAGACAGTCGAATGTAGTTCATATTATAAAGTAATCCTTCCTTTTTGTTGGAAATAGCATTACTAGTCGGAGAAAATAGCCTGTTTCTATTAAAATTTCATTGTTGTATGTATAAGAAATGCATTGGTAAGTTTTAATGGATTATTGATGAACATTTTCGGAATTTCAAATTCATGCATACACTTTGTGAGCAATTATCAATGAAAACAGCTGTACCCTTTACCTGTTTAGTAAACAAACAAGAACCTTCTTACATGTTTTGTGACCCCATCTTTTCTGGTGATTTTTCAAGTGAAAAATATTTTTCAATATAAAAATTACTCTGCTGCATTATCCATACTTGAAGTTTTAGCAAATCATTAATATGTGACATTTTAACATTGGTGTCAATAGGGAAAATAATTGGTCGTTTCATACCTATAATAAAACCTGACTAAAATTAGCTTCTCCCCAATGTCTCAAGTTTTGTTGGCCTATGTGCATGCAGAAGTTAACCATAGTTTATTTACAGAAAGTGTGGAATAAAGTTTTGCACTTAAAATGTGTAAATCTCTTAAAATTAATGAATAATCTCATTGTTTTATTTTTTAGACAATATAAACAACCCCTTTCTGGTAAATGAGCTAATTGTTGGAGAACCAGTGTTTTTAGTAGAAACTGTAATTTTTTAAGTAACACCAAACATTAGCCATTACAAAGAGTTGCGTGAATGTTTTGGAACTTCCTTATGCATAAATAAATGGGTGGGTTAAATATGTATAATTTTAGCAATGTCGGCTTCAAACTTGTCTGCAATTTTGTCTTGTCGTGCCCTCAATGGTTTATTCTCTTGTTGCTCTGGCTTCTGCTTAGTCATTGAGTAACTTCTTTGTGGCCCTCTAAGATATTGTTTTTTTCTATTTGTATATCCACGAGTATCTTTGTGTTTTACTGATATTGCCTATTAATGCTGCCTTGTTGGTTAGAGAATAGTTCATGGTGGGGATTTTTTTATTTACACTGTCCCGTTTTATTGGGATGACAGTAGGGTAAGTGTGAGGTTTGGTGAACCCTAGAACCTGGTTTAAACCCCCTTTTTTGCCACTAAACGTTTCAAGGCGTTTCAAGGCGGTAGCCCTATTGTCAATCCTTTGGTGTTTGTGATGTCTTCTTTGGCCTTTTATTTATCTTTAAAGTTGTTCTTTGTTTCTGTGTGTGTTTGTGGTTGACTGTAGTCCTTGAATGCTACTTTTCCTGATCGATTTTTATATCTCATTTTATTCGTTTCTCTCTAGATCTTGTAGTCATATATTCAATATTCGTAATATTTGTATAACTAGAAAGCTTCTCCAGCATGGCTACCGTTATCATAAAATTCGAAACAGCTTTGCAAAATTGTATTCTCGAAACCCTGATCTCCTTTTAAAATATAAAAGCAATTTAAGAACTCTTCTGTGACAAAGACTATCACAACCTGACTTCTATGGTGACTTCATAAGATCCTTGGTCATAACCACTTTTATACAATATTTATTAAACTTGTTAAAAAGTTTATCACAAGAGGTTATAACCCTATCATTTTGCAAATTACTGTTAGTGGTTGACCCATTTACAATTCTCCACTATGCTTTCCTCTTTGATTGTGCAACGACCGGACAGATTGTGGACCCTATAATAACATCTACCTAAATCCTTATAGGAGGGTAGCGTTTGATGTTTGTCTTGTGTGTGTGGTTCCCGGGGGCCCCGTTTGGTCACGAGGCAAAGAATAGGGCCACTGCAGATCCCTTTGGAGGGGTAGGCAGAGGGGTAGAATCCCCCCAAATTCATGTTCATTTTATCATTTTTTGTTCATGTTCATTAAAAGTCTTCATCATGATCTCTGCATTGTTTCAGGTGCCATCTTGCTCACATCAAAAGAGCTGTGGCAGAAAAACAATAAACGTGGCTCCAGCGTAAATGTAGTTTCTACGATAGAATTTGCAGCAACTCTGCAGTTCAGGGTGAGAAGGTTCTAGGCCGATTTTCCATATATTATCTCGATGTACATGGAGGATGAGCCTGGCATGTTCATGCCTGTTATGCGCCATATAACCTTTCATGTGTTGGTGCGCCTTAACACCCAATTCAAAAATTCGTCTTAATCTTGTCTTGTACGGTTTGCTCTGTTGTTGCTCTGGCTTATGCGAAGTGTTTGAGTACTTACTTTGTGGCTTTCTAGGCTTTTTTTTAATATTTAATACATGATCATTTATTTTACTTATATTGCCTGTAAATGCTCCCTTGCTTGTTTGAGATTATAACCTGTGAGATTTGGTGCACCCTAGAACATGGTTTAAACTCCCAGCGACCTTTTTTGCCGCTGACCGTTCAAAGGCGGTAGCCCTATTGTAAACCATTTTGTGACATTTGCATATGACTGTATTCCTTATTAACATTGACATTCATGTTTGTCCTTTTGTGTGTTTTTGGGTTTACTGTGTTCTGTGGAAGCTGCATTTCCTGCACTTTATACACTATTTTCATATAGACATATAATCATTTGCTTCTAATAATATTTTCTATTAAAAAAAATGAGTTTGAATTGAATTGGTTCAAATACTTTTTAACGCTAGACCAGCGTCTCAGATTTTGTCATATGCCATACTGATCCAAAACATTCAGTCCATCAACGACTTCTGGACTGGATATCATTTGGTGTGATATGAACATACCGTAATCTGTGTTTTAGATGGTCCTTTTATCGCACGTTTAACACTGCAGTAAACTGTAAAGGTGCAATATATGTGATATTAAGTGTGCGATATAGGTGCACATACAAGGTGGGATCTATTGTTGTTTTATGAGAGAGTATCGCCGTGGTGTAATGTTTTGCACTTCGGTTTAGTAATCCAGGGCCCCATTTGGTTCTGGGGCAAAGAATAGGGCCACTGCAGATCCCGTTGGATGGGTAGGCAGAGGGGTAGATCTTCCCAAAATTCATGTTCAATTTATCATTTTTTGTTCATGCTCATTAAAGGTCTTCATCATGACCCCTGCATTGTTTCAGGTGCCATCTCGCTCAAATCGCTAGAGCAGTGGCAGAAAAACAATAAACATTGCTCCAGCGTAAATTGAGTGTCTACTATAGAATTTGCAGCAACTCTGCAGTTCTGCAGGTGAAAAGGTTCTAGGCCCATTCTCCATATTTTATCTCGGATGTACATAGAGGATGAGCCTGGCATGTTCATTCCTGTTAGATGTCATATAACCTTTCATGTGTTTGTGCGCCTTAAAACATGTTCATTCCTGTTAGATGCCATATAACCCTTCATGTGTTGGTGCGCCTTAAAACCCCAATTCAGTAATCCAGGGATCACGCATTCTATCCCACTCAAAGCTGAATATGGGATTCTTGAAATACTTTAACAAGAATTTCACACCTGACCAGTCCTTCTGATGACATTAAGATTGAGGTCTGCTCGCTAAAATGCCCAGTGTAATACAGTGAGGATAAATAAACGCAAATATGCACGGGCATGATATTTCTTCCAACAACAACTGAGTATCACATGTTCAGTGTGTATTCATTACTAAATATGTGATAAATATGGATAGCGATACTGGTTCAGAAACTATGTTTATATTGAAAGAAATCTTACATTTTGCTCACCTTATTATTATTCAGGATATCAACATATAAATACTTTAAAAATAAGATACAGTAATTTTGTTCATTATATGGCATAACCTCAGTTTACTATTATTTGTAATTTTTTGCAATAAATGCATTGATATGATTTAGCTTTTGTTTTAGAATTAAAAATCTGTTAACCAAATATGTTTTCTTTTTTGAATATTATTACTCTGGCTGCACTCAAAACTTCCTCGCCTGTCACCGTTTCAGGTTTGTATATTTCAAGTGAGAAATTGTCGATTCTTGCGGATGGCGGGAGGTATATAGTACTGGCCCAGGAAAAATGGGATGGTCTACCTCTACCACAAAAGATATCTACCATCATATATGGCATAACATGTGCTAAAAATGACGTAAAACACCATTCAAAAAGCTGTGATATACAAGAATGAAAATGTATTCATTAAATAACCGTTATTCATTTTAAATAATTGCACATGATTTGACCCCAGTTGGCAGGGATCAAATAAATGGCCGTCTTATTTCCATCAGGATGTAGAATTCCCTCAATGGGAACTGAAAACTGATGAACAAGATATTCATTTCCCCAAATGATCTCCATTAGGCCATATAATAAATTAATTGCTAGATTATCATCCCCGCCCACCCCAGCCTTTATATGCTGCCCCGGCAATTTTTATTTCTTCAGAAAATAACAAACAAAAATTCTCTGTTGCAGTTGAAATATTTTGTATTATTAATACAAGAAATATTTCTTAACATCTGAAAATGATTAAATTCTTAAATTAATATGTGCCTGAAAGTATAAAACACTATTACAAATGTGTTTTCTATCTTGGAAGTGCCTGGAGTAGTATGTGTTACTATTTTTGTCTTGTGCCGAGGCAATATTCCATTTTGTCATATAAAATAAAAGATTATTTCGAAATAAATTTGGATGATAAACTAGCAATTAATTTATTCTGGCCTTATTGTCTACTTTTGCTCTGACATCACCATGCCCTATTCCAACCCAATACGATCTATTAAAGCTGAAAACTGAACATTTTATTTATTTATCAGACAGGTTTAAAGTCAAAATGATAGTGAGTAAATCAAGATGCTAATTGTAATGCTGGATAAATACTTCAAGATTGCCATGTGTCCCTTTAACTGTGACAATAAGGCCTGGTCAGGTATATCGTCTATATGACTTTATAAGAATGCTTTATATAAGTAAGAAATGGCATTTTCGTTTAGTTTGTTTTGCTTCAGTTATAGTTTTCAATAAAAATAAACAATCACAGTCATTCAGAGGCAATAAAATTGGACATTCAAAACTCAAAATATTTCTGAGTCTGCCTTTCTGTATCATCTTAACATTCCAGTCTTAACATTTCAAAAAGTGCAATAGTCATGTCATTTTAGTTACATTTACATCCGATTGAGTAATACATAGAGTCTGTTACATGAGTTTCTGCGTATTATTGATTTTAATAAACAAATTGGATAAAAAGATAGAATATGAGGCTATAATATACAGTCACAAACGTAAGATCCTCCATGTACTACATAACATAACACACCTACGACGTGATAAGTTTCACTTTAATGTCATCAATTTACCTTGTATACGGCGGCAATTTGTAAGAGAAATTATGAAGTTGTTTTGTGGGTTACATGACATCAGCTACGTTACGCAGCTACAAATGATGCGGCACCTTAAACCATAAATAAGTCACGGCTTTTTACACTCCCAGAAGCCATGTTATGTGATAACAACAGATAGATTGCTGCCAAGTTGGTAAAAATCAATGGCGGAGTGATCGATTATTTAATTCATAAATTTGTATTTTGAAGAACTACAGAGTGATTTAAAATTATAAATGTGAACAAATTATGTTTTTAACACTATTTGTAAAAATGTCCGCCTTAAATTCATGCAATACCCAGATTGGTAAAACATGATTTTGTAGCATCATTTACATTTGTCAATACTTTCTGTAGGAAGGTTTCCTTATGAAACGTTGACTTAATATAACTATCTTTTTTTTTTTAAGGAGACTGCCTAATTATGTATTTGTCATGGTGTCATGTTGTTATGGATACCGGTCATGTTTCCATGGATACATGTATCATTATATGGCTGTCAATACTCTTAATATACTGAGAGCATAATCACGTATTTACAATGAATACTCTATCAGTTGTGATGGTTGAACTGTCTGTATGATCTACAGGTGAGGTTGATTTGACGTCAGTATGTCGACATCCTGAATAAAAAAGAGGTAAAAGGGATATATATAAGTGATTTTATTGTGTGTTTTTTCAACTCTGTGGGCATCTTGTTTTATCTTAATTTACAGATAAACCAAAGGAGGCCCAAGAGGGCCTGTATTGCTCTACTTGCTATATGGAATCATTGATGGGGAACACGACAACAATATGCACAACTAGGCTTGGTACTGATCATTCCTGCCAAGTTTCATTGAAATCCTGCCAGGAGTTCAGGAAAACTAGTCCGGACAAAGTTTGTATATAAGGGGCAATAACTGTGTTAAAAATCATTCAGCAAAAACACGGTGATGATATTTGCAACTAGGTTTGATACTGATCATCCTTGCCAAGTTTCGTTGAAATCCAGCGAGGTGTTTAGGAGAACTAGACTGTACATAAAGTTAGTTTATTAAAATCTTTAAAGGACCATAACTCTGCCAAAATTCATTCAACCGAAACATGGGGATGATATGCACCACTAGGCCTGGTACTGATCATCCCTACAACATTTCACTGAAATCCATCCAGGAGTTCAGGAGAACTAGTCCGGACAAAATTTGTGTATTAAAACCTTTAAAGGTCCGTATTACGGCGATGACTTGCATAATAAGGCTTGGTACTGATTATCCCTGCAAAGTTCTTTTGAAATCTGGCCAGGGGGTCGGGAGAACTAGACCAAAGTTCATGTATTAAACATTTAAAGTGCTATAACTAGGCCAAAAATCATTCAGCCGGAACACGATGATGTTATACACCACTAGGCCTGGTACTGATCATTCCTGCCAAGTTTCGATGAAATCCGGCCAGTTGTTCAGGAAAAATAGTCCAGACAAAGTTTGTGTAATAAATCTTTAAAGGGCCATAACTCTGCAAAAAAATCATTCAACCGGAGCACGGTGACAATTTGCATACTAGATTGGTATTGATCATCCCTGCAAAGTTTCATTATAATCTGGCCAAATAAAAAAAAAAATCGTCAATGAGGCAAAATACAGCATTAACTAAATCAAGGGCCATAACTCTGCTGTTACTAGTCCGGTCTGACTGATTTTCCAACTTGTCACATCTTTCATTTATATTAACAATCTGGTAAAGAGTGTTAAAGATCGGATGAAAAATGAAGGCCTTATCGTCATAACGAGGCAAAATATAGCATTTTTAACTTAAGGGCCAATCTGGCTGGTTTTCGAACTCGTCCAAACTTCCATTGATATTAACAATCTGATAAAATCTGGTTAAGATCGGATTAAAAATGAATGCCCTATCGTCTTAACGAGGCAAAATATAGTATTTTTAACTAAATCAAGGGCCATAACTCCGTTGTTACTGGTCCGATCTGGCTGTTTTTCGAACTTGTCTGAGCTTTCATTGATATTAACAATCTGGGAAAGTTTGGTAATGACTGGATGAAAAATGAATGCCCTATTGTCTTGAGGCAAATATAGCATTTTTAACTAAATCAAGGGCAATAACTCCATTGTTTCTGGTCCGATCCGGCTGGTTTTTGAACTTGTCTAAGCTTTCAATGATATTAACTGGTAGAGTTTGGTAAAGATCGGATGAAAAATGAAGTCCCTATCGTCTTAACGAGGCAAAATATAGCATTTTTAACTAAATCAAGGGCCATAACTCTGCTGTTACTGGTCCGATCTGGCTGGTTTTCGAACTTGTCCGAGCTTTCATTGATATTAACAATCTGGGAAAGTTTGGTAATGACCCTATTGTCTTAACGAGGCAAAATATAGCATTTTTAGATCACCTGAGCTGAATTTGGGATCACTCTTCGTCCGTCGTTGACTTTTCTTCAAACAACTTCTCAGAAACCGCTTAGCTAATTTTGACCAAACTTCACATGGATGATCCTTAGTTGAATGCTTTTTACATTTGTTAAAATTAGGTCAGCACGACATCCAAGATGGCCACCATTAACATATATATTCGAAACCTTAATAAATCTTCTCCAGAACCGATGGACAGATTACAACAGTTTTTAGCTCGACTATTTGAAGAGTAAGAGAGCTTATGTAATCACCCCGGCGTCGGCGTGTGTGTGGATGTGTGTAATTCTAAGGTTTATAGTCCGTCCGCCAACGAACGAGTCAAGGTATACCTGACGCGATGGGCACAATAGAGTCTGGACTTCCGGCGTCGGCGTTGGTGTCGGCGTCCCACATCAAGGTTTACGTGTAAGCTGTGTATACAAGTCTATATCTCTTATTTTTCTTATCCTAGCACAACCAAATTTGTTCATGGGCTTCTTTATAGCCTTATCTTAAGAGATGCATAAGCAATTTTGGTTCCTGTAACCCATGGGCTCCCATGGAACCCAAATTTCACATCAAATTTTGCGTGTAAGCTGTGTTTACAAGTCTATATCTCTTTCAATTCTTACCCTAGCACAACCAAATTTGGCCATTAGCTTCCTTATAGCATTATGATAAGAGCTGTTTAGATAATTTTGGTTCCTGTAACCCCTGGGCTCCCATGGAACCCAAATTCTGATAGCCCTTAAAATATGTCTGTTTCACATCAAATTTTGCGTGTAAGCTATGTTTACAGGTCTATTTCTCTTACATTTATTGTCCTAGCTGAACTAAATTTTGGAATGGTTTCCTTATAGTATGTTGTAAAGGGTTGGATAAGTAATTTTGTCTTCTGCAAATTCTGGGCTCCCGTGGAACCCAAATTGTGATGGCCCATATCTCCCCGGCTCCCCCCACCCCACCCTCACTTGAAACCATTTCATTTATTTTTTACATATTTCTGTCTCTTTTTTTTATTTGTATGTACTCTGTGTTGTTTTTGTCAATTCTTACACATAAAATCTTCTCGGAAACTACTGGAGCCAGAAGTTTGATATTTTACATTTATTATAAGCTTATAGTCCTTTACCAAGTTTGATCAAATGGTGACCCTGGGGTGACATTTGACCCCGCCCCAAGGGTCACATGTTTTAGACATGTAAAGGGAAAAACTTGAAAAATCTTCTCTGAAACTACAAGAGCCAGAGGGTTAATATTTTGCATTTGCTATAAGCTTATGGTCCTTTACCAAGTTTGTTTAAATGGTGACCCTGTGGAGTGCGTGGTCCAGTGGTAGAGCGCCGAACTCCTGATCGAGAGGTCGTGGGTTCGATCCTCCTTCGCGGCCACGTTATTTATCCTTGAGCAAGATAATTAATCCACATTGCTTAGTACTGGTTCTACCCAGGAAGCCATCGAGAGTGATTAATCTAAGTTGCAAGAACTTGTTTCGCAATCGATGTAAAATAAATATGTTTAGAACATAGACTTGTATATGAAAACATTTTAAAAGTCTTCTCTGAATCTGCTTGAGCCAGACGTTCAATACTTTGAATTTTCTATAAGCTTATGACCCTCTACCAAGTTTAAGTGGTGACCCTGGTGTCAAATTTGGCCCCACCCCGGGGGTCAAAAATCAGCTTCTCTGAAACTACAAGAGCCAGAGGTTTAAAATATTGCATTTACTATAAGATTATGGTCCTTTACCAAGTGTGTTCAAATGGTGACCCTAGATAATATTTGGACCTGCCCCGGGGGTCACAGTTTTACATAGACTTGTATTGGGAAAAATTAAAAAAATCTTCTTCTCTGAAACTGCAAGAGCCAGAGGTTTGATATTTTGCGTTTACTATGCGCTTATGGTCCTTTACCAAGTTTATTAAATTGGTGACCCTGGAGTCCCATTTGGCTCTGCCCCAGGGGTCACATAGACTTGTATAAGAAAAAACTTAAAAAATCTTCTTCTCTGAAATCACAAGGCACATAGCTCACATATATTACATGTAGCCCTGGGGTCACATTTGTCCATGCCCCAGAGGTTACACTCTAGCCCCTTCATTTTGTCTTTGATCTTTACCAAACTGTCAGTGACTTTATATCGATGTTGGTAAACAACAGAGGCCACATTTCTTGGACAATCTTAACAAACTGCACAGACTGTATATGATCGTAAGATTTCGAAGAAGTTTGCTAATGGACCATTACTCAGGTGATCGATACAGAACCATCTTGGCCCTCTTGTTAACTAAATCAAGGGCAATAACTCCATAGTTACTGGTCCGATCCGGCTGTTTTTTGAACTAATCTAAGCTTTCACTGATATTAGTTAACTGGTAGAGTGTGGTAAAGATCGGATCAAAAATGAAGGCCCTATCGTCTTAATGAGGCAAAATATAGCATTTTTAACTAAATCAAGGGCCATAACTCTGCTGTTACTGGTCCGATCTGGCTGGTTTTCAAACTTTTCCGAGCTTTCATTGATATTAACAATCTGGTAAAGTTTGGTTAAGATCAGATGAAAAACTATCGTCTTAACGAGGCAAAAGTTAATGACGGACAACTCAGCATCCCATAATTAGCTTTACTGGCTGAATAAGCTCTGCTGGCCTTTGGCCAGTAGAGCTAAACATGTCTTTGATTTTCCAAAAGGAATGAGTGTGGCACAAGTCTCTATTGTCATAAATTTCCAGATTTGAAGGAGAAATTTAAAAGATTATTCAATTTCCTAAACTCCTTATTTCTTAGAGGTGAGTGGGTCAGATCAACACAATTCTTCGGATGTCAGAATCATCAACATTTGACATAAAGAATTAATTTTGAATAAATTCCCTAGAAAAATTATTGTTCATGATGTGGCACTAAAAAAACAATGTTTTTCAAATGTAAAATATGTAAGCATGATGTAAAACTAATAAAGAATTTCTTTAAACTGTTTAACATTTCAGTTTTGATGTTAACAAATATCTGAAAGATTACTAACATGCTCTTCTAGGTTTTACACTGAAGTAAACGGTACATTATATTTGCTTAATAAGATTATACAAGATATATTAACATTTGAAATTTATTTTGAATTTGAAAAACAAATTGCACAAAATAATGGTGTATTCATAGCTATTAAAGGGTCACTGGCCGTAAGTAAGCAGATATTGAACATTATTATAACCAAATAACTCTGATTTTTAGCTCGACTGATCAGAGATCAGCAGAGCTTATGCTGTGGTGCGGCGTCCGTCATCCGTCCGTCCGTCCGTCTGTCCGTAAAGTTTTATTTGTAGCAACTACTTCTCTGAAACTACTAGATGGATATTCATGAAACTTTACAGAAATGTTGCCCATGAAGTTTAGTTGATCCTAGCAAAAATGCATGTTGATGTGAAATCCAAGATGGCCACCAAAGCTAAAAATAGATTTTTAAAATGTAAGTTTGTAGCGACTACTTCTTGAAAACTATAAGTGATATTGATATGGGACATTTTATAAAATGATGAACATGACATGATGTTGATCCTTGTCGAAATTTATTTCGATGCGACTTTAAACATGGCTGCTAGCGGCCATCTTTTTTTACATAGATTTATATACTAAAAACTTGTAGCGACTACTCCTCTGAAACTACTTGGCAAATTTTTATGGCAATTCACAGGAATGTTGCTCTTGATGTCTGATCCCAGAATTTTTTTAGGACGGCCAGAAATAAGATGGCCACCATGGCTAAAAACAGATTTTTAAAAAAAAGTTTGTAGCGACTACTTCTTGAAAACTCTGAGTGATATTGATATGGGACTTTTTCTAAAATGATCAGCATGACATGATGTTGATCCTTGTCGAAAAATATTTTGAATCAAAATTAAACCTGGGCACCAGTGGCCATCTTTGTTTACATAGAGTTTGTAGAGCAAAATTTGTAGTGACTACTTCTCTGAAACTACTAAACAGATTTTCATGAAACTTCACAGGAATGTTGCTCTTGATGTCTAGTTGATCATAGCACAATTTCAGGTCGGCCGGAAATTCAAAATGGCCACCACGGCTAAACATAGATTTTTAATGACAAGTTTGTAGCGACTACTTCTTGAAAACTATAAGTGATATTGATATTTTTATTCGACATTAAATGGCTGCCAGTGACCATCTTTGTTTACCTAGAGTTATATAGTAAAAACTTCAACTTGTAGCGACTACTCCTCTGAAACTACTTGACAGTTTTTATGAAACTTCACAGGACAGTAGAAACTCCACGGACCTATAACATATCAATTAAAACAGACGCCATTTTTTTACGCTCGAAATTGGGCGCGCTACTTCGGCGAGCACTACGGGTACCTATGGAGTCTAACAACACGCGTACAGTGTTTCATACCGTATATTATGTAAACACTAATACCTTACCGGACGAAATAACGTCCCATTATGTGTCAACACGATGCAGTGTTGGTGACTGACAGGTCACCGTGACATAACTTGACACGTGAAATTGACATGTTGTTGCAAGTTATATTTGGGATTATTGTCTGCTGCTGGAGGTCCATGATCAAGGTATTTGTTTTGTCATTAAAATGTGTTTGTTAATAAACAGTACACACCACTTTTAGATCGTGCATATTTAGACATTGGCCAAATACAGTGCCTAAAAAAGTAGTGTATACTGTATAATAGAAAGTTCATAATCACTATAAGTGTTGTTCGTGTACTCCGATCTTTCCAGTAACTGGATGTACTGTAAACTGTAGAGCGTTTCGTGGAATAAAACAATTGCTAGTAGAAATGCTATCAATGTACCCCGCACCCAGCCCCTACCCAAGTACGGTAGATGGGGGTGTGGGGGTAGATGGAGCTTGCATACCGAAAACAAGGAGGGGATAAGAAAACTAGAAACCCCCTCCACCCCCACCCCTCAGATGCATGAATGTAAATAGTTAGCGTTGTCTCTATATCGTTACGTTATCCACATTTTCTCGCACATTTGTGAATACATAACCCGATACAACTACCATTGAAACAATGTAATTTGACTGAAATCGGTCAGATTCATATTTATGTACAGTAAAGTTTTGAGGCAAGGAAGTGATTTTGAATTTACATTTATTTACATTTACTATATACTTTCTGTTGCGAAAAAAACAACGCAATTTCGAGAAAGTACATTTCACTTAAAAGCCTTTAAGACGGTGGAGCTACTACGCTTGCCTCCAGTGTGTCTCAAAAGAAATGACTATTCCATGGGCTGGAAATATGCTGTGAAAGTGGAACAATGTTTTTAATGGATCTCCAGTTGGGCCACATTATATTTTACATGTATAATGAATGATGAGAGATGTTTTTATTACATTAACCGTGTTATTGAGCACAAGTAGTATTCATGCTTTATTCAATTTAGTTCTTCTTTTATCTTTTCTTTTTTAAATATGTTACATTATGTATAACAAAGGATAAACTATGTCTGTTTGATCATTGACATTGGATTGATGTTGTTTTCAGAGAGGCCTCAAATGTGAATCGTGCCCTTGAGCAGCTCTAAGTGAATTGATACTGACGACTTCAGAATGTCAAGCCATATTAAATGCCATTGGATAATATGGAGGTAAGAGCCTTTTTAAAAATTGTTTGCACTTGTGTAGTTCTTTAAATGGAGCTTGTGTTATGCTTGCACGGTGCTGTTCAAAGTTAGAGTAAAAAATAAATCAGTGATAGTGCAGCGTGATTGTCATATGACTACATGTACTGGATACATGCGAAAACAAGTTGTGTTAAAGGGACACTAGGCAGTCTTTATTTGTTTAAAACTTTTGGAGTTCGGTTAATTTTTCTGCATAGTTTGCATTTGTGCATCATTAATATTATTTATTAGAATAGTTCAGAAGAAATTGTTTACACATTACTTACTGTTGATAATAGTGCACCTATAATATAGTTAAGTATTTGATAGAATAACGAAGACAAAATGGAACACTTTTATTTAAATTTTAATGCAAGCAGGTTTAAATTTAAAATGTTACCAGGTTAACAAATGGAGATGCTAATGTTAAATCTTGATAAATACTTCAAGATTGCCGTGTGTCCCTTTAACATCATCTAATTGGTCTATGTGATGGGTCCCCAATTTATTAAAGGGACACAGAGCAAATTTCCAATCTTGTGTCTGTTTTACACATTTTCACATCAGAACAGACCACACATCTACAAAAGTGTCTTCTCAACTGCCCTATTTAATCATGCTTTATTTCTAAAACTAGCGGCATCACCAGGTTTTGAGAGAGAAAATAAATAGTTGTATATTAATGTTTTCTCCCCATGTAAAATGACCTTACTAAGTCATTTAAGTAAAATATCCTATGAACAAAACGTGTAAAATTTAACAATTTTAGATTTTTGGCAAGAGTTGTATTTTATTCCCCTTCTAGTAAAAATGGCTTATAGAGCATTGCACCCTCTGTCAGATTTAACTTTTCTTATAATAGATTCTTGCTGTACTGTTGGGTGAAACATACATTAAAATGGTTCTATAATCATGTCAGTTCAATCATATACTCGTATGATACACAATATAATATGTATTGACCCTTTACTTGATGTGCCATTTACTCAGTTTTGGTCAAGGGACGTTTATAGCATATCGGCTTTGAATCCAGTGAACACTGATTCAATTCTTACTGGCGCCAATGCTTCGATGTGTCCTGCTAGCCTCGTTCGTCTGATGGGAACGTAAACCGGGTGGTCCTGTGTATCGGAGTCTGTCCTCCAAGTACGTTAAAGAACCATAGGTATCTAATCGGTAGTAAGCGTAGGGCAGGGTTCCTGGATGCCTATGTATCTTTCCTCCTCTCTTTGGGGCGGCTCGAAATAACCTAAAGAACGTGTTGATGAGGCGTTAAACAATAATTAAATTTTAAACTGTCCCATTCCCCTAAACATGCCCTAGCTCCCCCTCGCAACACCTGATTCAAATTGAATACTCTGCTCTACTTATATTAACTTTTTATTCTATGTCTTTCTTTTCTTTCAGTCTGCACATCATGTGGAAGAAGACTCCATGTACACCACTGGCCAGAGTCAATGCTGAAGTTTATGTTCGCTCAATTATTTGCTTAATAAAGTATACATATGAACTAAAATATTGTCTTTATATTTATGTCTTCCACCACAAAGTGGTAGGTGAGACAAATTATATTTGGCCTTTCCGTTCGTCCGTCACAAATCTTGTCTGCGCTACTTGTTGGATTTTGACGAAACTTTGTACAAACTCTTAATTACTTTCGCTGAAGCTAATTTCATTAGACTTCATACTTTGAATGCCTTTGGTGAAATGATAATCCCTGTTTATTTTGAAGTCAGTAGTTGAAAGGTCCGTTACCATGACCGGAAAATGAAAAGTATTGCCCACACAGTTTTTCCTCTTACCTAAAGCAAATTTCATGAAACTTCATTGGTGGACAGTGGAAAGAGGATGATCGTTTGATTTTTAGGTAAAAGGTCAAGTTCCCTGCAGACATCCACTATCCAAGGATAAGAATATGTTACAACACACATGTTATAATATTAATGGTATAATATATGAATATTTTCTTGCACAATGTTGAATCCGGTAAAACAAGTGGTTTTGTTCAATACTGTCGCCTGTGAACCAAACCACTTGTTGTTAAATTACAGGATTCAACAGTGTGTAAGACATATTCCGATCATCCATTTTTTTTTTTAAATCATAAATTAAAAAATAGATATATTAAAACAAACAAAACATGCTATTTGATGAAAACAGACGTATTCAAATTTTCAAAGTAGCAATATTCGCAGAATATAGTAGATTTCAACTGCTGAAAACAAACATGTATTTTTTTTCCAGGAAATAATAATTCTATGAATATAGAATATATGTTCAGGGAAATGTTTAATATGTCTGTTTTCAAATACTACAGATCGTAACGCACCGCACAGGTATATTCAGTATTTACTTTCAATGTAGTAGTGAGTATGACTGCGTTCTGGGACCATATAAATATAAAAGAATAATATATATGCCCTATAAATATAAACGACCCGCACTTTTTGGATTCACGCGTACAGTGTTTCACACCACAAATCTGGCAAGTGCTCCATTGACACAATGTCCACGTTTATATTATGAAATCTTCGAGTCGACACATAATCATGTTTGTTACTAGCAGTAGCATGTATGTTACTCGTCAGTCATTTATTTACTTGGTTAAAGGGACACATGCCAATCTTGCTTTCTTTAAAACTCGAGTCGCCCCCTCAGTTTTAAACGAACAGTAAATAGAATATACTTCTTTCTGCCTGTTAAACTTATATTAGTTTATCGCTTTTTCTGATTTCGAAAATTAACTCTGCAACGTATGTTGCCGCCATCATGATTTCATTTTCCGATATACCGTTGCAACATTGTTTGTTAAAATAAATTGGCCACTCTGACATAACCCCAAAACATGTATAGATAAAAAAGTTAGTGTAAAATACATGAACACATACATTTTAAATATATGTGTTTACATAACGAAATTATTTAATTGTTTCTGTAGCCGGTCGTCTTTCCTTAATGAATATGAATGTTGCCGTCTTTGGGTCGGACGGTCCTGTTACTTAATTAATACTTGTCTCCGTTTATTGAAATTCTACATATATACAGAGGAGAGATGTATCTATATGATTTAGTTATTATGCTCGCTTCTAAAATGACGAAATAAATCGATTTGAATAAAAGGCGCATTCTCAGCAATACACAACGTATTGTGTGTACGGGTTGCAGGAGGGTGGGGGGGGGGGAAGCCCACGGGGTTGGAGGGATACTACCGTAATGTTGCTCTCATAAATACTGTGAACATACTACATCAATAATATAACAACTACTGAACAATGCTGAAATCGATTTATCTTTATAAATGAATTCATAATTCAACAATTGTATTCCGTGCGAACATCGATTTGGAACGTCGATTCGGCGTATTTAAACGATTACGGTGTACTTCGTTAATTTTCGGGGGAAAAAAAGTACTTGCCTCCGATTTTTTTTATATTTTACATATCTACAGAGGAAAGATGTATTTACGCGTACATGCTTTTGTTTTTCTCTCTCGCTTCTAAAATGATGAAATAAATCGAATTTGATTAAAACTGCGCATTCGCAGCTATATACAACTTAATCAATACGGTATGGAGGGTGGTGGGGGTGGAATGAGGGGCGGGGTTGCAGGGATACTACCGTAATGGTGTCCTTGAGAAAAACGGTGAACATTCTACTCTAATAATTTATTAAATACAGAACAATTTTGAAATCAATATATCTCTTAAAAAGGATTTCACAATTTCATGGTTTTATATCCCGCGTGTACATTAACTTCGAAAGGCGATTGTTCATATTTTAGCGAACACGGTGTACTTTGTTAATTTTGGGAAAAAAAAGTACTTTTTTCTGATTGACTTTAAATTTTGGGTTTTAATAGTAGACATGTCAATGAACACTTTCATGAAAAAAAATTCATTCTCGTTGTTAAAACTTTTTTTTTTTGCATTTTTTTCGGATTCACAAAATTACCACTGCAACATATATTTTCACTATCCTCATTTTACTTTCCCGACGTACCGTTACAATTTGGTTTGTTAAAACCTATTCTGAGCACTCCGGCATAAACCAAAAGGATGTATAGATCAGAAATTTAATCTGGAATGCATGAATACATACATCTGAAATATATGTATTGAAATAATGGAATTATTTCATTTCTTGTGAACCCGGTCGCGTCTGTAAATGTATATGCATTATGCCGTCTTTGCGTCCGTGGGTCATGTTAGTTAATTTTGGGAAAAAAAAAGTACTTGTCTCTGATTTCATTAAAAATTTGCATATGGACAGAGGAACGATTTATCTACGCGTACATGCATTTTTTTTTTTCGCTTCTAAAATGACAAAATAAATCGATTTTGATTTAAAAGTGCATTTTTGGCAATTTAAACCTTAAAACAACCTAAATTCATCCCTTTGAAAAATACCTTTAACTATTAATGGGAATTACACGAAGTGTACACCAATTATGTTCGACCAATGTAGTTTGTGAATATTATTACTTTAACAACGATCTGTGATTGTGTTTTGTTATAATCACAGTTTATAAATAAGATGTGAAGAAATCTGACCAGTGACAATTTTCCCGATAATGTCATTTTGTTATTGATTTTATCACGTGACCTTGTTTGATAAATATTCCTGCGCCATAGGGCTGGCGTTCCTACTGGGAATGCTGACTTAGCTATCAAAATCTATCAGTAGGAATGCTGACTTAGCTATCAAAATCTATCAGTAGAAAAATCTATCAGTAGAGCTTCTTTTTTTGTAACGCCAGTGAATTTTGTAAATCTTGTTTGTATTTAGTAAATATTCAATAATGGTAATTTAAGTGGTTGTTTGTCAGCATAATTATTTCGTGTTTTATAAGCTAAAAGTTACGGACATGGTTGCTTAAACATTAGCAAATGTGTTTTAGGTGTGATAAAATTAAGACTTAAGACTCAATGGTAGATTTTTATTTCTCTTAAGTTTTCATTGCCTTGTGCTATTTTATTACCAAGTGTTTTTATGCAGTATGATTTGACTCATGTTTAAAGCAGTGCCTTTGTGCAAGCTTTTATACGCAGTGACTTTATAATATGCATTCCCCATGTGGTTGCCGGGGTAGAATACAACCACTGCAATCCCACAAACACACCATCACATGCAGATGGGTAGGAACCTCCATTCATATTCATTTTGTCATGCTCATTCATTGGTCATTCATGCTCATTCAAGTTCTGTCATGACACCGCATATGCAAACGTGGAAACGATCGTAAATGGAGTGTCTACTATAGAGTTTGCAGCAACTCTGCAGTTCTGCAGGTAAGAAGGTTCTAGGCCCTACATATTTTATCTTGATGTAAATGGAGGAAGAGCCTGGCACGTTCATTCCTGTTAGGCGCCATATAACCTTTCATGTGTTGGTGCACTGTAAAACCCAATTCGATTAAAATATGCAATTTTTAATGAGACTTTTTTTGTATGTTTGTTACAAGTAATATGCAATATTTTGATGGATTTATACATCATTGAAACTGATTTGGTTATTGTTTTTATTTCCTTACCAAAAATACCCCTAGTTTATGTACTAACATAGCTATCAAATTTCATGAAACTTTATTGGAAGTATTAGTATTATCTCTAGGAGCGCACATTGCCAGGGCGTTCCAGTTGAATGCTTTTTTGGCAGAGTTATGGCACTTGGACATTTTTCAAATGTAAAGCACATCCATTCAACTCCTCCTACATCTTTCATTTCATTTTCAGTAATGGAAATGCCTCATATCAATACCTCAATACTTTCAGAGAATTCACGATCACACACATTTTGATTTTAGTCTATCTTAAGTTTTGGTGGCCATTCGGTATCTACGAGTCACCTGATCGCCTTACAAACTTCCACAAAACACGAATCTCCGAATCTTGAATGTAAATTGTCGCAGTGTCAAAGAAAATAACTCTGAATTCCTGAGTTTATCATATGTAACCCGACATTTTATGTGGCACAGAGTTAGGCAGAAAAAACAGGGAAAGCATGAACATAATATGGAGATCTTAAACAAATATTAAACTCATTAAAACTACTGAATAAATCTAAACCGAAATTCTTACTTTTATATGGAGAATAATGTAAATTGTCCCAACATTGAGCTTGGAGCCACGGACCTGGATTTTGTGCGTGACACGTCTTGTGGTGGTGAGCACTTGTGCCATGTTATTTGAAAATCAGTCCAGGAATGCATGAGTTATTGACCAGACACAATTTGACCTCTAAGTGTGACATTGTCCTTGAAGCCATGGATCTGGATTTTGTGCACGGCACGTTTTCTGTTGTGCGAAGTTATTTGAAAATCCATCCAGGAATGCCAGAGTTATTGACTGGACACAATTTGACCTTTGATCACTGAATGTGACTTTGACCTTGGAGCCAGGGACCTGGATTTTGTGCATGACACATCGTCTTGTTGTGTTGAGCACTTGTGCTAAGTTATTTGAAAATCTGTTGAGGAATGCCAGAGTTATTGACGGGACACAATTGTACGGACTGATGGACGGACTGATGGACGGATTGATGGACGGACAGTGCGACTACTATATGCCGACATTCGAGGTTAAAAAGAAACCAAGTCCATTGGAAACAGGAAGAAATAGACATTTTTCAAAAGGAGTAAACATAATCAGGTAAGCAGAATGGAACCATATAAACAGTCATTCAAAACAGCTTGACAAAACTATTTCTAAGCCATTTTGGAGAAATCCAAGAAGCAAGACAAAATTAATATTAGAAATGCACCACTAAAATTATAATTTAAAGTAGATACCCCACCAGCAACCGCCAAAATTTTACAACTTTATAATGTACACCATTTCTAAACCTACTGACGAAGTATTTAATATATAACACATAATTTTATGTTGAGAATCCAAACACTATAGACCCAATATAAACGGTTTTAACCAGCCAGGCCAAATACCGAAACTAGAGCGTCGAATTGAGTTGCCAACTCAGAATTCATTTTACGCATATTCAGTTGCGGGTATTTTTAGAATCGTTATTAAACCTTTACTTTTTAATCTGCACATATACATTATTATATGACCTGAACACCAGGATAGAGTTTTGATGCACGGTTTTGTAGCGCAATTTTGCCGCTATTGGGTGGGTTAGTTTCTTTAATAACGGTTGCAAAAAGCAAGGCTGACATTTTGATACTTCACTAGTATTAAGAAGCATAGCAAGATACAACTATGCCAAACATAACTATTGGTCGACATTGAATCAAGAATAAAAAAAAATAAAATCTAAACACATCCAAAACTATGGGTTCAGATGTCATGTGTTGATGTTAACAAGACCATATCTTCTATCAATTATCTCTCTGAAAAAAACAACAGATTATACATTCTTCGGCTATTGAGTCATTAATGTTTTGAACAATCTTCATGACTATGTTGTAATTTTAAGAACGTTAAACCAGTTTGAGAATGACATTAATGTCATTAATACTCGTACGTTACGATAACTGTAAACTTTGAAAAACCTTTGCATTTTTTTTATCGTAACACTGATCCTACTTTTGAAATCCCCTGTACAGTACTGAATAGACTGAGGCATTTAATAGTAGATAGACCTATATAGTTATATATTATTACATGATCTCCTATATAAATAGTGCTAACTATATGATTGGCTTGTTATAAAGCATGTAATAAAACATTTCTTTCTTTCTACCGATCTACCGCTTTCTGAGGAAGGATTTATGGACTTTTTTGTACCACAGTTCAGTGAGATCTTTAACGTGCACATGGTATTGCTCTCCCTGGACACAGCACCGGCAGCTTTACATCCGAAGGATGGCATAATCTCACAGTACCATTGCTCGAGTAAGATACTGCGGGAGTGCATTTGAAAAACCCGGGATGTGACCCCACCGGGAATTGAACCTGTGACCTCTGCTGGATGAGAGTCAAGTTTGCTAACCTGACTTGGCCACCACCGTCTGAATAACTGTATAATATTTCTCATTTTATTTTTGTTTGATTATTTCTGAAATTTCATGCTTCTTTCCCACCTACCTTGGACAATTTTCCTTAGATGAAATAATGTTAGAGGAAAAATAGCCTCATGTCTGCATTAAAGTCCTGGTATAAAGCTAGTCTATAGCATGATATCTTTTTTTTAGGAAAGAATGGTGATGTCAACAGACTATGTACCTACTATGAACTTAGGCTATCGAACCTCTCTCACTACTTTTCAAAGAGATAAGCGTGCATCTAGACGTAGTTCCGATAAATCTTCCATAAGAGACAACTACCATTTCTGGAGAAACCACATGGTGACCAGGACCTAGAAACAGCAGCAGATGCTCTGATTGATTTATCTGCCGTAGAAGGTTCTTTCATAGAAGACAACAATTATTTTTTTGATAAGTTCAGATGATCACAAATATATTTTAATAACAACAATAAAACTAAATTTAGTCTGGTTTACAGTTCTATAGAGCTTGCGTAAACCGACATAAATAAATTAACTGGACTTGAATTAAGCTTTATTTAACTTGGGAAGGTTTTAGCAGTGCTCTCCATTTTCCTAACACAATCGAACCTACAAATGAAAATGTCGAGTACATGGATCCATACAATACCATATTTGATATGAAATACATTGTTGGAGTGCAATAAAGCCATATGTTTATCATATTCCACTGGAATGCCAAAACGACTGATGGTCATTTTCCATTATGATGTGGTCACTTTCATTATGATGTGGTCACTTTCCATTATGATGTGGTCACTTTCCATTATGATGTAGTCGTTTTACATTATGATGTGGTCATTTGTCATTATGATGTGGTCACTTTTCTTTATGATGTGGTCGCTTTACATTATGATGTGGTCATTTGTCATTACAATGTGGTCACTTTTTATTATGATGTGGTTACTTTGCATTATGATGTGGTCACTTTCCATTATGATGTGGTTACTTTACATTATGATGTGGTAAGTTTCTATTATGATGTGGTCACTTTCATTATGATGTGGTCAGTTTTCATTATGATTTGGTCAGTTTTCATTATGATGTGGTTACTTTCCATTATGATGTGGTTACTTTGTATTATGATGTGATCACTTTCCATTATGATGTGGTAAGTGTCTATTATGATGTGGTCACTTTACATTATGATGTGGTCACTTTACATTATGATGTGGTCACTTTTCTTTATGATGTGGTCAGTTTTCATTATGATTTGGTCAGTTTTCATTATGATGTGGTTACTTTCCATTATGATGTGGTTACTTGTGTATTATGATGTGATCACTTTCCATTATGATGTGGTAAGTGTCTATTATGATGTGGTCACTTTACATTATGATGTGGTCACTTTACATTATGATGTGGTCACTTTTTATTATGATGTGGTTACTTTGTATTATGATGTGGTCGCTTTTCATTATGATGGGGTCACTTTACATTATGATGTGGTAAATTTCTATTATGATGTGGTCACTTTACGTTATGATATGATCACTTTTCATTATGATGTGGTTACTTTTCATTATCATGATAATCAAATCCTGATAATCAAATAGACCCTTAATAAGCCTATTTCACACTTTTTCATTGTGTCTTTCTTCCGGATTCGTTCCATATTTTATCATATACATGTGACACAGACTAAAATATGAAATGGGAATTTAGAGCAGAATGGAATGCGATTGGAATCAAAATCTTACACCATAATGGCATTCTATTTCCATTCCATCCCAGGTTTTAGACTATGCCGATTTATACACGGTGAATTTAAACCATACGTTTTATACCTCGACACCGCAATACAATTTCTCAAATAACTCGCTGTAAAATAGATAATTGCTGTTGCAATGTGTTAATCGCATGAAAAGATACTCTTCTTCTAAAAATCTTACACGAGCTTCATCGGATACTTTAACATAATTTAGGATTTCTATCATTGTCGCCATTTTGAATTCCGCAAGCAGTGTCAATAGATGGCGCTATTTGAAGAAAAACAATGTGACCACACATACCACATCATAATAGAAACTTACCACATCATAATGAAAACAGACAACATCATAACATAAAGTGACCACATCATAATGAAAAGCGACCACATCATAATGGAAAGTAACCACATCATAATTAAAAGTGACCACATCATAATGTAAAGTGACCACATCATAATAGAAACTTAGCACATCATAATTAAAACAGACCACATCATAATGGAAAGTAACCACATCATAATGAAAAGTGACCACATCATAATGTAAAGTGACCACATCATAATAGAAACTTAGCACATCATAATTAAAACAGACCACATCATAATGTAAAGTGACCACATCATAATGAAAAGCGACCATATCATAATACAAAGTAACCACATCATAATGGAAAATAACCACATCATAACAAAAAGTGACCACATCATAATGTAAAGTGAACACAACATAATAGACACTTAACACATCATAATGAAAAGTGACCACATCATAACAAAAAGTGACCACACCATAATGACAAATGACCACATCATAATGGAAAGTGACCACATCATAATGAAAGTGACCACATCATAATGGAAAATGACCATCAAAGTCGTGTTTAGCGTTCCATATTCCACAAATATAATAAATTTACAAATAAAGGCAAAATCATCATTCGGTCTTTTCTGTTCATTTTTGTGTGCATTGGAATTGCCTCGCAGATTTCTGTCACTGTTTAACAAACCGGATTATGGAAATCAGTGATGTGTTTCCTTTGTTCTGTGTCATACAGAGAAGACCGAGACAACTTATTACCGTATACGTCATCATACAAACATACGACGTCCTCATACAATGACATTATTATAGGCAGCTACAATAATAATGCCAAACAAAAATATGTGTGTTTATGGCAACATGCCAGGAAAAAAATAGGTAGGGTTGATATGGAATTGTTTTCATTTTATTTACTTTTTTTATATAGAAATATAGCTTATTGTGTTTTTTTACACAAAACAGGCTTGATTTTTATATTTTTCTGGTAAATTGTAATAAAATGACCGGTACTGGGTTTCACCAGAAAAAAGTAGGAAGGTCAGTTACCCTAAACACACATATTTTTTTAAGGATTAAGGAACATTTTGGAAGTTATGTGATACATAGAATTTTATATTTGTGTCTATATAAAATTTATTAAACTCAGATAAAATTAATATGATGCTAGGCACAGCCTAGCGTCATATAGTTTTATCCAACTTATTTAATAAATTCAATATTAAACAGGCACTCTTGTATATGTAAGAAGATGCTCTATTTATATAGTTTTATGCCATATTTTACAAGAAAAGTTATCCAAAATCTAAATTATACATGTATATTGTCTTTTTTACTGGAAAAGTCAACCAACATGAGACCGGCATCAAATGTTTGGCTGATGCTTCTATAGAAAGAAAGTCATTTGAGAGGGAGATAGAGCGTTTGACGCTAGAAAATGATCAACTTAAGAATTGTAAAGGAACATTTAAAGCCACAACTTTAACAGATGATGAAAAGGTTGTTTTACACAGGGTTACCATCAAAAGCTTGTTTCTTGTGGTTAGTGAGCTATGTCACAGATAGTTTACCTAAGTCCACAATATTACTACCAGCTGATATTCTGCTACTCAGGTTTGATGAAGCTGCGTTTGAATATGCCACATAAGGATGTTGCCTACAGATTCGAAATTTCAGATACATCAGTGTCAAACTTCTTAGATTTCTCTATTCCAAAAATTGCTGAACAATTGAAGTTTTTAGTATATTGGCCAGAAAAAGATGACATCAAGACCTCAGTGTTTTAAACAGACATACCCAAAATGTGTTATCAGTGATTGATTGTACTGAAATTTACATTGAGTGTCCTTCTAACTTCACTGCTAGATCGGCTACGTACAGCAGTTAAAACATGCAAATACTGTTAAATATCTTGTGAGTATAACTCCATCTGGATCTGTTTCGTTTCTTTCTAGAGCTTTTGGAGGGAAAACATCAGATAAAGTCAATATATATGGACATTATCAATCATGGGGATGAATTCATGGCTGATCGTTGGTTTTTGATCAGAGATGAGTTAGCGTCAAGAGGTGCAGAGCTTGTCATACCAGCATTTTCACGTGGAAGAGCTCAACTTAGTGCTTGGGATGTTGAAAACAGTCGAAAGATCTCGAACGTTAGAATTCATGTGGAACGTGAAATGGAAAGACTTAAATTTTTTAGAATATTGTCAGGAAAACTGTCACTGAACATGGTTCCACATGTTGACAGTATGAATTTACATCCTTGTTTGGTTCAGTGAAGATACAAAACAATTGTTTTGGTGATCAATAACTGTGAATGATTTGATTAGAAAAAACTGTCACAACCGTCATGATGTGGATTTTGTGTTTCAGTTTACTACACATGAGATTCAGGGCTGTTTACGATAATTGATAGAATATCACCTATCTCAAAATAATTGATAGAATATCACCTATCTCAAAATAATTGATAGAGTATCACCTATCTCAAAACAATTGATAGAATATCTCATATCTCAAAATAATTGATAGAATATCACTTATCTCTCTATTAAATTTGGGATGGTTCAGGGATTTTAATTTTTATCATTTTCATGCAAAATGTTTATTGAAAGAAAACAAAAATTGACCAAATAGAGATAAAAATATCCAAGTGTGCCAAAAAACAGGGTGATGATAATCTAGGAATTATTTTATACTGACTGAAATGGAAATAAATCAGACTACCTAAGTAAACTTTTACATGGAAGCAAATCAAACTACGATAAGTAAACTTTCTCATTTTTCCTTGTTTGACTTTAATTAAAAAGCAAACCTATTTTATGACTCCATCTATTTTAAATACATACAATGTAATTGTAAAACATTTAAAACAGAAAACAATAAAATGTTGATGCAAAGCATCAGTTTGCCAGAAGGAATGTAACACATTCTATTTATCACAGTATCTAAGGCGATATTCAGTCTAAACTCTTCTTTTCCATATATTTCGTGCATACAGCTATAAGGAATTTTATATACTGTCTATCTTTAACTAGCCAGTCTATAGTGGATCGTGTATTTTAATCTAGAAGGGTGTTTCTTTTGATGCTGACACAAGCATAGTGGAACCAACCTACTGAACATTCGTTACTGCCACATTTAATCATTTTTCCATACTCTGGTTCAGCACAAAAGCACCATACAATTTTTTCTTCTTCAGTAGTGTCACATGCTCTTGCATTCTTCAGTTTCCGTGTCAGAAGTTCTGGAATCACATTTTGTTCTACAAAGTTCAAACACTTATCGATTACTGATGTTACGAACTTATTGTCTCTCGGAACTCTCACCACAACCATGGATGACCCACGTTCTGGTAAAGTCATCCAAAAAAGTCACTGTAGAATACCCCATGCACAAGCATCTGGAATTGTACCTGGGTGTTATAGCGGTGTTTAGTTTTTAATTGCAATTAATTCACTGTCCAGGCAAAAGTTTTTGTCTTTTAATGACGCCTCTTGAACAGTAATGTCTTCATGTGTAAAGGGACATTTGACTTTGAGTGTTCCTATCCCACAGTAGTCACAGGAAACAACACCATCAGTGGTAGCACCAAGAAATGGACTGATTTCGCTTTTCAAAAAAACAGAGTTTGCAGATACAAAATTCTGATGTAATGTTGAATTGTGCTTCTGATATATAACACGAGCATTGTCTTCATTACCTATTCCCCACTTAACAACTTCTTTCTTACTCAAATCATATGTGTTGTAGTGTATTATTTTCATAACAAGGTTTTCTGGCAGTGTATTTATTTGCCTTGTTATCTCATCAAGCGCTTTTGTTCCCGTTATCCGACCTTTGCGATGTGCAAACTACAGGGGTGAAATATTTTGATCTTTTGTTTTGATATAAAGTAAAGAAATTTGCCCAGTTGAGTAAGTCATCTATAATGTCTTTGCTCTTCACTTGGATTTCTTGTGGAGAGAGATCTGTATGGTCTTCATTGTACAAGGTTGTCAACAAATCTGGTAGTGGGTCTATCTTTACTTTTTCACTTGTTTTATGCTGGTCTGGATGAACAGGGGGTACTGAAGTGAAAAATGAGACATTTGGACACACACTGTAAAGGGGCAATAGTACTTCATCACTGGGTAATGGGTTTTTTCCAGATGGGATGACAAATTCCACTTGTTTCTTTCTGTTTGAATCTCTTGGATAGTGTGGGGCTCAAACTGTTGAATATAACACAAAAAACATTTAAGAATTCTTACAAAGTTGTCAAAGATAAAATGTCAAAAACACATGGTGTCATTGTTATGTAATGATTCTACCAATATTCGAGCAACACAATCAATTTACTATATGTATACTTGCATATTGTCCCGTTTAGTTTGCATTGCGCTAAGCGTGCAATATTCTACGATATTGCACACATTGATATTGCACGGGAACTTTTGCTCGTGCTTGCTAAGAGCCGCGAAATAGAAATGAGGAACTACTTTCAAATAAAAATAAGGGAATCCTTCCTATAGTGTCAACAAAAAAAGAAAGAGTTTTTTTCAACCTTTTATGGCAAAAATTGATAAAATAATTCAAATGGTCACTCACCCACTGTTTTTAACGTTATCGAATGGTAAACAAACTTCAGAAAATCGCTTGATGGTTTTAATGACGTCATCCGACGTCGACGTCGTTTTCGCGCAAAATAATCATCCACACAAAATGAAACTGAATGGCAAGATAGGAATTCCATCAAAAGCTATAAAAATAACACAAATACAATGAAAAAGTAATAGTCATACAATTAACATTGATCAAAAACAATATGAAAGTATACAATAAAAAGGTTATTAAATTTGTATGGCTAAATATTACTTGGAACTCGTTGTTTTGGCGCAGGACGACTCGCAAGCTCATCGTCCTTTGCCAAAACAACTTGTTCCAAGTAATATTTAGCCATACAAATTCAATAACCTATACTACTGAACCAAACAGCTAACGCACTTTATATGTATGAATACCTTTAATGTATGAACTTATTATATGCCGACTGGTACCGTTGGAGACCGGTGAATTGAATGATTTCTTTTGATTTACAGTCATTATTGACAAGATATTTGTCTCGTTCAGAATGAATTGTTTTGATTTATTGATTGTTATTGGTATTGTCTACTGGTGCGTTAGCTGTTTAGTTGAGTATATATCAGATGTGGAATTATGTTATTTGGGATATTCAAACTATTGGTTATTTTTTTAATAATTATTGCTACATACTGATGTCAGTAGATAGAGATTATTTAACTGTTGGGATCGATTATAGGGAAATCCTTCATGAGATGTGTGGTTCCGGGGGCCCTCGTTTGGTTATGGGGCAAAGAATAGGACCACTGCAGATCCCATTGGAAGGGAAGGCAGAAGGGTAGAACCCCACAAATTCATGTTCAATTTATCATGTTTTGTTCATGCTCATTAAAGGTCTTCATCATGACCCCTGCTTGTTTCAGGTGATCTCGCTCATATCACTAGAGCAGTGGCAGAAAAACTATAATGTGGCTCCAGCGTAAATGGAGTGTCTACAATATAATTTGCAGCAACTCTGCAGTTCAGGGTGAGAAGGTTCTAGGCCCTTTCTCCATTATTTATCTCAATGTACATGGAGGATAAGCCTGGCATGTTCATTCCTGTTAGGTGCCATATAACCTTTCGTGTGTTGGTGCGCCTTAAAATCCCAATTCAATTCAATTCAATATGATTTCAGTTGCCTGGAAAGCTTTATTTATTATAATTTTTATATTCAAAAAATTGTAACATTTTTTCTTTAATTTTCGTTGCAGAAACAGTATTTGGAAATTATATGTTTGCTTGTGTATTTCATATACCTCTTTTCTGAATACTTTATTCCACTTGTACGCATCACTGGTTCGTGCCTTCTGTGTTAACCCATATCGAACATCAAGTTCAATCTTGAACAAAATCGCTGCAACGTGGCTACATGTTTTGCCCAATCTGAAAATATATTTCTTTTCCGATTATATTTTCTTTGATATGCAAGAGTTGACAAAACTACCATTTTTTATGAGTTTGTAATCCCAACATGTCATTTAATTATAGAAATAAATAAGATGTACACCTCTATAAGAAACAATACATTTAATACACCTAGGCAACACTTAAAAAAATTAACGTTTGCCCTTTCCCGACCGTCCCTGAAAAAAAGGGCGCTACCCAAATGTTTCTTTCTCTCATATATAGAAAAATTTTTTTCAATTGCTAGTCGCATGAATAACAGAAGTATGTTTTCATTACAAAAAAATAATTTGCCTACCTACGACTCAAAATATTAAATTAGGGTCGGGAAAGGGCGAACATATATATTTTTAAGGGTGGCATTATAATTATATAGGCCAATATATAGAACAGGAATAGCAACCTGAAGGCTTAACAATGCTATTCAAATTTGGAAAAAAATGGGCTGCTGTCCGGACTCCTGTTAGCTGATCTCAAACGGGCTTGCTTGTCAATTCATCACCTAAGGTTGGGCAGCTGTCTGGACTCCTGTTAGCTGATCTCAAACGGGCTTGCTTGTCAATTCTTCACCTAAGGTTGGGCAGCTGTCCGGACTCCTGTTAGCTGATCTCAAACAGGCTGCTTGTCAGTTCTTCACCTAAGGTTGGGCTGCTGTCCGGACTCCTGTTAGCTGATCTCAAACAGGCTGCTTGTCAATTCTTCACCTAAGGTTGGACTGCTACTAGCTCAGCTGCTTCTCAATCACGTGAAATGGTTTCGTTACAAATTATTTGGTGTGGCCTAATTTAACAACCCGGTTTAATAATATCTTAAGAACATTTTTCCTTTCACACAGGACCAAAGTACGTAAATTCATATAAGCTTAAATTGAAGCCGACTTTTAAACTAGTTCAAACGCTACAAATTGATTTTTTAAAGAAATATTTACATACCTCATTATAACATAGACAAATAAGTTTCTTTAGACCGGCTAGCCCAAGGTTCTTGATTATATATTAAGCAGATTATAATTTTAAAACATACTCGGCAAAAAAAGTTTTGGACCAGGGTATATAAAGCCATATAAAAATAAAACTAGTGGACAAAATTGAAGTATCTTTTCTTAGTAACCAAGGTCTACCCTACCCGGTTAATTTGGTACCAGAAACATTAAATTCCAAACAATATTTGATTTTAAAAAAATATCGCGAACACACAAAGGGTCTGTAAAAAATGTTGCAAAGTCCATACAAAGTAACAGTGACGGACACATTCGAGAAACCAATAAAAAGATTATTATTTTTTCGCAAACTTTGATTGTAAACGATAATTATTGTTGATTGTTGATCTATTGTGAATTATCAACTGAGATAATAAGTTATGGTCGAATGTCATGGTTCAGCGATCATTGTACGGGTTCGAACACTGCCATGGTCCAAAACTTCTTTTACAGAGTATAGTTTTCTTATTTCTCCACTAAGGCGAGACAATTCTAATAAGATTTTTTTTATCTGAATACTCTTTGTTAAAAGCCCTGCATGGTAACCAAAACTTCATACAAACATGTATGAGTGCTGTTCAAATAATACGAGGACTTTTTCGATATCGTACTCATTTATTGACGTAAACCTTTAAGATTCCAACTCATAAAAATCGATGCCATGTCTAATTACGTTGCAGTGAATGATATATTAGGGCAAAAAACACATCTACGGAGCAATCCAAAATGTGACATCTTTATTTCATAACGGCATTTTGGGAATGGCTAATAAACGGAAAACCGTCTGCAAAAATACAAAAAAATAATGTAGCATTGTCACTGGTATTCTAAAAATACAATAATGACATTTTATGAATATTGAACAGTAGAACTATGATAAATATAAATAAGTAGATGCACTCTTCTGTGCTTTTCAGTTGAAAATGACGATGTCAGTAAAAGTCACGGAGCACTAAATATTAAAGAATAGGAACTTTTAATAAAACAAAATGTTTTAATACAAAAATGAAATACAAATAAAATTGTAAAATGTTACAAATTTTCTCCAAAATATATAATTTTATGTTAAGAATTTAAGAATACCGATATATGTTCAATAAACGTGTCTTTTGGAATGACTATGCTATTTGTTTTCTAAATATTTTGAATATTTATGCTAATCTCGATCGAATTCATATGATCTCTTTCCGAAGCTGTGATATCTTATAAAACATGATTATTCAACAATGCTGTAAAATATCTATTTAATGCAAACCATAAATAATACAATAATCTAATAAAATAACAATTACATCTGTTATTTGTAGCATTTTTATCATTTATAACTTTAGATGGTTGTTGATTTTCACGGCGATGCCATCGCACACAAATGACGTGCTCCATGGCGGCTACAGTAGGGATGTAAAAACTTGTATTTCTTGAAATCTGTTTCAAATAAATTTATAATATTTACTGATATGAAAGTGAAAATGTAAACCTTTATTGCTATATAATTTAAATTACTCGATTTATAAAAGTGTAATAACTATTTAAAATGTCCACGTATTATTTGAATGGCCCTCGTACATGTACAATACGACTAATGCGCACCTAAGCTGTTATATCTAAAAATAATACTTAAAATTATTTATAAAAACAGATCTATAAGCTTCTAAATTTTTGTAATTTCTTTGTTGTTTTTTTTGAAAAATTGAACCCAAAATAAGTTGTTCACCTTTTACCTCACCAAGAAGACAGACATTGCATCAATAAATTAAAGAAAAAAGAATGACTCTGAAGATTTAGAATAGCTTCAAAATACGCTTCTAAGTCGCTAAGACTCTGAAGAATTAGAATAGCTTCAAAATACGTTTCTAAGTCGCTCAGACTAAGAAACGTATTTTGAAGCTATTCTAATTTTTCAGAGTCATTCTTTTTTCTTTGATTTATTGAATATTTACCGGGGTTGGAAGGGCTGGTCTACCTTTTACCCTAACCCCACTTCGGCTTCACCTTTTATTGCATTTTCTGCATTTTTAGCTTTTTCGTTTTTCCGACACCCAACTCTGAATTATACGCACGAGCGTATAGGAGTATGCCCAGGTACGCCTCTGGCTACATTTCACTTTAATATGCCACACCTGCAAAATTTTAACATAACCTTTAACTTCACCAAGAAGACAGACATTGTTCAATCTTGGCAACTGTCAAGACCTTTAGTCCTTTGATTTTAGTAAAAGGTCTAATCATTACAACTTTAGATTTTTGAAATTATGTTTTGGAAATCTATTTTCAACTGTGGTGGCCATTTTGAATTTCAAATCAACTTGATTTTTACTTTAGGCTCAACTGGACAATAAATTCCATAAGGTTGCCACAAAAATGTTTACTGACACGGAAGTTCTGTTCATTTTTATTGGACATTATGATGTTGAACTGTGTTAAGCATTGGAGCTGTCACCACCACTGCGGTTGTATCTCGTTTTATAGGTTAAATCTTTTTTATCCACGCCACTTCCATAATTCATAGAATAACACATTTTTTTACTGCCACTGGGTAAAAATTAGGTTAAAAATATCCACTGTATGTTATATTCACAATATTTATTTAAAAATATCTGGCCAATACACAGTTTACAACATTAAACAATAAACATACATACGGCCTTATTTCAATTCAAGAACTCCATATACATGTACAACTGTTTTGAGAACTGTAAGTGTCCTTTGTGTGAGTTGTGTATGGGGTTCCTGTTTTAGTTAAAATATTGTTTTCAACATCAATCGTTAAGTTTTGACTTAATTTTATAACTTTTAACAACAACACTCAATTTTTCTCAATAGTTGGATTTTCATTTCAGTGCTTGCATTCCAAAAGGGTTTGAATGAAGTACATGTATTTAATGTTTTTAAGTATTAATTTTTCAATCAGTGGGTCAGATATATCTAACTAATATTGTTTATAAACATCATTCAGTGTTATGTCCATTCACATACTGTCCACAATTCATTCATACTTGCCCCGTGTAGTTTCCGGGGGCCCCCGTTTGGTCACGGGGCAAAGAATAGGGCCACTGCAGATCCCTTTGGAGGAGTAGGCAGAGGGGTAGAATCCCCCCAAATTCATGTTCATTTTATCATTTTTTGTTCATGTTCATTAAAGGTCTTCATCATGATCCCTGCATTGTTTCAGGTGCTATCTCGCTTGCATCAAAAGAGCAGTGGCAGAAAAACAATAACTTGGCTCCAGCGTAAATGGAGTTTCTACGATAGAATTTGCAGCAACTCTGCAGTTCAGGGTTAGAAGGTTCTAGGCCCATTTTCCATATTTTATCTCGATGTACATGGAAGATGAGCCTGGCATGTTCATGCCTGTTAGGCGCCATATAACCTTTTCATGTGTTGGTGCGCCTTAAACCCCAATTCAGTTCAATTCATTCATACTTGGTGTACTTGAATGAATTCTCAGGGCCTATATTACTAGGTGGAATTTACATGTTGAAGGGACACATGGCAATCTTCAGCTCATTTTTGTCTTATGGCTGTATTTTAGTTGTTAAATATTGTGTAGTTTTAAACTACCGTAACTTTTGATATATAATGGAAACATCATAAAAAAAGACAACAGCATATTAAGAATGACTACAGTATATTTTTTAACTGTTTTGTGGAGCAAAATGTGAAAATGTAGCGTATTTGAAAAAAACTCCCTTGATAAAGATCTAAGGATTGAAATATTGGAAAAAATAGAGTGATGTTTTCTACATTGCATTTAAACTACATTAAGTAAAATTACTGTATATTGTGAATTACAATAAAATACGGATAATTTGATTTTATATTTAGAATTTGACTTCTAAGTGTTCTTCACCTTTCCCGAAATCCATTAAAGTTTAAAAAGTGCTTACAGTATTGGACGATTCTACCTTTTCAAATATTTAATTTTTTATCTGACATGTATTTTTAAGTATTTTATAAACACATTTTCGGTAGATTGAACATAATACAAACACATTCTCACAACTTACATTGTAGGTCCATCTCTTAGCACCAAACGAAGAAAATATACAGCTTTATCGTGTTTCGAACAAGTTCAATGTGTTGTTTGAACATAACGTTGCCTTCAAATAACGTAATCGTTGTTTTGGATGTTTTCCGACGTTAAAAATCGTTTAAATTAAGAATAAAATATTTCCAGCTGGTTTATATTGTCTCAGATAAAAACCTGGTGGGCGGGACTTGAAGACCATCAATACCAAGGGCCATAGGCCCACTGTTTTGATGTGTTTCAGTCCCAACCACCAGGTTTTTATCTAGCACAATATAAACCTGCTGGAAATATTTTATTTCTTATCCGACATGGATTGTTATGTATTTTATACACACATTTTCGAGAGATTGAACATAATACAAACACATTCTCACAACTTACATTGTACGACCATCTCTCAGCACTAAACGAAGAAAATATACAATTGTATCGTGTTTCTAACAAGCTCAGTGTGTTGTTTGAACGTAACATTGCCTTAAAATAACGTAATTGTTGTTTTTGATGTTTTCCGACGTTGAAAATCGTTTAAAATGACGTTCTAACGATTGAAGGACGTGACGTCGGAGGTTTTTATAGCTTTTTCAAAAACTGCTCAGTCAGCATTGAGTATTTTCATAAACCATGTTAGATATGATATTCTAACGGTTGAAAGATGTGACGTCAGAGGTTTATATAGCCTTTTTAAATACTCCTCAATAAACAATCAACATTGAGTATTTTCATAACCATGTTAGATATGATGTTCTAACGGTTGAAAGATGTGGTGTTGGAGGTTTATATAGCTTTTTTAAATACTCCTCAATAAACAATCAGCATTGAGTATTTTCATAACCATGTTAGATATGATGTTCTAACGGTTGAAAGATGTGATGTCAGAGGTTTATATAGCTTTTTTAAATACTCCTCAATAAACAATCAGCATTGAGTATTTTCATAAACCATGTTAGATATGATGTTCTAACGGTTGAAAGATGTGACGTCAGAGGTTTATATAGCTTTTTTAAATATTCCTCAATAAACAATCAGCATTGAGTATTTTCATAACCATGTTAGATATGATGTTCTAACGGTTGAAAGATGTGATATCAGAGGTTTATATAGCTTTTTTAAATACTCCTCAATAAACAATCAGCATTGAGTATTTTCATAAACCATGTTAGATATGATGTTCTAACAGTTGAAAGATGTGACGTCAGAGGTTTATATAGCTTTTTTAAATACTCCTCAATAAACAATCAGCATTGAGTAGTTTCATAACCATGTTAGATAGAGCTGCATTAACTTGAAGTTTATTAAAAAACTAAATAAAGGCCAACAGAGGTCATCACAGTTTGGACAAAATAAATAATGATTAACAGAACCAAATAAACAAGTTTAAACAAATAAAATCTACTTTTTGTGAAGATTCATCAAATATTTGTTGACAGATTGGGACGATCTATATAAATCTGAGAGAACCACGCAAAGATGCTTCCTGTGAAGATTCGTCAAATTCTACCCAACAGTTCATGAGAAGTTTCTTAAAGATACTTATATTTTTAGTAACGGTGGCCATATTTGTTGGCGTATCGGGACTATATGCATCAATTTGGGAAAGGACCATGCAAGGAGTTTCCTGTCAAGTTTCGTCGTATTCTACTTATCAGCTTCAGAGCAGCTGTTATTTGAAGCAAAAGTTAACAGACGGACGGACTGATAACAGGACAACTCACCATCCCACTTTATAAAAGCCATTTATGACCTTTGTTCTTAACTCCTGTTGAGAACAATTTTCATATTTCAAATATCAAATAATACTGTTCCTTCAAATATAATAAACAGTAAATATACATGCAGCTCTGTTTACACACACATTATATTTGAACCACTGAATATACAATACAGAGAATGCAATAAAGGAGATCAATACGTGGTTCTAAGGACATGAGAAACAAGAAATGTCAGAGTAAGTGACAAATGCCCCCGAAGTGACCTGTAATATGAAACCAACAGATATATTTAAAAAATCATTAAAAAAAAAATCAAATAAAACAAACAATAAAAATCAAATGAAATAAAATTAAAAATAAATAAATAAATAAATAAATAAATAAAAAAACATTTTTTTTTTCGCGACACGACATCTTGTTGTGGTGAGCAATCGTGCGAAGTTATTTGAAAATCCGTCGATTATTGTCAGAGTTATGAATTGAACACGATTGTATAGACGAACGGATTTTGACTTGATCTCTAAGTGTGACCTTGACCTCTAAGTGTGACCTTGACTTTGGAGTCACGGACCTGGTTTTTGTGCGCGACACGATGTCTTCTTGTTGTGAGCAATTGTGCGAAGTTATTTGAAAATCCGTCCATTATTGTCAGAGTTATAAAGCAGACACGATTGTACACGCGAACAGACAGACAGTGCGACTGCTATATGCCACACTTCGGGGGCATAAAAAGTCTCTGACAGTAAAAGTCACTGACAGTGGACAAAGTCTGAGGTCAATATTACGTTTCCAGAAGTCCATTGGACGACGTATAGAACCAATCAAAAGTCATAATTATTATATAATGTCAAGAATAACAGTAAAGTAATGGGGGCCGATTCAAGGGGAGCACCAGAAGAGTGCACATCAAAACCTGAGGTTTTAAATATTCATGTAATAAAAAGTACATGTTTTTGCCTCTGTCCCACACTCCCTTCCACCACACACTAAAACATGTGCAACCACCACCTCACCCAGGACAATCTCAAAACCTATATCCGTCCCTGTATCCATTTCGCGGAACACGTGTGTCGTCTGTCAGCGCTTTGTCAGTATAACAAGGTTTCTTGGACCCAGATAAATTACTTGGCAAACTGGCCTGACTAAGTTTTTGTGAAGAAAAAAAACAGTATTTAACACATATAATGACCTTCAGTGTGTCCTTGACCTTTATATTTTAGTATGGTCATGTCGATGTTGTCATGAGAAAGTTATAGGCAATGTTAAGTTTTGGTTAAGAAAGAAAGTGAGTATTTAACCCATATAATGACCTTCAGTGTGATATAGACCTTCCTATTTCAGTATGGTCATGACGATGTTGTCATAATGAGTATATATTGCAAGTTTGATGAAGACATATCAAGAAATGAGTGTTATAGCCAACGTTAAGTTTTCATGATGGACGACAAAGTGATCAGTATGTATCGCATTTTTCTTCAAAAAGGCAGCACAATAAATGATAAGCCCATAATAACCTATTTCTGATTATTTTAACACACTACACATTATAATTACTTATCAAAGGCCTTTTTCAATTTAGAGGCACTAAATTAGTTGCTGCATTAGAATCATTTGTCCGCTGTAATGCTATGCAAATGCTATAGATAGTAAATATCACTTTCCAAAGGTGGTCATGTGATGGCACTTATATTGATATCCAGGAGGTTAAAGGTTATACGATAAAATATAATTATAAGGGCTTTTCCATTAAAACATGTACTTCTACATTACACATTGTTGATTGCCTAATTTATTACAGAATTATGACCCTTTGTTTTTCCACTTTATAATGAACTTCATTGGGCTTTCACTTGAAAAGTTTTCATAGATTGTTATTACACTTGACATACAGTTCACATGTGATGATGTGTCTACATCAATGGTTTTCACTTCTCAGTCTTTTGAATGATTTACCTTTGTTTTACTTAGAGTTTTGTTCACATTAAAAAATTAACTAATATTGTTGTCATTTATCATTTATCATTTATTGTCCACCGTCAAAGAAAGCGTATATTGAAATTGCATTTCCGTCATTCCATCATTCCGTCGTTATAATCCGATCTTGATGAAACTTTAGGACAATGTTTATGGCCATAATATCTAGGTCAGGTTCAATAACCTGCCATATTTCACCTATAATGCCAGAGTAATGGCCCTTGGATTTTTCAAAATCAACTTTTGTTTCCGACCAATAACTTTATTATTTATAATTTGATCTTGATGAAACTTTAGGACAATGTTTATGGCCATATTATATAAATTAAGCTTGATAACCAGCCAGATCGCATCAATAATGCCAGAGTTATGGCCCTTGGATTTTTACAAATTTAGGAATTTTGCTGTTTCCGCTTTCTAACTAACATTTACAATTCTATCTTGATGAAACGTGGGGTCAGTGTTTATGAGCCTATTATCTCGGCCAAGTTCGATAACCAGCCAGATTGTAGATATATATATATTTATTATGCCAGAGTTATGGCCCTTCGATTTTTAAAAATTGATTATTTTGCAGTTTCCGCTCAGTAACTTTAACATTTATAATCCACTCATGATGAAACATGGGACAATGTTTATGGCAATAATATCTCAGCCAAGTTTGATAACCAGCCAGATCGCACCTATCATGCTGGAGTTATGGCCCTTGGGGTTTTGAAAATTGAAGATTTTTTTGCGGTTTCTGCTCAATAACTTTAATATTTATAATCCAATCTTGATGAAACTTGGGGTCTGTGTTTATGGGCATAATATCTCAGTCAATTTCGATCAACAACCAGATCACACCTATCATGCTGGAGTTATAGCCCTTTGTTGGTGGACCATAATTCTCTGAATTTACTTGTTATTCTTGATTTTGCCATTCTCATTGGCTATATCAAAAAAGTGGGGGTATTCCACCACCTTTAGTGATAGTTCTAGTTTGTTCTGTGATCAGCACATTTTTATTTTAATACTGCTTGTCTTGTCCATACAACATGCATATATAAATTGTACAAAGTTAATAGGATTGGAACGAACGAAAGAAAGCAATCTTATAAAGTTCCCCTCCTTGTGCCTAATTTGGGCATGAGCTTTCTTATAGTTATATCTGAAGAGTTGTATAAGTAATTTTGCTCCTAGAATCCCATGGAATCCAAATTAAATAGACTTTCAGATATGCAATGTCCCATTTCACATCAAACTTAGCATGTAAGGTGTGATAATTAATTTTATCTCCTACATGTCCTATCCAAGCTTGGTCAAATTTAGACATGGGCTTCCTTAGAAAATGATCTAGAGGGTTGCATAAAGCTTTCTTGGCTTCTGTTATCTCAGGACCCCAAATTGTGATTGTGATAAAATGTGACATAAAGGTCCCACTAAACAGTTATTTCCCTTGCCAGTCACGGTAGGAACTTTCTGGCCTTTAAAAAAAAAAAGAACTGTGTTATTCGGTTCTTGTTTATATCTTAAAATGTGCAAATAGTATCTCTTTTTTTATTGCAGGTGACAAGAAACGGACAAGTTCAAGATTTCATGCAGGTTTGGATATGCCTGAAAGCCCAGATCGGAGAATCAAATACTGGATAGTGATACACTCAAAAATATAAGTGAAATGGATAAATTCAAGAGGGTCTCTTCAAACTATTGATATTAAAAAAAAAAGGAAATTGGTCAACCCCTTGATTTTTGCTGGATAAATCGAGCAACAGACGTTTCACAAAGATCTTTCTTTAAGAAAATTCAGGAAGTTCTACAGTGGTCCAGAGGGGTCCTGGTACATATGACAATGTAAAATTAACTGTATTGTGAGACGTAAAGGCAAATCAAGGTTTGGGTATAAACTTGTGTATACGTCTTACCTTACATGTCCTAGCTCAACCAACTGTTGGTATGGGATTCCTTATAGCATTATCTAAATTGGTGCTTAAGTAAGGCCCAAATGAATCATGGCTGCCATAGAGCTCAAATTAACATAGCCTATACAATGTGCAATAATTTGGTTAATGTAAACATCTAAGCTGTTGTTACTGGCCATATCTTTTTACACTTATTATTATATACTCAGTACATTTGAAAATGCAACACTTGGTATTTTTTTAATTTCTAGAGATGGAATTGTAGGCCTCATGCAAAATGTGCAAGATGCAAATTGTATGCAACAGTTTATCACCATATCTTAACCTTTGGGACAAAGAGACTTGTTTACTAACATACGAAAATGTTGAAAAGAAAAAAACATACTGTAATGCATTTCAGAGCAAGTTTACTGATTTGTTAGTATCACAATCAACAATGCGTATGACCAAAACTGGTCTAGCTACGCGCCTGAGTGTATATGCTAAACCATAATTGGGCATGGGCTCCATTTAGCTAACTTCACCACCCCCTCCACCACCTGAATCATTTTGCAAAATTATAAAGATATTTTTCCATATATAATAAACATATGCTTGCATTCTGATTGATTCTTATATAAAAAGAGCCACATATGATTCTCATAAAAAACATATGATATTTATATAAAAGGAGTTTCATATCATTTTCATATGAGAATAAATTCATCAAATCTTCATTTTTAAAACACATTTTGCATATGAGTTTCCTAAAAGAAAATTGTTTTCAACTTGTGTATGATTCAAGTACAAGTTTATATGATTGTCATATGATACTTATATGATTATTATGTTAAAGATTTTATATAAGAATCATGTACTGCTCCTTTTACAGAAGTATCGTATAGTAGGTATAATATCGGAATCCTATAAGAATCATATACTGATCCTTTTATAGAAGTATCATATAATAGGTATCACATGGGAATCCTACAAGCATCATGTACTGCTCCTTTTATATAAGTATCATATAGTAGGTATCATACGGGAATCCTATAAGAATCATATACTGCTCCTTTTATAGAAGTATCCTATAATAGGTATCATATGGAAATCTTATAAGAATCATATACTGCTCCTTTTATATAAGTATCATATAGTAGGTATCATATGGAAATCCTATCAGAATCATATACTGCTCCTTTTATAGAAGTATCCTATAATAGGTATCATATGGGAATCCTATAAGAATCATATACTGCTCCTTTTATATAAGTATCATATAGTAGGTATCATATGGGAATCCTATAAGAATCATATACTGCTCCTTTTATATAAGAATCATATAATAGGTATCATATGGGAATCCTACAAGAAGCATGTACTGCTCCTTTTATAGAAGTATCATGTAATAGGTATCATATGGGAATCCTATAAGAATCATATACTGCTCCTTTTATATAAGAATCATATAATAGGTATCATATGGGAATCCTATAAGAATCATATACTGCTCCTTTTATAGAAGTATCATGTAATAGGTATCATATGGGAATCCTATAAGAATCATATACTGCTCCTTTTATATAAGTATCATATAATAGGTATCATACGGGAATCCTATAAGAATCATATACTGCTCCTTTTATATAAATATCATATAATAGGTATCACATGGGAATCCTATAAGAATCATATACAGCTCCTTTTATATAAGAATCATATAATAGGTATCATATGGGAATCCTATAAGAATCATATACTGCTCCTTTCATAGAAGTATCATATAATAGGTATCACATGGGAATCCTTTCAGAATCATATACTGCTCCTTTCATAGAAGTATCATATAATAGGTATCATATGGGAATCCTATAAGAATCATATACAGCTCCTTTTATATAAGAATCATATAATAGGTATCACATGGGAATCCTATAAGAATCATATACAGCTCCTTTTATGTAAGAATCATATAATAGGTATCACATGGGAATCCTATAAGAATCATATACAGCTCCTTTTATATAAGAATCATATAATAGGTATCACATGGGAATCCTATAAGAATCATATACTGCTCCTTTTATATAAGTATCATATAATAGGTATCATATGGGAATCCTATAAGAATCATATACTGCTCCTTTTATAAAAGTATCATATAGTAGGTATCATATGGGAATCCTATAAGAATCATATACTGCTCCTTTTATATAAGTATCATATAGTAGGTATCATATGGGAATCCTATCAGAATCATATACTGCTCCTTTTATAGAAGTATCTTATAATAGGTATCACATGGGAATCCTATAAGAATCATATATTGCTCCTTTTATATAAGTATCATATGGGAGGAATCCTATAAGAATCATATACTGCTGCTTTTATAGAAGTATCATATAGTAGGTATCATATGGGAATCCTATAAGAATCATATACTGCTCCTTTTATAGAAGTATCATATAATAGGTATCACATGGGAATCCTATAAGAATCATGTACTGCTCCTTTTATAGAAGAATCATATAATAGGTATAATATGAGAATCCTATAAGAATCATATACTGCTCCTTTTATATAAGTATCATATAATAGGTATCACATTGGAATCCTATAAGAATCATATACTGCTCCTTTTATATAAGTATCATATAATAGATATCATATGGGAGGAATCCTATAAGAATCATATACTGCTGCTTTTATAGAAGTATCATATAGTAGGTATCATATGGGAATTCTATAAGAATCATATATTGCTCCTTTTATATAAGTATCATATAATAGGTATCACATGGGAATCCTATCAGAATCATATACTGCTCCTTTTATAGAAGTATCTTATAATAGGTATCACATGGGAATCCTACAAGAATCATATACTGCTCCTTTTATATAAGTATCATATAATAGGTATCATATGGGAATTCTATAAGAATCATATATTGCTCCTTTTATATAAGTATCATATAATAGGTATCACATGGGAATCCTATAAGAATCATATACTGCTCCTTTTATATAAGTATCATATAATAGATATCATATGGGAGGAATCCTATAAGAATCATATACTGCTGCTTTTATAGAAGTATCATATAGTAGGTATCATATGGGAATTCTATAAGAATCATATATTGCTCCTTTTATATAAGTATCATATAATAGGTATCACATGGGAATCCTATCAGAATCATATACTGCTCCTTTTATAGAAGTATCTTATAATAGGTATCACATGGGAATCCTACAAGAATCATATACTGCTCCTTTTATATAAGTATCATATAATAGATATCATATGGGAGGAATCCTATAAGAATCATATACTGCTGCTTTTATAGAAGTATAATATAGTAGGTATCATATGGGAATTCTATAAGAATCATATATTGCTCCTTTTATATAAGTATCATATAATAGGTATCACATGGGAATCCTATAAGAATCATATACTGCTCCTTTTATATAAGTATCATATAATAGATATCATATGGGAGGAATCCTATAAGAATCATATACTGCTGCTTTTATAGAAGTATCATATAGTAGGTATCATATGGGAATTCTATAAGAATCATATATTGCTCCTTTTATATAAGTATCATATAATAGGTATCACATGGGAATCCTATCAGAATCATATACTGCTCCTTTTATAGAAGTATCATATAATAGGTATCATATGGGAGGAATCCTATAAGAATCATATACTGCTGCTTTTATATAAGTATCATATAATAGGTATCATATGGGAGGAATCCTATAAGAATCATATACTGCTGCTTTTATAGAAGTATCATATAATAGGTATCATATGGGAGGAATCCTATAAGAATCATATACTGCTCCTTTTATATAAGAATCATATAATAGGTATCATATGGGAATCCTACAAGAATCATATACTGCTCCTTTTATATAAGTATCATATAATAGGTATAATATGGGAATCCTATAAGAATCATATACTGCTCCTTTTATAGAAGTATCATATAATAGGTATAATATGAGAATCCTATAAGAATCATATACTGCTCCTTTTATATAAGTATCATATAGTAGGTATCACATGGTAATCCTATAAGAATCATATACTGCTCCTTTTATATAAGTATCATATAATAGGTATAATATGGGAATCCTATAAGAATCATATACTGCTCCTTTTATAGAAGTATCATATAATAGGTATAATATGAGAATCCTATAAGAATCATATACTGCTCCTTTTATATAAGTATCATATAGTAGGTATCACATGGGAATCCTATAAGAATCATATACTGCTCCTTTTATATAAGTATCATATAATAGGTATCACATGGGAATCCTACAAGAATCATGTACTGCTCCTTTTATATAAGTATCATATAATAGGTATCATATGGGAATCCTATAAGAATCATATACTGCTCCTTTTATATAAGTATCATATAATAGGTATCACATGGTAATCCTATAAGAATCATATACTGCTCCTTTTATATAAGTATCATATAATAGGTATCACATGGTAATCCTATAAGAATCATATACTGCTCCTTTTATATAAGTATCATATAATAGGTATAATATGGGAATCCTATAAGAATCATATACTGCTCCTTTTATAGAAGTATCATATAATAGGTATCACATGGGAATCCTATAAGAATCATATACTCTACTTTTATAGAAGTATCATATAATAGGTATCACATGGGAATCCTATAAGAATCATATACTGCTCCTTTTATATAAGTATCATATAATATATATCACATGGTAATCCAATAAGAATCATATACTGCTCCTTTTATATAAGTATCGTATAATAGGTATAATATTGGAATCCTACAAGAATCATGTACTGCTCCTTTTATATAAGTATCATATAATAGGTATCATATGGGAATCTTATAAGAATCATATACTGCTCCTTTTATATAAGTATCATATAAAAGGTATAATATGGGAATCCTGTAAGAATCATATACTGCTCCTTTTATATAAGTATCATATAATAGGTATGATATGAGAATCCTATAAGAATCATATACTGCTCCTTTTATATAAGTATCATATAAAAGGTATAATATGGGAATCCTATAAGAATCATATACTGCTCCTTTTATATAAGTATCATATAATAGGTATCATATGAGAATGCTATAAGAATCATATACTGCTCCTTTTATAGAAGTATCGTATAATAGGTATCATATGAGAATCCTATAAGAATCATATACTGCTCCTTTTATAGAAGTATCATATAATAGGTTAGGTATCAAATGGGAATCCTATAAGAATCATATACTGCTCCTTTTATATAAGTATATTATAATAGGTATCATATGAGAATCCTATAAGAATCATATACTGCTCCTTTTATATAAGTATCATATAGTAGGTATCACATGGGAATCCTATAAGAATCATATACTGCTCCTTTTATATAAGTATCATATAATAGGTATCATATGGGAATCCTATAAGAATCATATACTGCTCCTTTTATATACGTATCATATAGTAGGTATCACATGGGAATCCTATAAGAATCATATACTGCTCCTTTTATATAAGTATCATATAATAGGTATCATATGAGAATCCTATAAGAATCATATACTGCTCCTTTTATAGAAGTATCATATAATAGGTATCACATGGGAATCCTATAAGAATCATATACTGCTCCTTTTATAGAAGTATCATATAATAGGTATCACATGGGAAACCAATAAGAATCATATACTCTACTTTTATAGAAGTATCATATAATAGGTATCATATGAGAATCCTATAAGAATCATATACTGCTCCTTTTATAGAAGTATCGTATAATAGGTATCATATGAGAATCCTATAAGAATCATATACTGCTGCTTTTATAGAAGTATCATATAATAGGTATCATATGGGAATCCTATAAGAATCATATACTCTACTTTTATAGAAGTATCATATAATAGGTATCATACGGGAATCCTATAAGAATCATATACTGCTGCTTTTATAGAAGTATCATATAATAGGTATCATATGGGAATCCTATAAGAATCATATACTCTACTTTTATAGAAGTATCATATAATAGGTATCATACGGGAATCCTATAAGAATCATATACTGCTCCTTTTATAGAAGTATCGTATAATAGGTATCATATGAGAATCCTATAAGAATCATATACTGCTGCTTTTATAGAAGTATCATATAATAGGTATCATATGAGAATCCTATAAGAATCATATACTGCTCCTTTTATAGAAGTATCGTATAATAGGTATCATATGAGAATCCTATAAGAATCATATACTGCTGCTTTTATAGAAGTATCATATAATAGGTATCACATGGGAAACCTATAAGAATCATATACTCTACTTTTATAGAAGTATCATATAATAGGTATCCTATGAGAATCCTATAAGAATCATATACTGCTCCTTTTATAGAAGTATCATATAATAGGTATCATATGGGAATCCTATAAGAATCATATACTGATCCTTTTGTATAAGTATCATATAATAGGTATCATATGGGAATCCTATAAGAATCATATATTGCTCCTTTTGTATAAGTATCATATAATAGGTATCATACGGGAAGCTCGTCGTCCTGCGCCAAAACAACGAGTTCCAAGTAATATTTAGCCATACAGATTCAATAACCTTTTTATTGTATACTTTCATATTGTTTTTGATCAATGTTAATTGTATGACTATTACTTTTCATTGTATTTGTGTTATTTTTATAGCTTTTGATGGAATTCCTATCTTGCCATTCAGTTTCATTTTGTGTGGATGATTATTTTGCGCGAAAACGACGTCGATGTCAGATGACGTCATTAAAAACATCAAGCGATTTTCTAAAGTTTGTTTACCATTCGATAACGTTAAAAACAGTGGGTGAGTGACCGTTTGAATTATTTTATCAATTTTTGCCATAAAAGATTGAAAAAAACTCGTATTTTTTTGTTGACACTATAGGAAGGATTACGTTATTTTTATTTGAAAGTAGTTCCTTATTTCTATTTCGCGGCTCTTAGCAAGCACGAGCAAAAGTTCCCGTGCAATATCAATGCATGCAATATCATAGAATATTGCACGCTTAGCTCAATGCAAACTAAACGGGACAATATGAAAGTATACAATAAGAATCATATACTCCTCCTTTTATATAAGAATCCTATATAGGTATATTATTGGAGAATCATGTAAGAATCTTATTATTCTTATATGTGGCAGTAGGGATATATCTGGGCTAAATGTCAGTGACGTACCTATTATAGACTGTGTAGGGATATATTTTTTATTTTTTTTTATGATAGATAACTTTATTCATCCAAAAGACAAAACATGTCTATGAGTTACAAAACAATTTAAATATGGCAAGCAAGCGATTGTATAAACATAATTTAAATATTTTCACAAACCAGTATAATTTGTATTATCAATTGATAAATAATACACTACTTTTACATATCATACACGCGAGTATATAGACACTGTGTTCCCTTTCCAAATACTGATGTATTCAAGCGATCAGTAAACAGCTTGTCCCTCACTCCCTCACTCCCTACCACCCTTACTCACTTACCCACTCACTCACTCACTCACTCACGATTTTTGAAAAATAAATAATTCGGTGTGATTCTTAACTATTAGTTGCATAGATCTCATTTCTTAATCTGAACGACTTATAAATATATTGTCCTAAACATCGATGTACCTTCGTACTGTTTGACGTCATGAGATCTATTAACTTCAACATGTTTGGGCGTTTCCAAAAATATTTCTTTAAATATTGTTTTCTAAGGCTATAGTAAAGAGGGCATTCAAACAAAAAATGGAATTCATCTTCAAGAATATTGCAATGTTGGCACTTTCTTTCTTGCAAAGGCGTTTTTCTCGGTTTTTTAAACCTCCCTGCTTCTATCTCTAGCCTATGGGAAGAGAGTCTTAATTTCGACAGTGCAACTCTAAACTTTTTTATTGTAATTGTACTTAAGTAGGACTGAAAACCAAACTTTGCAAATAAAATATAAAATCTTGCTTTAGGAGACTCTGATAATCTTGAATTCCAGTTTTGAATAAAATGATCGTGCAGTCTTTGTTTAAAAAGTGATAAAAAAGCATTTACATTTCCAACACCTTGATTTACCCAGACGTCAAAGAATCCTAAGTTTGATAATAACGTTCGAACAAGAGATGCCCAGTTTTTTGCATTAGGGTGTGTCTCGATGTCTCTTAATAACTGGTTATACGCACATTTAATATACTTTGTATTTTGGCTATATATTATTTTAAACCAAAATTTCATAACACGAAGCAATCTATTGTTTTGAAGAGGAAGACGCCCCAATTCACCATAGATTAAATCTGTCTGAGTACTCTGTTTAACATTAAGTAATCTCTTGCAAAACTGTATATGAACTTTCTCTATATTGTCTGCTTTACAAAATCCCCATACTTCACAGCCATAATTCAGAATAGGGGAGATCAACTTATCAAACAAATCCAAATAATGTTTTACTGATATATCTTTAAACTTATATAGATATTTATTTAGTTTGAAAATAGCTTTCTGTGCTTGACCGGACAATGTTTGCTGTGCATCTGCAAATGAACCTCCAGTAGTAAAAGATATTCCTAAATAGACAAAACGACTAACAATCTCAAGCACCTCGTCATTATAGTAAAAAATCAAATTTCGGGGCAAAATACCACCTTTTCGAAATACCAGTACTTTTGTTTTCGCTACATTTACCTTTAGTTTCCATCTGATACAATAATCATGAAGAATATTTAAACCGCTTTGCAAGCCCTCTGCAGATTTAGCAAAAATAATTAGATCGTCAGCATACATTAACAAGCATATTTTGATCATTTCTAAATTCAACCCTTCTATGCCTTTTGAAACTAATTCTTCCTCTAGATCATTTATATATATACAAAACAAAAAAGGAGATAGACATTCGCCTTGTCGCACTCCCATATGACAGGTAAACTCATCACTCAAACAATTATCATGTTTAACTTTTGACTTAACATTTGCATACATTGATTTGATAATGTCCATAATCTTTCCTCTAACACCAATTTTGATGAGTTTATACCATATATTTTCTCTAACAACGTAGTCAAATGCCTTAGTAAAATCTATAAAAGAACAATATAATTTTTTCCCTTCATTTATATATCTGGGTTAAATGTCAGTGACGTACCTATTATAGACTGTGTAGGGATATATCTGGGTTAAATATCAGTGACGTACCTATTATAGACTGTGTAGGGATATATCTGGGTTAAATGTCAGTGACGTACCTATTATAGACTGTGTAGGGATATATCTGGGTTAAATGTCAGTGACGTACCTATTATAGACTGTGTAGGGATATATCTGGGTTAAATGTCAGTGACGTACCTATTATAGACTGTGTAGGGATATATCTGGGCTAAATGTCAGTGAGATACTTATTATAGACTGTGTTAACATCTCAAGATGATGTCCAACATAACCTATAAACGTGTATATAATGAACTCATTGACCGTTTCAATTTTATTTTTAGATATTGAGCCCTATTGATAGTGTATGTCAGCCTTAGAGGATGGCCTTGAAATAAAACACACACTTCAATCAGTTATGTACAGTCAATATCGGTCAATTATGTTCAATACCATATACAGAATACAGATGGGCTACCTGTATAAGAAAAAAAATCAATATGTATAAATTCAAAAGTCCATGGTGTTAACTGTTTCAATATTTGATCAATTTTCCAATAACCTTCAGGATTGGTTATATACTAGAACATGGATGTTTGTGTTCTTAAATATCTGACAGTCTTTAACATGATATACCTGGATTAGACAAAAATGGGTATGTACATGTTTGACTAACATTCTTTAGCAAGTTGTATTTTATATGGCAGTTATTTCCTATTACCAGTAACATGAATATTAAAGTAATAACATTTGAAATTTGTTCGTATAAAGGCTGGTTTTATGCAGGTTCAACAGCAAAACATAAACCTTCAAACATAAAGACAAGTATCAAAGTGTGTGGTGCTTGGTTTGGGTTCTTGCAGGCACCTGTAACTCACTGTCAAAGTCGGACCATTTTCTGTCCTATTTGTCCTATTTGTTTTACAATTATCTGACTGAGTAGGGGCATGAGCTAAGGGTTGTGAGTCTAGGTCAGATTCGGGGTTTAGCGTTGAGTATAGTTCTAGGTTCCTGAGAATTTATTTTTCACGATTAATACAGGACACTTGTATATAAAATACATAGCTTACATTTTAAATATTGTTTACCAATTTAAAATTCAATGCTTACACCTTACCAGTATCTCTTATGGTACCTGAGATCACTTAGTTTTTGTCCACAACACTATTTGACTACATGTAACAGTGGAATATTAAAGCTAACCCACCAAATAACAACAAAGTTACACTACAAAACCGTTTAATAGGTGTTTAGGTCATATGTATATGTGCCGATTATAAGTATAGCCTTTCATGGGTTCTTAAAATAACCATGATTGAACATGCGAAAAATGAATTATCAGTTGGTACACTGTCTTAATTCAACGTTCCAGTTTTTGGGTTTGGCCTGGCTGGTTAAAGCCATTTATGGCTGGTTAAAGCCATTTATATTGTGTTTATAGAGCTTGGATTCTCAAACTGTGTAAGTTACATATTATATATACCTTGTCATCAGTAGGTTTAGAAATGGTGTTCATATCAATGTATGTTGTAAATTTGGCTGTTGTTGGTGGGATACCTACTTTAAAGGTTATAATAGCGTAAATGAGTCTCCAATGCCCTTCCATAGTAAAGTTAGAATGTTGACAACCTGTTAAAAACTCAGACCTGGTTAGAATTCTGGGAAACTTACTTTATCATGCAAATAAACATGTCTGCTATTAAACATCAACAGGAAATAGGGGGTTTAATACTGTATACTAACACCGGGTCAAAGGTCAAAGCTATTTTTACCCCTTGCAATTTCGTACCCTGTCTACTTCCACTTCTGAAATTTATATTAAAAACTGTCAAAAACATGATGAGCTCCCTTTTCAAATATCAGCAACATGTTCAGAATACAGTTACAGTAAAAAAAATAACAGGAAATTGCACTAAAAAAAAGGTTTTAAAGAAAAAAAAAGATTAGCACTCTTTAATACAGAACTACTTTCGAATACAGAACTGCTTTCGGCTGATTTAGTGGAATTTAACCTAAAGGAAGTATGTTAAGCTTTTTGTAAAAGAATTATATTAAATGAATTTTTTTCAATAATTTCATCGTGATTTCAGGTCGGCAGAAACTTGGTGACTTTATTCGTGCGATTGACTACCTCGGTGCGAAGGATGGAAATGACTACGAAGACAGTGATGACAACCCTGGCAACCAGCTAATTAAGTTCGAGCACCAGTGCACACGCGACGATGACAAGTTGACATTTAAAGAACTTAAGGTATATTATATATAAAATTATTAGGGTGGACTGGTGGGGATCATTTGATTTTAATGATGATAATGTTTGTGGTGGTGGTGATTTGATTATAATGATAATGATTCTGGTGGTGGTGATTTGATTCTAATGATAATGATTCTGGTGGTGGTGATTTGATTCTAATGATGATGATAATGTTTGTGGTGGTGGTGATTTGATAATAATGATGATTATGATGTTTGTGGTGGTGGTGATTTGATTATAATGATAATGATTCTGGTGGTGGTGATTTGATTCTAATGATAATGATTCTGGTGGTGGTGATTTGATTATAATGATGATTATGATGTTTGTGGTGGTGGTGATTTGATTATAATGATAATGATTCTGGTGGTGGTGATTTGATTCTAATGATAATGATTCTGGTGGTGGTGATTTGATTCTAATGATGACGATAATGTTTGTGGTGGTGGTGATTTGATAATAATGATAACGATTCTGGTGGTGGTGATTTGATTATAATGATAATGATTCTGGTGGTGGTGATTTGATTATAATGATGACGATAATGTTTGTGGTGGTGGTGATTTGATTATAATGATAATGATTCTGGTGGTGGTGATTTGATTATAATGATAATGATTCTGGTGGTGGTGATTTGATTCTAATGATGACGATAATGTTTGTGGTGGTGGTGATTTGATTATAATGATAATGATTCTGGTGGTGGTGATTTGATTATAATGATAATGATTCTGGTGGTGGTGATTTGATTATAATGATGATGATAATGATTGTGTTGGTGGTGATATTATTATAATGATGACAATAATGTGTGGTGATTTGATTATAATGATAATGATTGTGGTGGGGGTCATTTGATTCTAATGATGACGATACTGTTTGTGGTGGTGATGATTTGATTCTAAAGATGATGAGGACGATTTTGGTTAATGTTAATGGTGAGGACGATTTTGGTTAATGTTAGCGGTGAGAACGATTTTGGTTAATGTTAATGGTGAGGATGATTTTGGTTAATGTTAATGGTGAGGACGATTTTGGTTAATGTTAGCAGTGAGGACGATTTTGGTCAATGTTAGCAGTGAATTTTGGTTAATGTTAGCGATGAGGACAATTTTGGTTAATGTTAGCGGTGAGGGCGATTTTGGTTAATGTTAATGGTGAGGACGATTTTGGTTGATGTGAGCAGTGAGGACGATTTTGGTTAATGTTAGCGGTGAGGACGATTTTGGTTAATATTAGTGGTGAGGTCGATTTTGGTAATGTTAGCGGTGTTTTGGTTAATGTTAGCGGTGAGGACGATTTTGGTTAATGTTAGCGGTGAGGATGATTTTGGTTAATGTTAGTGGTGAGGACGATTTTGGTTAATGTTAGCGGTGTTTTGGTTAATGTTAGTGGTGAGGACGATTTTGGTTAATGTTAGCGGTGAGGACGATTTTGGTTAATGTTAGCAATCGGGACAATTTTGGTTAATGTTAATGATGAAGACGATTTTGGTTAATGTTAGCAATCAGGACAATTTTGGTTAATGTTAATGGTGAGGACGATTTTGGTTAATGTTAGCGGTGAGGATGATTTTGGTAATGTTAGCGGTGTTTTGGTTAATGTTAGCGGTGAGGACGATTTTGGTAATGTTAGCGGTGTTTTGGTTAATGTTAGCGGTGAGGACGATTTTGGTAATATAAGCGGTGTTTTGGTTAATGTTAGCGGTGAGGACGATTTTGGTTAATGTTAGCGGTGAGGACGATTTTGGTTAATGTTAGTGGTGAGGACGATTTTGGTTAATGTTAGCGGTGAGGATGATTTTGGTAATGTTAGCGGTGTTTTGGTTAATGTTAGCGGTGAGGACGATTTTGGTTAATGTTAGCGGTGAGGACGATTTTGATTAATGTTAGTGGTGAGGACGATTTTGGTTAATGTTAGCGGTGTTTTGGTTAATGTTAGCGGTGAGGACGATTTTGGTTAATGTTAGCGGTGAGGAAGATTTTGGTTAATGTTAGTGGTGAGGATGATTTGTTTTGGTTAATGTTGGTGGTGAGGACGATTTTGGTTAATGTTAGTGGTGAGGACGATTTTGGTTAATGTTAGTGGTGAGGATGATTTGTTTTGGTTAATGTTGGTGGTGAGGACGATTTTGGTTAATGTTAGCGGTGAGGACGATTTTGGTTAATGTTAGAGGTGTTTTGGTTAATGTTAGCGGTGAGGACGATTTTGGTTAATGTTAGAGGTGAGGAAGATTTTGGTTAATGTTAGCGGTGTTTTGGTTAATGTTGGTGGTGAGGACAATTTTGGTTTATGTTAACGGTGAGGACGATTTTGGTTAATGTTAGCGGTGAGGACGATTTTGGTTAATGTTAGTGGTGAGGACGATTTTGGTTAATGTTAGCAATCAGGACGATTTTGGTTATTGTTAGCGGTGAGGACGATTTTGGTTAATGTTAATGGTGAGGACGATTTTGGTTAATGTTAGCGGTGAGGACGATTTTGGTTAATGTTAGCAATCAGGACAATTTTGGTTAATGTTAGCGGTGAGGACGATTTAGGTTAATGTTAATGGGGAGGACGATTTTGGTTAATGTTAGCGGTGAGGACGATTTTGGTTAATGTTAGTGGTGATGATGATTTTGGTTAATGTTAGCGGTGAGGACGATTTTGGTTAATGTTAGCAATCAGGACGATTTTGGTAATTGTTAGCGGTGAGGACGATTTTGGTTAATGTTAGCAATCAGGATGATTTTGGTTATTGTTAGCGGTGAGGACGATTTTGGTTAATGTTAATGGTGAGGACGATTTTGGTTAATGTTAGCAATCAGGATGATTTTGGTTATTGTTAGCGGTGAGGACGATTTTGATTAATGTTAATGGTGAGGACGATTTTGGTTAATGTTAGCAATCAGGATGATTTTGGTTATTGTTAGCGGTGAGGACGATTTTGGTTAATGTTAATGGTGAGGACGATTTTGGTTAATGTTAGCAGTGAGGACGATTTTGGTTAATGTTAGCAATCAGGACAATTTTGGTTAATGTTAGCGGTGAGGACGATTTTGGATAATGTTAATGGTGAGGACGATTTTGGTTAATGTTAGCGGTGAGGACGATTTTGGTTAATGTCAGTGGTGATGACAATTTTGGTTAATGTTAGCGGTGAGGACAATTTTGGTTAATGATAGTGGTGAGGACGATTTTGGTTAATGTTAGCAGTGTGGATGATTTTGGTTAATGTTAGTGGTGAGGACAATTTTGGTTAATGTTAGCGGTGAGGATGATTTTGGTGAGGACCATTTTGGTTAATGTTAATGGTGAGGACGATTTTGGTTAATGTTAGCGGTGAGGACGATTTTGATTAATGTTAACGGTGAGAACGATTTTGGTTAATGTTAGCGGTGAGGACGATTTTGGTTAATGTTAGCGGTGAGGACGATTTTGGTTAATGTTAGCGGTGAGGACGATTTTGGTTAATTTTAGCGGTGAGGACGATTTTGGTTAATGTTAGCGGTGAGGACGATTTTGGTTAATGTTACGGTGAGGACGATTTTGGTTAATGTTAGCAGTGATAACGATTTTGGTTAATGTTAGCAGTGAGGATGATTTTGGTTAATGTTACGGTGCGGACGATTATGGTTAATGTTTAGGTTGAGGACAATTTTGTAAATGGAGATGCTTTTATATAAAATACATGTGGTTACAAATTGTTCAAGTTGGTAAAAGAAATGCTTATATATGAAGTACATAATTTATATGTTACAAATTGTTTTATAATTCAGTAATAGAGATGCTTTTTATGAAATAAATATGTGATTTCATGTTAATATATGAAACTGTCTGTACAGTGTAACTCACTATTTTGTTGTTGAATTGTAACGTCACCTGTTTACATGGTTTCTTTATAAACCACAGGATGGGTATACAGCCTTCCAGACCAAAGTGTGTATCGCCAATTTCCCAAGTCGTCATTCCCCCGCATACTCGGTGGCATACTCCACAGTCTGTGTTCTAGAACGACTGACAAGGTAATCATATTGGAAAGATAGACTAAAACTTTAGAATGATGGTGTCTCTATTATTTGGAGTGCTTTGTTCCTGCATAAGCTTGTACCTATATAAGTTACATACTGGTGAAATGGGTATTTCTAGGGATAAATAAACATGCCTTTTTCGAAGTCATAAGTAAAAATGCCTTACTTTTCGAAATCATTTGAAAAAATCACTTGCAAAAGTTGTTTTTAATAGGGCATTTTCAATTCAAAATACTGCTTTCATCAAAAATCAGAAAAACCTTTTTTTCCTATTTATAAAATTAATGTGTTCAAGGTCACATTGACCTGAAAATGACCCGGTCCTTAATTGTTTGAACTGTTTCTCATAAATTACTACCTTTTTATGTACATACTAATTTTACTTTTTGACAGGTACTGTTTAAAGTGCTCTATTATAGTATTTAGTAATTATAACTTTTTCGATGAGTTGCACGCTGGTATTCCAACAGTTCTTTTTAGAAAACTCATTTAGTTCAATTAAATCATATTAACAGGTTTAACTTGTTTGCTGGATTTGACAATTTCCATGGAAACTTTTCTCTACTACTATTACTTCTATGGTAGCTTATGGTAAGTCGTAAACTATGCTTATACCCCTCTTTTGACACCCCAGGGGTCACATATTTTACATAGACTTATATAGGAAAAGATCTCCTCTGAAACTACAATCCGTCGTCGTTGTTGTTAACTTTTGCTTCAAACGACTTCTCCTCAGAAACCGCTTGGCCAATTTTGACCAAACTTCACATGGATGATTCTTAAATGAATGCTTTTTAGATTTGTTAAAATTAGGTCAGCGCAACATCCAAGATGGCCGCCATTACCATATATGGTCGAAACCTTAAAAATCTTCTCAAAAACTGCTGGACAGATTTCGACAGTTTTTGTTTTTAAATGTTCGCCAATGCCTAGACTATCAAGTTTGTTCAAATGAAGACCCCGTGGTCAAAAATGGCCGTGCTGCTGGGGTCCAAAGTTTGTATATTGAGATTTTGCATGTTTTTCTTTCACAGACTTATATAGGAAAACACTTTAAAAAATCTTCTTCTCTGACACTGGGGTCAAATTTGGCCCCGCCTCGGTGGTCACACTTTTACATACTGATTATAGGGAAAAAACACAGTCTTTCTCTCTGAAACTACAAGAATAATATTTTGCATTTACTATAAGCTTATGGTCCTTTACCAAGTTTGTTCATACCAAGTTTGTTCAAATAGTGACCCTGGGGTTACATTTGGCCCTGCCCCTGAGGTCACATGTTTTACATAGACTTGTATAGAGACCCTGGGGTCACATTTGGCCCTGCCTCAGGGGTCACACTTCTATAGGGAAATACTTAAAAAAAAATCTTTTCTGAAACTGCAAGAGCCAGAGGTTTAATATTTCGGATTTACTATAAGCTTATGGTCATCCACCAAGCCTGTTCAAATGGTGATCCTCCGGGGGTCACATTTGGCAATGACTTACATAAGGAGATTTTTTTTAAATATCTTCTTCTCAGAGACAGCTTAATTTTGACCAAACTTCACATGGATGATTTTTAGGTGAATGTTTTTTTTAATTTGTTAAAATAAGGTAAACACGACATCCAAGATGGCCGCGATAGAAAAATCATTGAGTTACTTCTTAAACACTGGGAAGCTAGGGCCGTGGGTTCAAATTCCACTGGAGGTAAACTTTTTTCTTTTTTTTATTCTGCATTTTTATTATTGTTTCCTGTTATGATCTTTTACTCTTGTTTATTTTTCTAAAGTTTGTATATAATTTTTTTTCATGTTTTACTTAGATTATTTATGGAAAATTGAAAAATTCTTCTTTTAAATTGTAAGCATGGAGTTATGGGTTTAAATTTCGGTTGAGGGTGTTGTTGTGTTTTGCACTTGTAAAAAGGTATTGAAAGGAATTTAATGATGTAATCCTTTGATAAAAGAGCCATTTTAGCTTGAGGAGTATCTACAGGCCCTCTTGTTCTTTATTATTATTAACGATTGCTAACCCCTGGTCTATCAAGTTTGCTCATTTGAAGTTTGCTCATTTGAAGTCCCTGGGGTCAAAGATGGCTGCAACCCCGGGGTCCAAAGTTTGTAGTTAGAGATTTTGCATGTTTTTACATAGACTTACATAAGGAAAGACTTAATAATATCTTTAATCAGTATTTGCGAGTGGACAATTTTTTCATCATTGCAAAGATCGTCCGGTGATCGATTCAGGACTATCTTGGCCCTGTTGTTTCAATTTTTAGCAAGGGGTCATGGTTTAAATTTCAGTTGTGGGTGTTGTTTTGTTTTGCACTTGTTAAAAAAGTATTGAAGCCAATTTAATGATGAAACCCTTTGATATAAGAGCCATTTTAGCTTTATTATTATTAATGATTGCTAACCCCTGGACTATCAAGTTTGCTCATTTGAAGTTCCTGAGGTCAAAGATGGCTGCCGGCTGAGGTCCGAAGTTTGTATATAGAGACTTTGCATGTTTTTACATAGACTAACATAGGGAAAAACTTAAAACATCTTCAGTCAGCATTTGCTAAGGGACGCTTTTTTCATCATTGCGAAGATCCTCAGGTGATCGATTCAGGGCCATTCTGGCCCTCTTGTTTATTACTAACATTTCTCGTTGTGGTACTGACAAAATTCACTTGGGTAAATGCTATGCTGTTAAAAGCTCCCACGCTACAGTAGGGCGAATATTGGAGATTGACCGCAGTAATCGAATCGTAATGACAGTACATTGAGTCTATGAATAAAGTGGCTCTATTACATAAAAAGATAACTACACATCGCACAACTATACCAAGGTGCAAGGTGTAATAAATAGCTCAGGACACCTGACAATACATGTCTACAACACTTAGCTACTAATACAACAAACTACACTATACTGTACTGTATATTGGGTGACTGAAATAGATTTCAGTTAATTGCAATTAACATAAATCAATTACTGAATGTCAACCTCTAAATATTCTGATATAAACAAATATTGGAAATGGTTTCAAATGTATACATTTTAAAATTGGAAGTAAATAGACAATAATATAAAGGCCACGGTATCAGCCGAGACCACACATTTGATTACCCAAAAATACACAATTTAAATTGCGCAATAGTGCGTAAACGTGTATTTAGGCTATAACGTCTAATAGTATACTGAAACACAACGGTGCTTCTTTATAGCAGCTGACGAAGGAATTTTTATTCCGGAAGATCTGTTGCATACAGGATATTATTTTCCTGGTAAAGTAGACACTGTTGTTAGTCTAAGTTAAAATACTCTGTGAGAGATTTTAACATACATTCCGTGATCAAATCACGGTGTAATTACGCTGTATAATTAATATGGATAGCTTACACAATAATCACATAGCAACGAAGGTAGAACACTACACTTCAGTTACTGAGTAAGCTTGGTGTAGTTACAGCAATAAGGATACACACAGCACTCATCCTGATACATTTGACTGTAACATGAATATCAATAGAAAAACACTTGGGGTAAGACTCTCCAGGAGAGTTCACTAACTGGGAACCGTCTGAGGTCAACTGGGCCGTCTACTATGTGCAGACCCTTGCAAACCCACCACAACAGTTTTGAATGGGTTGTTCCCAAATGTCATATACTCATAACAACTGATGACCTTATGTTATCTAATGACCTTATGTCCCTCTACATCACCTATGATTGATTGCCTATTTTATTACAGAATTATGGCCCTTTGTGGAAAAAAAAGTGGGGGTATCCATCACCTTCAGTGATAGTTATAGTTAATTTTGATGTGTGAATTAAGGATCAAGACTGCATAAATTTGAATGAGTAAAATCCATGTTTATTACACAATCATTGTAGAGACTTTGAAGATGAAGAGAAACATAAGAAAGAGATCGGTCACCTGATGGTTTATACATGGCTAGCATTGCTGACCGCAGGTCCAAGTTCTGGACAATTGGACCTGATGGACAAATTTGTTAATGATAGTTACAATGGATATTTACAGGTATGTGGTACTGACATATATGTAATTAATGACTGCCAATAAAATGTGTCCATTAAATAGTGATTGCCGTCATAATTTGTCTTTGAAATAATGATTAAAATAATGTGTCTGTCAAATAGGGATTGCCATCAAAATGTATCTGTTAAATAGTGATTGCCATCAAGATTTGTCTGTTAAATAGTGATTGCCATCAAAATGTGTCTTATATAGTGATTACCTTCAAACTGCATTTGTTAAATAGTGATTTGCCATCATGATGTGTCTGTTAAATAGTGATTGCCATCATGATGTGTCTGTTAAATAGTGATTGCCATAAAAATGTGTCTGTTAAATAGTGATTTGCCATCATGATGTGTCTATTAAATAGTGATTGCCATAAAAATGTGTCTGTTAAATAGTGATTTGCAATCATGATGTGTCTGTTAAATAGTGATTGCCATCATGATGTGTCTGGTAAATATTGATTGCCATCATGATGTGTCTATTAAATAGTGATTGCCATAAAAATGTGTCTGTTAAATAGTGATTTGCCATCATGATGTGTCAATAGTGATTGCCATCATGATGTGTCTGTTAAATAGTGATTGCCATACAAATGTGTCTGTTAAATAGTGATTTGCCATCATGATGTGTCTATTAAATAGTGATTGCCATAAAAATGTGTCTGTTAAATAGTGATTTGCCATCATGATGTGTCTGTTAAATAGTGATTGCCATCATGATGTGTCTGTTAAATAGTGATTACCATCATGATGTGTCTGTTAAATAGTGATTTCCATCAAAATGTGTCTGTTAAATAGTCATTGCCATCCAAATGTTCTGAGCACGTTAAAGAACCATAGGAATCTATTCGATAATAAGAGTAGGGCAGGTTCCCTGATTTCTATGTATCCTTCCCCTCTCTCTGGGGCGGCTCTAAATAACCTATACTGTGTTGAGCCGTTAAACAACATTCAATTCAATTCAATTCCACATGTGTCTGTTAAATAGTGATTTCCATCAAACTGTGTTTGTTAAATAGTGATTACCTTCAAACTGTGTTTGTTAAATAGTGTTTTGCCATCATTATGTGTCTATTAAATAGTGATTGCCATCCAAATGTGTCTGTTAAATAGTGATTGCCATCATGATGTGTCTATGAAATAGTGATTGCCATCCAAATGTGTCTGTTAAATAGTGATTGCCATCCACATGTGTCTGTTAAATAGTGATTTCTCTCAAAATTTGTCTGTTAAATAGTGATTGCCATCAAAATGTGTCTGTTAAATAGTTATTGCCATCAAAATGTGTCTGTTAAATAGTGATTGCCATCCAATTGTGTCTGTTAGTGATTTCCATCAAAATGTGTCTGTTAAATAGTGATTGCCATCCAAATTTGTCTGTTAGTGATTTCCATCAAAATGTGTCTGTTAAATAGTGATTGCCATCCAAATGTGTCTGTGAAATAGTGATTGCCATCCAAATGTGTCTGTTAGTTATTTCCATCAAAATGTGTCTGTTAAATAGTGATTGCCATCCAAACGTGTCTGTTAAATAGTAATTACCATCAAACTGTGTTTGTTAAATAGTGATTTCCATCAAAATGTGTTTGCTAAATAGTGATTGCCATCCAAATGTGTCTGTTAAATAGTGATTACCATCAAAATGTGTCTGTGAAATAGTGATTGCCATCCAAATGTGTCTGTTAAATAGTGATTTCCATCAAAATGTGTTTGTTAAATAGTGATTACCATCAAATGAGTCTGTTAAATAGTGATTACCATCCAAATGTGTCTGTTAAATAGTGATATTGAGTATTCTGATCTTGAGTGGTGGTGATTGTCAGAAGGATCAGAATGATTATAATGATGTTGAACATAATGATCATGATGGTGGTGATGATGATGGTGGTGGTGGTGATGATGATGGTGGTGGTTGTGATGATGATGATAAAGATGATGAGGATGATGATCTATCATAGGATGATGGTATTTAGAAGGATTAGAATGAGAATTATTTTGATGATTATGGTGATACTGAAGATAATGATGATGATGATAATGATGATGATGATGATGATGATGATGATGATGTTGATGAACTTTGTGATGATGATGCTGTTACAGATACAGTTGCTTCTGATGAGAATGCTACAGACGATGATTGTTTTAATGATTATGATAACTAATCATTATGGATTAATTTCAGTCTTGTCCGAAAGCTGAACTGGCTAAGATGATGTTAGCGATGAAGATCACCCTGTGCTATGATCCGAACGAGGAAGAAGAGGAGTCTACATATGCGAGCTTCCTCCAGGATGGTGTAAAGGTGTTCTTTGACAGATTAACGTAAGCATTCAAATACTTATAAAATTAAACAAATTGCTCAACGAAATGATACTCCTCCTTGAGGCAATGGCATTGTCTGCATGTCCTTTCATGAAAAGGTACACTTACAGGCTTTCTCCAATGTCCGCACTCTACTTCCAATCTGTGAGAAGAGAGTCTAAGTCTTGAAAGAGCATAGCGTAATTTGGAGTTATTTAAAATATCAAGATATGGTTTGTATTTAGACTGCAATAGTCCTATAAAATAACACTCTAGTAAAATCGTTTAATTGGGTATTCCTATCTTGAATAAATATGTTCTCGAGACGTTGTTTGAAAACAGTGAGAAACAAGTCCCCATCACCAACTCCCTGAGCTAGCCATACTTCATAATAACCCAGTGTTGATAACAAATGTCTAATTTGTGATACCGAGTTTATTTTATTTATTTGCCTTAATTATATAATACCTTTTGTTTATGTAATTCAGTTTTCCAGTTTCACCATATATAAAGCTAGTTTGGGTTTTAATTTAACCCCCAATAAACGTTTGCAAAAACCTAAATGTGTTTTTTCTACTTGTTTACATTTATTAAATCCATATACCTTGGCCGCGTAATTTAATATACCGGTAGGTGAAATTAATTTATCAAATAAATCAAATGTAATTTGGTAAATTTGTTTAAATATTTATGTAACTGGAATATATATTTTAATGATTGTCCGGCCAACATTTTGTCCGTTTCATTGAAAGCCCCACCTGAAGTGAACACAATACCGAGGTATTTAAAACTGCTTACAATTTCTCAATCACATTTTGTTGATAATAAAATTTAAGATTTTCTGGTAATCTTCCTCCTTTTCTAAATATCGTTATCTTTGTCTTTGCCATATTAACAGTAAGTTTCCATTTTTCACAATCTGCAAATAATAATAAAAAAATAATATTGTCCGCTTATAATAATAAACATAAATTTATCATACCCACGTCCACCCCGTCAATTCCTTAAAATATTAATTCTTCTTCTAAATCATTTAAATACATGCTAAATAAAAACGGCCACAAACACTCCCCTTGATGCACCCTGAGAAAACACTTGAAATCCTCTCTTAAAGTGTTCATATATTTGACCTTTGACTTTACACTGTTATAGATAGATCTGATGACATCTAACATTTCCCCCTCACCCCATACTTTATTAATTTATACCATAAAACATTCACACTACAACATCAAAAGCTTTCTTAAAATCCACAAAAGTGCAAAATAACTTGCCTGATTGGTTTAAAGTATGTGATATCAAAAACCGTTTAGAACAAATATATTATCAGCTGTGCTCATACCTTGATAACCTTGCCGGTAACAATTTAAGGAAGCATTTAAGGAAGATTTTTTTCGAATAATGTGTTTATCTTCCGAGCATGATCTGCACATTTTAATTCTATTTATATCCGATTTACAATACATTTGTGTAAATTGGGGGCTCCTGTATAAATCGGTGTCGGATATAAAAGTCGCGGATCTCGTAAAAGCGTCTGGTGAACACGTGCAGGTATAATCGCCAAAGGAGACAACGGAATATTAATGTCCATTTGTTCAATACTGTTCGAATAACGTGTGTTCATTACAGAAGACGATTACTCGCAGATCCGTGTCATATCATGCTCTGATTAAGGACATATTTCGAGTCTATTGTATTTGGGGGAAAGAGAATTTCTATAGGTAACTGTAAATCACTGTTAATTTCACATGCAATTTCATGAGAACATTTTGATATTCCATTTTGATTCAGATTATGAGGCCCACCCAATAAAGCCTTTTTATGTGCAGTAAAATATAAACACACAACAGAAAGTTGTTCATTTAATGCTTTGCTATCATTCTTGTTCTAGAAACAATAAAGAAATATCAGACAAGATTTGTATTAAAAGCAGCTAAATTATGAAATTGAGATTTTTTAAGATTTGTTAAATGAAACTGATAAGCCACATTGCGGGGCTTCAATATGCTTTTCTAAATTACAAAGTTATGTTTAGCTTTTCTTACCCAAGACAATATCTAATATAGCAATGTAACACAAAGAAAAAACTACAAGCGGGCCTCAATTTATATATATACCAGAGTTGATCAGTCATGGACATGCAGTCACTAAATAAACAAGATTCCCGTTCTTTTTCAATGAGCAAGTAGCGATGGGAAATACTAGGAAATATGTCCTTAACGTTCATGACATTTTCACGGACAATTGGCTGCTTAAAAATTGTGCACGTGTCACGTCTCAAGAGGTGTGGAAATTTGTCTGCTACCAAATTGCCATTAACTATAAGCTATGCTGGATAGAGCAGTTTACATTTGATATTTGTAGTTATTCATGAAAGTCAGATGGGTGTACAGTAGAGATTAAAGCACATCATGTACTCATTATATAATATTTTAATTTAATATCAGAAAAGAGTGTATAGCGGATTTATCATCAACTTTGGGCAAGAGCTAGAGTCAGTGATCCGGAGCTAGGGTCAATGGCAAGGAGATAGCGTCAATGCTTGGTGCAGTCGATAGTACCAAAACCAGTTTAATTGCGACGTTAACATGTATGGTCTTATCCCACTAACCTCTGAGACACTGGCACTTGATCCGCAAATATTATAAAAACAAGTAAAACAAAAAACATTCTACTACTGTCTATATAAACACAATTAATGAAGATAGTTAACACCAACCTCGTTTCGAAGCACAATTAATGAAGATAGTTAACACCAACCTCGTTTCGAAGTCTGAATCTTTGTCAAATTAAAGATTCGTTCAAATCCTTTACACTGTTCGTTTAGGGCTGATTCCCATTTATCACAATATATTCACAGTACAAACAATCACTATATGGGGAGAACTTTAAGTAAAATCACAAACTGCCACCATCATTTCCTACAAAGTCAAAATTCTTAATAAGTACCCACCAGATTATGTCAATAATATTCTCTGTTGTAGTGACAATATGCGAAAAAGTCGCTTAGTTAAGGAGTTAGCTAGGACCAGCTTGAAAATGGACTTATTATATATCAAATGAAAGGTAATTATGTGTACTAAACGATCCCACCAAAATTACTTGCCCAAAGTGGTACAGTTTTTTAGCTCGACTATTCGAAGAATAAGAGAGCTTATGTAATCACCCCGGGGTCGGCGTCGGCGTCGGCGTCGGCGTTGGCGTTGGCGTCGGCGTCGGCGTCCCACATCAAGGTTTGCGTGTAAGCTGTGTTTACAAGTCTATATCTCTTACATTTCTTATCCTACCACAACCAAATTTGTTCATGGGCTTCCTTGTAGCATTATCTTAAGGGCTGCATAAGCAATTTTGGTTCCTGTAACCCATGGGCTCCCATGGAACCCAAATTATGATAGCCCATAAAATGTGCCCCATTTCACATCAAATTTTGCGTGTAAGCTGTGTTTACAAGTCTATATCTCTTACAATTCTTACCCTAGCACAACCAAATTTGGCCATAAGCTTCCTCATAGCATTATCGTAAGGGCTGCTTAAGTAATTTTGGTTCCTGTAACCCCTGGGCTCCCATGGAACCCAAATTCTGATAGCCCTTAAAATATGTCTGTTTCACATCAAATTTTGCGTGTAAGCTGTGTTTACAGGTCTATATCTCTTACATTTTTTTTCCTAGCTGAACTAAATTTTGGAATTGGTTTCCTTAAAGTATGTTGTAAAGGGTTGGATAAGTAATTTTGTCTTCTGCAAATTCTGGGCTCCCATGGAACCCAAATTGTGATGGCCCATAAAATGTGCAATAAAGGCAGATCTATGTTTGCATGTAAGCATGTATGCATGTATATATATATAATTATGGTTTGGGATTTGTTATAGCATTATGCATCTTATTACTTCGCCCATATTGGGGCCTAAGCTCCCCCCTCTCCCCCCTCCCCCCCTCTCCCCCCTCCCCCCCCTCTACCCCCGCCCCCACTCCCCTCCACACTCGCCCCAGACTTGAATTTTTTTTTTTTTCTTTTTACATATTTTTGTGTTGCTTTTGTCAATTCTTACACATATGTTGCAACCCTCCCCGCCCCCAACCCCCCTCCCCCCGCCTCTCACCCCATGACCCCACCCACCACGCCCCACACAACCCCCCCCCCCCCCAGTCTCACCCCATCACCCCCACCCCACCCCGCCCCAGACTTGAAAACTTTTTTCTTTTTTTTTTTACATATTTCTGTGTTGCTTTTGTCAGTTCTAACACATATATGTTGCAACCCTTCCCGTACACCTCCGCCCCCCGCCTCTCACCCCACCCGCCACGCCCCACACTTGAATTTTTTTATTTTTTTTTTACATATTTCTTCGTTGTTTTAGTCAATACTTACACACATATGTTGACCCCCCCCCAAACCCACAACGCACTCCCACCTCTCACCCCATCACCCCCACCCCACCCCAGACTTTAAACTTGTTTTTTTTTTCTTTACATATTTCTTTGTTGTTTTAGTCAATTTTTACATATATATGTTGCCCCCTCCCCCACCCCCCCCAACCCACTCCTGCCTCCCACCCTCACCCCCGCACCACACCCACCCACCGCCCTAACCCCCCCCCCCCCCACTTGAAACTATTATAATTTTTGTTTTACATATTTCTGTGTTGCTTTTGTCAATTCTTACACATATATGTTGCAACCCCCCTCCCCCTCCCCACCCCTCTCACCCCATCACACCCCTCCCCGCCACACAATTGGATTTTTTTTTTTTTTTTTTTACATATTTGTTTGTTGTTTTAGTCAATTCTTACACACATATGTTGCTCCCCCCCCCCCCCCCCCCCCCCCCCCCCACTTGAAATTATTATAATTTATTTTTTACATATTTCTGTGTTGCTTTTGTCAATTCTTACACATATATGTTGCAACCTCCCTCCCCCTCTCACCCAATCCCTCCCCCCACCCCGCCCCACCCCACACTTGGAACTTTTTTTTTTCTTTCATATTTGTTTGTTGTTTTAGTCAATTCTTACACACATTTGTTGCCCCCTCCGCCCCCGCCCCCTGCCCTCCCCACAACCCACTCCCGCTCCCCCCACCGAACCCCCACTTGAAAATCGATTTTTTTTATAATTTTTTTTTACATATGTCTGTGTTGTTTTAGTCCTTTCTTGCACATATATGTTGCCCTCACCACCCCCACTCCCCCCACCATCCACCCCTGCCTCTTTCCCACCCCCACCCCGCACCCCATTCAAAACTCTATTTTTTTAAAAAAAATCACATATTTCTGTTTAGTTTTGGTCAATTCTTACACATAGTTATGTTGTGCTCCCAACCCCTTCCCACATTGTTGTAGCCTTGTTTTCTGATGGTATATACTAGCTATAAATTTATTATTCTCCGAAAAATCGAATAGTCGAGCTGCGCTGTTCTCCGACAGCTCTTGTTTAAAATGGCATCTGAACACCACAACCCATAAATAACAAATTTCAGCAAAATATTAGCTACCGACTAATCATTTTTCGTTAAAAAATGTATATAAACATCTTCCTACGTACGTAAAATAATTGTGTATGCTATATTTCATGTTTAACTAAAAATTATTTCTTAAATATAAGGAATAATACTATACTTAAAAATATAGATAATTTTTTTTAAAATAGGACAATTATATTTTGTTTAATACATGTTCACGTGAAATTAATTAATCAATTCATTTTAGTTTAATAAGAAATGTAATAAAATATGTAAGAACAGATTTACTACAAAAGAAATAATATAAAACGGATAAACTTTCTCAAATTATGACGAAAATTTTCCTACTCCGATTTTTATATTTTAATGCTTAAACATGTATGCTACTAATCATATAAGTCTTTTGTTGTTGCTTTAAAGTTACTGTTATATTATGCACTATATTGATACTACACATGATTTCAAATATCACACACATATTTTAAAATACGTTTGGTTATCCAAAATGATTTTAAACTGTAAATAAAGGGAGATAATTAATCAATGGCGTTGTACTAATCTTATTAGTTTCTTAATGAATATATAAATTATTCACTTTTTTAATTAGCTTTACTCGTTATTCTGTACAATACATGCATGAACCACTCTGATTTTAATGTTGGAAAGATACTTTACTACTCTTTTTTTGCTGCGATCAAGACGGTTGTATAATTATATAAGTTTAAGAATGTTCACAACGCGCACTTTTTTCCCCGCAATTCAAAATACTAATTGATTTTGTATTGTTCTTGCCTTATACCTGCGTGTAAAATAGTTAAAAAAAGTGTGTCCATTACCAATGGTGGATTCTTCTTCACTATTGAGTATCCATATCACTTGCGAAGACAAATATAGTTTTTGGAAGGTTGTTTTTCTTTGATATAGTTTTTGGAAGGTTGCTTTTCTTCGACAGGATGCAGTCGACCACTGAATATTAGGTGCTTTGGCTCAAAGAAGCTAATCAATCTTCTGAATTAATTCCGTTTCTGTGCCTGTTATAGCAAACAGTAGATGACAAGAATACATTTCACTCGTTATCAAGTGTGTGCTTTCAAACGAAAGATGGTGACGACAGTACCTCTATTTTAATTGCAAGAAATAAGGAACAGTCAAGTAAAATTTCGCATGAAAATAAGCTATACATGTATTAATAACTACAATTACCTTTCAAAAGTCTACTACAAGACCAGTCTCAGCAAGATACCTTTCGCTTTAGTAATTAATTTTGGAATTAATATCAAATACTTCACATGAGATATCCTGAGATCTATGCCTTGCCGAAACACTGCAATTATTGATATGACATCTGATGAAAATATACATTGTTGGCCTTTTTCCAGTTCATGAGCCTAATACAAATGCATTGTATGCTCCTATCATATATCTATACAAGTCCAACCGGTATGTCCACCATATACACGTCTATCTCTATCAAGTATTGTCAGGCAAAGACAAACATATTCAGACGATGGACCAGCAATTGATGCAGTTGCACAGCAAGTGAACTCAGGTCTTAGTCCACATAACTCCAATCACATTGTGTTCGACTAGCAGATAGGAAGGGTATAAGGTGACGCTAGGAAAAAAAGTTTTGCTTACATACTCTAATGAATATGCTTCTTCTACAGTTGAGAGTATGTTGGCTGGAAAGAGTACCACAGAAGTGTTCTTGGGCTAACACCAACATATGAAGCGCTAATGACGGTGCTTCTTGTGTCGTTCTTTTTTGTTTTTGTTTTTTGACACGTTTTGACAGATAAGAGAAACACTTTATAATGGTTCAGATAAAGCACCCATTGATTCAGCAGATGACGCCACGCAATTGAAATGGCCATATCAGGTAATATCTCCCAGGAAATCTCAGAACTAGGTGCTTACGGTTTCTCAAAGTCTGCAACATTCAAGTTCTGATTTATGTTTCTGGATAAAGTTGATGTTAAACAGCATTGGGGCGGAAAGATCGGGTGATTGGATATTACATCTCGCGACGCAGGCAAGTATGCTGCCTTATTTCGTCAGCATAAAACATTCTAACTACGCAAGATAGTTACCTGTACCTTTTGGAAATGCTCGTAGATATACTAGAAGACATGTAAAAATTGTTTTTACAAGACCAGTTTACCTATCGACACTGCGAAAATGGAACATTTATCGGTATCTGGAGCAACAAACCACTATTTGTGACTCTAAATGTGCATTTTCCCCTGCAGTTCTTGACTGACCGGTTGCGACTCTGTTTGATCATTTTATTTAATTGGAAATAAAACAATTATCAAGGTGATGAAGGTAAATAATGCTTCTAGCTTCAAAAATAGAGTTGCAATTAAAGATGACTCAGGCTATGACAGGGGTTTTGAAACAGGTCTTTAGCAGCCATTTTCGTAAGACCCAAAGGAACATTGTGCAGTGTTTCACCATAGTTTGGATAAACTATGAATGAAGTTGTCAGATTAAAATTTATCTGTTTAGCAAAGCTTCCACCATGATGCGAAGGCAGTTTTAAGCTCCCTGTAAGACAGTGCATCGACTCAAAAAACACTAAGGATGAATGCCGATAATTCAAAACAAGAGCCTGAGTTCCTTGTTAGACATGGATGGGAAATGAGTGATAATGGATTGAAACAGACGTATATTTTAGGAGAAATGGCATCAGATCTTCTCGTAACACATCATGCATTTGCAGCTGTAAACGGTCACGTTCCACAGCATCATACGTTTGCATAAGAAACAGCATGTCATTCATGATAACCGCATTTTTTGGAAGAAATCGGATATATTGTTTTTGAAGCAGTCCGTCCGTTACTCTGTCAGCCCGTCCGTCACGACCTTGTGGACGGAACTACTCCTGAACTGTTCGAGATATTAATAATCCGTCTTTACATAAATTTTGATTAGGTCAAAAAGTTTTCATTTAAGATAAGTCTGCTATTTTTATCTCTTGTTTATAATTCTTGCTTCCAAGAGATCCCCTGTTCATTATTTATTGACATTCACATTAGCATTTATTTAGTACTGTGTGGCAGCGGTAAAAATACTACAAATTAGTAGTTATTACTTACTGATCCTGTGGGATCATCAAGCCCAATCTTTGTGGCTTTAAAGTAGAATATCGCTTAAACCAGTGTTAGGAGGCGCGAGAGGTGTTGCACTTTACATTACCTCTCATGAACAGAATCAATAAAACCGAGTCTGCTACTTGTATCTCTTGTTTGTGTTTGTTGCTTCCATCAGTAGTTATTGACCTTGACCGTCTAAGTTCACAACTCATTTTTTCTTCAAAGAAATATTTTGGACGTAACTCCTTCCAGACCATTCGAGGTAAGAAGCTGAAACGTTATGGGAAGCTTGTTGAAGATGAGGTTGTCACTAAAGGTCTGAAATTTGATCTTCATCATCAAGGTCAAGGTCAGGACTTAGTGTTTTGCCTGAAAATGGCTTGTGCACGGAAATCCTTCTAGACCGTTCAAGGTAATAAGCTGAAACTGAGTATGAAGCGTGTTGAGGATGTCAATGGAGTTCTGAAATTTGACCTTCACCATCAACTTCAAGGTCTGGACTTGAGGTATCATTGAGATATCCAAAATACGGATGTTTTGTTATGGCTTCCATCGACTGGCTCTAGTTGAGCGTTGTAAGTGTAAATCAGACGAACACTTTTGTAAGAAAGCTAACCCAAGCCCAGTACAATGATGCTATCGTAGTAGGAAAATATCAAGGAGAACTTAACATTGTCATGCATAGTGAAGTGGAAATGTAAGTTAAGAACAAAACATAACACTTTAACAATGCAAAAGATTAAAATCACAATGGAAGATGTCATATGTATTCCTGAATACTGTAAAAAGTTGCCATTGGTGGAAACATATGCACAAAGATAGTTCACATATCATAAGTATAAAAAGTGAACTTAACCTCAAAAGGAGGTATAAAAGTCGAACAGGAAATTCACAAATTTTTAAAAGGATATATAGAAGAAAAGTATGTGACACTATACATATAAAAGGTTTGACACCTTGGTATCGCATTGAAACAGTTTAGGAAATGTGAATTACGCTTACTATCGAATATATTCCTATGGTTCTTTAAAGTGCTCGAAGGACAGACTCCTATACAAGGACAGCCCGGTTAACCCTTCCGTGTTGTGTGTGAGTTAAAAAATTAAATAGTTCAGTACACTGATATCCATCTTAAAGCTTAATGTACGCAATTCATAACGCATATAATAAAACATAGTTAAATTTAAACTTGTTAAACGTAAACAACAAATATTAAATTTAGAAACATAATAAATCTTCATAAAACTGATTTCCAGGTGTCTTTTGGTTTCACCATAACTCTTTTTAGAAACGTTTTCTTTAAATTAGTGTATTTTAAAACACATGTTAGATGCAGATTGAAATCAGTAAGACTTAATACTTCATTTGATATCAATCCACCGGTGGTTTACGATAAAAATGAAGCTGCATATGTTTGATCATTTTTTTTATTATCTCCCTTTATGCATCCATTTATTGCGTCTGTTTCCAAAAATAAGTGACATATATGGAATATATTTTCTATTGAAAGTTGAATACAAAATACCTAACACATTTTTTCGCAAAAGATTGCTTTAGAGTTTGTTCATTCATCTCTTTGGTGTTTTATGTTTAAAACAATATTTTTTTGTTTTATGAGGGTCGTGTATTTTAACCGTTAACTGCCAAAAATCGTAGCACTTTGCGCAAGTAATTTCAACTGATCCTTGTTGGAGAGGGTTTATACTTTGTAATGATATCATAGTTATCCATTTTCTTGGTGGTCCCAACAATTTTTAAAAAAAACGTCAATTATCACTCATTGTTTGTGTATTTCATGCTTGATTAGAGACACAGTTGAGCTGCAAAATAACGATTTTAAATTGTCTGCTCTGATTTCTTTCAGAATGAAAGAATAATAATTCAAAATTCACTTCTTTTTTTTCAAAATCAAAAACAAATCGGTAAAAAAAGTATCAGATATCCGTATTTTGGTCCCACATTTCAAACAACCACGAGACCATGTTCAAAAATAAACGAAAAATCACAGAGATCATGTTGTAAAGATTTTTCAATTTTTTGTGTCACACATATAAAGGTTTAGATTGTTTTCCCTCCTCATTTGGCACCTGGTCTGAAAAATGTCTGAGAATAACAACAACAGAAAAACCTGTGTCAAGTATATTAAAGGGACACACGGCAATCTTGAGTTTTATTCAAGCATTATCATGCGTATAAGCATTTATTTATCCTCGCTGTATTGCACTAAGCATTTTAGCGAGCAGACCTAGGTTTAAAGTCTCATCCGAAGGACTGGTAAGGTAGGAAATACTTTTGAAATATTTCGGTAATTAACCCAAATTCGATCCCTAGGTTACTAAGCCGCAGTTATTAATAGCACTTCGATTTATTAATCTCGTCTCATTTCGACTTTAAAACTGCTTGCCTATGATTAAATCAAAAATTGAGATTTCGGTTTTCTTCAATATTTTACCAATTTTTTTAATAAATTATTGGTGTAATATTATCAAAAGTTAGTAACGTGTAAAAACAATTTGCTCTGCTCTATTCGATTAATTAATATTAATGATTGCAAATATGCAAGTTATGTTGAAAACTAACGGGACACCATGAGATTTAAAAAAATCAAGATTGCTGTGTGTCTCTTTAAATAAATAAATTGTTGTTAATTTTACATCATTTTGTTGTTGACCTTTGCAATAACTAGGGGTCAGAGTAGGAATTTATTGGTGGCCTTTTATTTCAGGTTTACTTTAAGAGATAAACTGAGCAAAATGTCAAAAAGTGACCTCACTGCTTTAATACAATGTCCATTATTTAATTATTATTTTCATAAGATGTATTGGTTCATGGGTTCATTTTTCCTTTTTCTTTTCCAGTATTTCCGTGAAGTGCAACATATGCAGACCAAAGCTGAACTCTTGGATCTTTATTTCAGTGAAGAGCAATGTAGACACAGGCTGAATTCTTGGATCTTTTATTTCAGTGAAGAGAAATGTATGCAGACAGGCTGCATTCTTGGATCTTTATTTCAGTGAAGAGCAATGTATGCAGAAACAGGCCAAATTCTTGGATCTTTTATTTCAGTGAAGAGCAATGTAATCTGACACAGGCTGAATTTTTGGATCTTTATTTCAGTGAAGAGCAATGTATGCAGACACAGGCTGAATTCTTGGATCTTTTATTTCAGTGAAGAGCAATGTATGCAGACACAGGCTGAATTCTTGGATCTTTTATTTCAGTGAAGAGCAATGTATGCAGACAGTCTGAATTCTTGGATCTTTATTTCAGTGAAGAGCAACATATGCAGACACAGGCTGAATTCTTGGATCTTTTATTTCAGTGTAGAGCAATGTATGCAGACAGGCTGAATTCTTGGATCTTTATTTCAGTGAAGAGCAATGTATGCAGACACAGGCTGAATTCTTGGATCTTTTATTTCAGTGAAGAGCAATGTATGCAGACACAGGCTGAATTATTGGATCTTTATTTTAGTGAAGAGCAATGTATTCAGACACAGGCTGAATAATTGGATCTTTTATTTCAGTGAAGAGCAATGTATGCAGACACAGGCTGAATTCTTGGATCTTTATTTCAGTGAAGAGCAATGTAGACAGGCTGAATTCTTGGATCTTTTATTTCAGTGAAGAGCAATGTATGCTGACACAGGCTGAATTCTTGGATCTTTATTTCAGTGAAGAGCAATGTATGCAGAAACAGGCCAAATTCTTGGATCTTTTATTTCAGTGAAGAGCAATGTAATCTAACACAGGCTGAATTCTTGGATCTTTATTTCAGTGAAGAGCAATGTATGCAGACACAGGCTGAATTCTTGGATATTTATTTCAGTGAAGAGCAATGTATGCAGACACAGGCTGAATTCTTGGATCTTTTATTTCAGTGTAGAGCAATGTATGCAGACAGTCTGAATTCTTGGATCTTTATTTCAGTGAAGAGCAATGTATGCAGACACAGGCTGAATTCTTGGATCTTTTATTTCAGTGAAGAGCAATGTATGCAGACACAGGCTGAATTATTGGATCTTTATTTTAGTGAAGAGCAATGTATTCAGACACAGGCTGAATAATTGGATCTTTTATTTCAGTGAAGAGCAATGTATGCAGACACAGGCTGAATTCTTGGATCTTTATTTCAGTGAAGAGCAATGTAGACACAGGCTGAATTCTTGGATCTTTTATTTCAGTGAAGAGCAATGTATGCAGACACAGGCTGAATTCTTGGATCTTTTATTTTAGTGAAGAGCAATGTATGCAGACAGGCTGAATTCTTGGATCTTTATATCAGTGAAGAGCAACATATGCAGACACAGGCTGAATTCTTGGATCTTTTATTTCAGTGTAGAGCAATGTATGCAGACAGGCTGAATTCTTGGATCTTTATTTCAGTGAAGAGCAATGTATGCAGACACAGGCTGAATTCTTGGATCTTTATTTTAGTGAAGAGCAATGTATTCAGACACAGGCTGAATACTTGGATCTTTTATTTCAGTGAAGAGCAATGTATGCAGACACAGGCTGAATTCTTGGATCTTTATTTTAGTGAAGAGCAATGTATGCAGACACAGGCTGAATTCTTGGATCTTTATTTCAGTGAAGAGCAATGTATGCAGACACAGGCTGAATTCTTGGATCTTTATTTTATTGAAGAGCAATGTATTCAGACACAGCCTGAATACTTGGATCTTTTATTTCAGTGAAGAGCAAAGTATGCTGGCACAGGCTGAATTCTTGGATCTGTACATGCACTACTTTGTGCAGATGCCCACACTCTCCCCAACCATGCTTACATATGTTGGCTACCTGGTGCGAGACATGGTGGATCAATTCCCAGACAGAAACCCATACTTGGTGTGTATTATTTTATACTCTACATTTACAGTACCTTAAATTGTATTGGGTTTTATGTTATACTATACGACATAGCAGGGGCATTCCTGGGGCTAATTTAGGCATACGCACCATCGAGTTTTGGATTCACAAATGTGCCTAACCCCACTATACCTTCAGTTTTTATTGCATATTTCGCATTTTTAGCACTTTTTATTTTTTTGCTGCTTTAATAGCCTGTACGCATGTGCGTACGTGCGTACGTGCGTATGGCCCATGCATAGACCTAGCTAGTTTAATAATGTCAATCAGGATTTCGTTGCTGGGCAATAAAACTTTATCACACGGGTGAAATAAAGGGTAAAAAATGTCATATCACGGAAATAACCGTATTTAACTGGAGTGATACTGAAATCACCAATTAATTACGATTGTATACAATTTGTCACATGTATGGCTTGTCGTTTGTGTTTCATTTGTTGCTTCCATCCTGTTTTTGTGACAGATTATTGGCTATAGAATCATTATCCATGGGAGAAATAACCATTTATGACAATTCATTTTCTTCTTGGTTAAACAATTTCAAATTCAATGGCATTCATTTTCAGTCAAATTTCAGAAAATCATAAATGTTATGTACCACTTACACGACAGACATGAACACATCAGGATGGACTAGATCTGTTAGTAACTTTTCTTTTTTTCTCCCTGGAAAACAGTGAGTGAGCTGAAGTTGACATTTCTACAAAGCTGAAGCATATGATAAATAGAACAAAAAATGTGCATTTTCATACCCATTTATCATTCTCATTTATATGTATAAAACTAGAATACCAAGTAAAGGGAGTTAAGTACTCACTACCTACAACAGTATCAGTTTTATATTTTATTGAACCTACTAGTTTCGGCTACCTGGAGCCTTCGTCAGGGTTTTAATACAAATAAACATTAAAAAGTGCACAAAATGGGGTACAACAGTCACTTGGTTAGTTACTATAAATAAATACCCAGTCAAAGTCGCATGTTGTGTTTCTGTAAATAGATTATGAGAATGTATTAAAGGTATACTTTGATTTTGTTTAATAAAAGAGCGTAAAATCTAAATTTCTGTGTTGTCCTATTAAAATTTAGTGACTATGTTTTTTTTAAATATGTTATACACTGACGAAACAAGAATGTCTTCCTTCATGTTCTCTCATTACGTGGTCTGAGTATTATCTTTCATACCCATCCAAACTCTTTTCCAAGAAAGGGGGTCGGCTGGGGTATGAAATATAAAGCTTAATTTCATCTTAAAAAGTTTGTATATTGCAAAATTAACACATTAATTTTAATAGGTAATTTTAAACAGGTTATCGCATTTTTTCAGTAAAAAACTTTTTAAAAATGTTTTATTGTCGAACTATCCGTTATAAAATCCTGCTGCTATAAACTTTTCCATCGCTTAATGGAGTTAGGGCGGGACCATGTAATGCTGGCTACCATTTATCTTGGAGGACAGTGGATGTGTTGGAGATCAAAGATGCTGTTTGTCTATTTGTAATGATCTTGTGGTTGTGTTTTGAGGTTAATTGATCTTTGTAGCAGTGTACACCACCAGTGTATTAATGTATCTAATTAGACTAGCAGTAAGCATCCAATCAGAATCAACTTCTCATCTGATGTTAAAATGCATCTGGTTTATCTGTACAGTATATACAACATATGGCTGTATGACAGGATTTGCAGGTTCCCAATTAAGTGTCCTATTATTGACATTTAAATGTGCATTAAATTCAAATTCAACGTATCTTCTCTCCTTAGAATTTGAGCGATGTGAAGATAATGTCCAGTCACCTGTCCCAGATTTCAGACATATTGATGTGTGTAGAGGGCGATCTTCAAAAATACAGAATAGAAGACATACTGGAAAAGATCTTTGCAGCGGCGTTGTAAGAAACTGTACTTTTATTAGAATAGAATAGAACAGAATATTTTATTGTAATATTTATAGCAGCATGAACAAATAGGAAAATCAAAATCATATGATAGCTAAGCAATTAAGATAACATATGGATTACATATAAGTAAAAACAGCAGATTTTAATATATCATTATAAATGATATCCAAGTGTAAAAGGGCCTGCGCAAGACACTCCCAAATTAACTTGATATACATGTCTTGCACCAATTCCTCCATATGGTCATTCGGGGTAGTGTGCATTTGTTCATGCATGCTACACATGCACACACCCACACATATGCATATACATATATATAGACACACATACCTACATGCATGTGCATATACACATACACATAAGTACACACACACAAATGCTAATAATCTTACATCCAGGGAATGGTTAGGACTATAATTTGTGCATACTATCTTTAAGGTATCTTAAACATGGATTACAGTGAAGTTCAGTAAGCAACAGTGTATATAATGATTGAATTACTGTAGACCTAGCATCACATATTGCATGAGTATAGGGGTAATCTCTGCATCAAACAAGTTACAATATAGTCTTAGAAGGGAGCTCTTATCACTACTATCTACGGTAGTAAACTGAGACAATATGTTTATAGTCTTAATTCTTAGGGTATTATACATATTACAATCTATTAAAAAGTGCTGTTTATCTTCAATATTATCATTTTTACAATAAAAACAAAATCTATCTTCTCGTGGGACTTTTGGTCTCTTATATGCACC